>CM057343.1:675323780-675493780 GCA_030015575.1 Agapanthus africanus | reverse complement strand
TTTGAGCGCAAGAGCGCTAGCGCACTGAACGCTAGCGCGCCACGTGTCAGCACGTGGGCGCTCGGGCGCTAGCGCTCTGAGTGCAAGAGCGCTAGCGCACCACGTGTCAGCATGTGGGCGCTCGGGCGCTAGCGCTTTGGGTGCTTGCGCTCTGAGCGCAAAAGCGCTAGCGCGCCACTTGTCGACACGTGGGCGCTCGAGCGCTAGCGCTTTGGGCGCTAGCGCGCCACGTGTCGACACGTGGGCATTCGAGCGCTAGCGCTTTGGGCGCTAGCGCTTTGGGCGCAAGAGCGCTAGCGCACCACGTGTCAGCACGTGGGCGCTCGAGCAGCAAAAGGGGCTTGGTCCCTGCAATAGAAGTTGTACTCCCAGAAAGGAGCACTTATTATTCTGTGTGTGTGTGTGTGTGTGTGTGTATATATATATATGAGGAGTTAAACTTCTAAGATATTTTGAAGCTGATGAAAGGCTTCTCCCCTTGTGCCCTAGTTCTTCCCTAAAGTGGGGTTTCTGGAGATAGGTCTCCTTCTTCCTCCCGTTGTTTGGCCGGATCTTGAAGGTCAAAAGATGTGAGATTTTAAAAATCTCTTCCTTTTGAGATCTAATGACAGATCCAAGTTCCCCTTTGTGGGTTTTGTGGTGAAAAACTATTTAGTTTTGGAAAAGGAAGAGTAAAACTCTTGATTTAATTCAAAAGAAAGAAGAATGTTTGAAACCTTCAGAAAGGGGAAAGAGGTACAAACCCTAGGTTTTTGAGAGAATGAAAAGTATATGCTTTATTCATCATCATGTTGCCTTATATAGGCTTACATATTTACATATAGCCCCTTGGGCTTCACAAAATGGCATTTTGCCCATCCCATGGCTCATGTGCCATTTCATTTTTGCACATAAGCCATGGGCTTACAAAAATTTGGCTTTATGCCCATTTTGTATACATTCATGCATAAAAAATTACATAAAAATTATTTATTACATGATCTATATTTTGGCATGGAGGAAGCTGGCCGCGGGCTCGACTTGGGCATGGGCCCGCTTGACCTGGGCTTGGGGTTGACCTTGACTTTGACTCGGTCAACCGGGATGCAAATTTTGACCCCAACAACCTTCATTCACTTGTGTTTTCATCCGTTTCGAGATATTTCGTCGGTACCTTTCCGCTGGTTCTCCGTGTACAAAGATAGATTAGATGTTCATTTCAACGTTGTTTGACAGCTTTGAAATGATTATCTATTCTATTACAGTGTACTCGGAGAACAGTGGGGAGGTGCTGCCGAAATTTACTCGAAACGGTTGAAAGCACAAGCGAATGAGTGTTCGCTCTATACATTCTTAATGGGATAGAAACCTTACCCCCGACAGCCGAAACACACACATACAACAAGAATACACAACAAACGCATAATTAGAGAGTGATTCAAGATGTTCAAGTTAAAACCAATATATGATACTCGATGATAATATGAAACCTTCATATTCTCATCGATACTCATATATGAAACTAAAAGCGCCACTTAGTCCCCGTCTATCGGTTAACATACGTTCGATGTTCGTCGTGACATAGAACTATACGAAGGTTGTTAAATATCGGACGGTATAGCTCGATACTAACAACCGTCGTATAGTCTATGTGACGAGAAGATTCAATCGTATGGTAACCGATAGATTTGTCCCGTGTGGACAAGTTAGGAATGTATAAAGCAAACACCTTCATTCACTTGTGTTTTCATCCGTTTCGAGATATTTCGTCGGTACCTTTCCGCTGGTTCTCCGTGTACAAAGACAGATTAGATGTTCATTTCAACGTTGTTTCACAGCTTTGAAATGATTATCTATTCTATTACAGTGTACTCGGAGAACAGCGGGGAGGTGCTGCCAAAATTTACTCGAAACGGTTGAAAGCACAAGCGAATGGGTGTTCGCTCTATACATTCTTAATGGGATAGAAGCCTTACCCCCGACAGCCGGAACACACACATACAACAAGAATACACAACAAACGCATAATTAGAGAGTGATTCAAGATGTTCAAGTTAAAACCAATATATGATACTCGATGATAATATGAAACCTTCATATTCTTATCGATACTCATATATGAAACAAAAAGTGCCACTTAGTCCCCGTCTATCGGTTAACATACGTTCGATATTCATCATGACATAGAACTATACGAAGGTTGTTAAATATCGAACGGTATAGCTCGATACTAACAACCGTCGTATAGTCAATGTGACGAGAAGATTCAATCGTATGGTAACCGATAGATTTGTCCCATGTGGACAAGTTAGGAATGTATAAAGCAAACACCTTCATTCACTTGTGTTTTCATCCGTTTCGAGATATTTCGTCGGTACCTTTCCGCTGGTTCTCCGTGTACAAAGACAGATTAGATGTTTATTTCAACGTTGTTTCACAGCTTTGAAATGATTATCTATTCTATTACAGTGTACTCAGAGAACAGCGGGGAGGTGCTGCCAAAATTTACTCGAAACGGTTGAAAACACAAGCGAATGGGTGTTCGCTCTACACATTCTTAATGGGATAGAAGCCTTACCCCCGACAGCCGGAACACACACATACAACAAGAATACACAACAAACGCATAATTAGAGAGTGATTCAAGATGTTCAAGTTAAAACCAATATATGATACTCGATGATAATATGAAACCTTCATATTCTCATCGATACTCATATATGAAACTAAAAGCGCCACTTAGACCCCGTCTATCGGTTAACATACGTTCGATGTTCGTCGTGACATAGAACTATACGAAGGTTGTTAAATATCGGACGGTATAGCTCGATACTAACAACCGTCGTATAGTCTATGTGACGAGAAGATTCAATCGTATGGTAACCGATAGATTTGTCCCGTATGGACAAGTTAGGAATGTATAAAGCAAACACCTTCATTCACTTATGTTTTCATCCGTTTCGAGATATTTCGTCGGTACCTTTCCGTTGGTTCTCCGTGTACAAAGACAGATTAGATGTTCATTTCAACGTTGTTTCATAGCTTTGAAATGATTATCTATTCTATTACAGTGTACTCGGAGAACAGCGGGGAGGTGCTGCCGAAATTTACTAGAAACGGTTGAAAGCACAAGCGAATGGGTGTTCGCTCTATACATTCTTAATAGGATAGAAGCCTTACCCCCGACAGCCGGAACACACACATACAACAAGAATACACAACAAACACATAATTAGAGAGTGATTCAAGATGTTCAAGTTAAAATCAATATATGATACTCGATGATAATATGAAACCTTCATATTCTCATCGATACTCATATATGAAACTAAAAGCGCCACTTAGTCCCCGTCTATCGGTTAACATACGTTTGATGTTCGTCATGATATAGAACTATACGAAGGTTGTTAAATATCGGACGGTATAGCTCGATACTAACAACCGTCGTATAGTCTATGTGACGAGAAGATTCTCTCCTTTGTCAGTAACTATCCCTTTCTTATATTTCTCAATATAGTCACCATAACCTACAATTTATATGTTATACAGTCTAACATGGCCCATGAGTACGTCAGATTTAAGGACTGGATGTATGTGGATTGGCAACAACGTATGCAACCTAAGTTTGTCGCAGGAGTTGCTGCTTTTATTGAATTTGCACGCGCACATAATAAGATCATAATAGAGAAGATTCTCTGTCCGTGCGATAGATGTGGCAATAAGTACTGGTAGAAGGTAGAATTGGCAGAGCTTCATATTGTAAAATATGGGTTTACTAGACTTTATACAACTTGGAAATATCACGAGGAAGGAGAAGAATGCAGTAATGCGGTAGAAGAAGAAGGAGAACCCAATAATGCGGCAGGAGAAGAAGGAGAATTCGGTAATGCGGCTGAAGGAGAAGACGGTAATTTATTTCCATCAGAAGAAATGGAGGATATGGTAGAGGCTGCCCTAAGTGAATCTATTCGTACCGAAAATGACATTCCTTCCGGTCAAGAACCGCGTGCGGATAAATATGAAAATTTCATGAATGATGCTAGAAAACCAATTTATGAGAATGCGAAGTATTCCACCCTCTCATGGTTCGTCCAACTTTTCCAGAGTAAGTGCTTAAATGGATGGAGCAACAAGTCATTCACAATGCTTCTTTCGTTCTTGAAAGATTCTATGCCCCCGGGAAATAACGTGCCTGACAGCCGATACGGAGCCCAGAAGATGATGTCTGATTTGGGTCTAAAGTGCAAGAAGATTCAAACATGTCCTAAAAATTGCGTGTTGTACCGGAAAGAGAATTCAGATTTGAAAGAGTGTCCAACATGCGAAGAGGCCAGGTATAAGCCGAAAGAATTCAAATTTATTGTTGTCTTGTATGCCCGTATTTATTTATTCAACATATTTTCATTAGGTACCTCTACACTCTTAAAAAGTATATACGCAACAAAAATCGACCAGAGGGTTCTATCATGCAAGGTTATCTTCTTGATGAAGCAACCACATTTTGTTCCCGCTATCTGGACAAGAACATTGAGACAAGACTTAACCGGCCTCGAAGAATTCAAGACGGGCCATATGGTAAAACCGATTATAAGAGGGTAGACACTATGTTTATCAACAAGATATACCGGTTTATCTTGCTTAATTGCGCATGTCTTGAACAAATTAGAGAGTAAGTTTTTTTGGATTAATTGTTATATTTGTGTTTGTGTGTGTATGAAATGATATAATATTAATGTCACCATTATTTGTTGAAAACAGAATTCATTTTAACGAGGTACATGAGGGGCATCCTGATTGGAACGAAGAACGATTGGAAAAATATCATCAGGATAATTTTTGTGATTGGGTCATAGATCATATAAGTTATTCGAATAACATTTTATTGCTATCAGTTTTAATCTAAACTTGTATCGTTATGTATTTTTCGTAAAATTTGTTTTGTTAGATCCACGATCCGAACTTGTCTGCATCATTTGAGAGTGATTCAAGATATTTAGCTCAATTTCCTAGTATGGAGGTTGCATATTATAAAGGATTTGGTGTCCTTGGATACAAATTCGAAGTTAAGGACATAGAAATATCTAGAACCACTCAGAATAGTGGGATTGCGACGGTAGGATCGGACGGTGTGATTTATTATGGGTACTTAAATTGTATACTCGGCATCCACTATCCCGAACGATCAGAACCCTTTTATATATTCCAGTGTACTTGGTACGATACGCTAACCGATACGGATAAGTGGAGAAGCAATCTTGGGACTTGGAAAGATGAATATGGATTGACCAGTGTGAACACACTTCGATTTTACGGTCAGGAAGATCCGTTTATCTTTCCGAACCAAGCGTTCCAAGTATACTACTCACAGTGTTTGAAGCATCCGGGATGGAGTGTTGTATGCCGATGGAAACCCAGGGATGTCTACGATGTCCCAGAATTCGAGGACAACGATGAGGATGAAGAAGAGAGAAGGCTTAGAGTGCTCCGACCGTCTGTTTCGAAGGACGGGTTGTCTTCGGCCGATCATGAAGTTACGTGGGTTAGAAATGACATCGACGATGAAATCCAAGTAGATATGTATAATGCGCCCACGAAACGAAAAAGGTTATCAGTAATGTTATATTATTACTTCACATTTTACGATCTATACATATATAGTCAATACTTTTAATGATTGTCTAATGCGTCAACGAACCGTTTATCTAGATTTGATGACGATGACGGGAGCAGCGAGGGGCGGCAGGAGCTCCAGTCGCGGCACCGGCAGAGGCAGAGACAGAGGCAAAGCGGTTCTGCCGCCCGGAAAGCTCCGTAGGGAGCTTCAGAAGGCCGGTCTTGCACCCAGATCGGAGACCCCTTCGGATGCCTCCTTCCGTGTGGATTTTGCCACACCTCCAGGTATATTGCACGCATATCCATTTTGAATGTAATATTATAGATATTCATGCCTGTTTATGTCAAAATTACTTATATTATCAATGTTTGATTGTCTAGTTGTTGGTGATGCGTCCACATCAGGGACAGAGGCCACTCCCGCTCCTCCAGGTATGCTTATATATCATATAGTGCATGTATATTGATTTAGAATGCTATATCATAAATATACACACATTCCTTTTGCTCTTACTTAGATAGTAATTTTTATTATTGTCTAGCTGTAGGTGGTGACACCACCGCACCTGCGGGTATGTTTATATATCCTATAGTGCATGCATATTGATTTAGAATGTTATATTATTGATCTACACATTCTTTTTGCAATTACTTATATAATCTATTTTTAATTGTCTAATTATAGGTGGTGCGTCCACATCTGACGCAGGGGCCACTCCTGCCACTTCCGAACCCTCCGCATCGTCTGTAGGTTAGTATGAATAAATATAAAATATTTATTCATTTTACATATGCTCTATAGAATAAATATGAACTTCATGGAAATTTAGCGTCAATGTTTATTTTCTAGTTGGAGGGGATGCGTCCGCATCCGGGACACCGGATGTTCCTCACCGGAGGAACAATCGTCCCGCTCGTGCTGCTGCCCGGGCTCAGGCTCGTTTCTTTAGTCACCGGAGGTATATATCACACTTTAATTTTTTTTTAAACTTGATTTCTTAATACAACTTTGTCTTAATATTGATTGTCTTGATATTTCTTGCAGAGGCAGGGCCTCCCCATCCCCAGAGGGGGACTCGAGGCACGAATCAGTCCCATTGGCTGAGGCCTGACAGAGCTAGGGGCGGAAGCATTCCCCTTCTTTTTTACCCTTGATTATCGCTATACCGGTCCTCATGCCGAGAGGTTTGGCCGGTATATGGGGGATGAGAGCCGGCTCGTGAAGAACTATCCACTTCACGTTGAGTGGGGCGAGCAGCACCGGCGCTCATTCGCCCTCTTCTTTGATCAGGCTCGGGTATTAATATATATTTTCATTTGATTTATCCAATATATTTATTATTAACACTTGCAATCTAATAACAATGTTTTTTTGTATTTTTAGTTGGATTACGATTTTCAGCCTGTACCCGACCCTGATCACCCTGGGAGGGTGCTCGACCTTCATGCTCTGTACAATGGCCTGATGAAGAACATGCAGACCAAGGTCCGATACAACAGGAATGAGCTGAAGGCCGACTGCTACTCCCTGTGGATGGCGACCCCCGAGGCAGAGAGAGCGGCCCTCCTATCTACTCCGGCCTTTGCGAGAGTCGACGTAGAGACATGGCCTCTATTGTGCGAATATTTCAACTCTCAACGCAAACAGGTATGTATTTTAAATGTAATTCATTGTTAAGGATATAATTTATTTTTTTGTGTTTCTTAATTAGAAAACTAAATGTGAATGTGTTGTGCAGAAACAGACCGCTCAAAATATAGAGAATAGGAAGTCGACGAAGAGGGGTCGCCCCACTTATACAGGTGGCTCGAGAAATATTACCCGAGCCATGGAGTTATCGGTAAATTACAATAGACCGACCTTTGTGATATAATGCAATATTAAGAGTTATTTTCTAATATATCTAATATTAAGAGTTATTTTCTAATATTGCAGACAGCTCAGACCCTGGCGCAAGGTGGTACACCGAGCGTGCTGTCCGCATATCTTGACGTCCACGGTACCTCGACAGATCCCACCATGGGCGAGCTTCGATATCCCGACGTCGCTACCAGGAGTATTGCGTAAGTGTTAATATTTATTCAACCCCTATTTGAAATTTTAGTTTTGGAAGGTTCAAATTTAAATTTTATACTTATATTTTACTGCTTAATGTGGGTGTAGGAGCGGGTGGTTGAGCAGGCCGAGGCATCGGCGATCGATTTTACCGAACAGAGCGATCCGAGGCTGCTGACCCCATTCCTAGACGCCGCACACGGAGGGCACCACGGAGGTTGGGAGAGAGGCCGGGGACTGGGCCCTAGCAGGGCCCATATGAGGTTGGACCCCACCCCGGCGGTTACTTCCTCTGTCTCCAGTGAGCGACTGTCCAGCAGGAACTGGAGAGCTTGAAGGCCACCGTTCAGGAGTTGAAGGAGATGCTGGTATCTATACTACTTAATAGTAAAATATCATGTCATATTATAGATATCAACATATCCAATATTAGTACGTAGCCTGAGCTTATTTGGTTGTAGACTTAGCTTTGATTAATCATACATACATATCTAATTAAAATAAACTACGATTTTCCAAACTAGATATCCAAATGGGGTTTCGAAATAACTTGATAATGATACGAATTCGAATAATACATAGTTCTTACTCGCTTATTTCATACGTTAAGTCCAGACGCGACAGGGTACATCGGCCGAGCCTCCACATGCATCTCCTTCGGCTGCGGCTCCGCAAGCCACTACATCGGCTGCGGTTCCGCAGACAGCTCCTATAGCTCCACCGCCCGCTCAGACTCCCGCAGCCGCGGCTCCGTAAGCCACTACCTCGACGGCGGCTGCGCAGACCACATTGCCAGCTCCACAGCCCGCTCAGACTCCCGCATGCTCCGCATTGCATGATTTATTGACCGAGGAGCAGGCGCGCCAGATTCTAGCGTTTATCAGAGATGGAGCTGGACCGAGCTAGGGTAGCTTTTTGATTCTTATTTTTTGAAACATGTATTTATTTATATGATACACATTGTACTACATTTTGGATGATATTGATATTGGTGGTGTTTGCGTGTTTATATTTATATCATATTCTGCTTTTTGGTTTCTTTTGTATATTATATGCGTGAGATGTGATTATGAATACTGCGATATATGTTCTGTGTGATGATTAATTTTATATTTGATCGATGTATATATTATTGTGCACAGAGAAAAAAATAGGCAGCCCTTTTTTTTAAAAAAACCTGATAATATGTACCTACGGATTAATCCGTAGGGCCCAACGTTGCCCCTACGGATTAATCCGTAGGGGCAAAATATCAGGATAACTGATATTTTTCCCTGTGATCTCAGTATCAGGGGGTTAAGCTTGCCCCTATGGATATATCCGGAGGGGCAAACAAATGCCCCTACCCAGTTATCCGTAGGGGCAAAATATCATGAATCCTGATATTTTGCCCCTACGGATATGTACCTACGTATGTATCCGTAGGGGCTACTGCTTGGCCCTACGGATTCATCCGTAGGTACACCTAATCTATTTTATAAAACCGTAAATAAAATAAATTTTTTGCCCCTACGGCCTATTCCGTAGGGCAAACTGGACCTACACAGAACTCCGTAAGGGCAAATTTTTGTCCGTAGGGGCAAGTTCAAGGTTTCGACTTGCACCTACGGCGTTTGTACCTACAGGGTATTTTCTTGTCCCTACGGATATATCCGTAGGGACAGTGGTTTGCTCCTACGGATAAATCCGTAGGGGCAACCCTTATTTGTAGTAGTGTGACATTTAAGTAATATATTATCATTTCATATCTTTGTGTTATATGGATTTAAATTGTAAAATGGATTTAAAGTACAACATGAAATGTTATGATAAATTGATAATTCTTTTATGATTGTTATAATTTAACCTAGGTTGCACCCTCACAACACCACACCCTTAAGCAAGCTCAACACTCTCCACCTTCTTTTTCATAACCTTACACCTCATCCTTGCATGAACACACCGCCTCACTTCAAGTATGACACATCCTACTCCTCTCATGCCACCTCCACCTCTCAACCTCCACCTCATGCTTTCTCTACACCACACTGCACCTAGGAAACCCCTTAGTTTCTCAATTGAACCAAGAACAAATTCTTCCAGCTCCAAGTAAATTCTCACAAGTGTTCCTAAATTCTAATGAAGGAAACATTAATACTTTCATCAATTTGTGCACACCTCCTAGAAGCCATTACAACCCTAGATGCTTCCACAAGAACTTCTTGAGCAGGATTTTCTTATACACAATCTCCATAGGTATAATTCCTTTCCTCCTTGCAAGTTCAGTAAAAGTTTATATCTGTTTTTAGTGTGCAATACAGAAAACGGGATATTTTGTGATATTTTGTTCCCTGAAATTGAATCTGGAACCATTAGATATAACTACTAGAAAAACTAGCAAGACCAAAACTATAATGAGACCATTAGAGAACTTCACTCAAAACACAAGCCTCAAATCCTGCGATTCATCCGGCGACATACATCATTTTTCCGGCGACGCCGGGTCTTCTGGGGAGTTTGATGTTGGTTTTTGTTCTGTAGGGTTATATTAGTATTTTTTAAATTACTGTGCTGTTTGATTTTTCCCAATAATTACACAGTAAAATCTGGGGATGTTTTAGTAAGAGTTTTATCAAATTTCCGATATTCCGACACGGGTTTTGCGTATTTCGTATTGCGACTGAAACATCGACGTTCATACGTAGATTTCAGTGGCATATTATCGTTTTTGAGGTAAGTAATCTGTAGGTTCTAACTTACGGGTGCTTAGCTCGATGTTTTGGTTTTCAATATGATATTTACATCGATATGATTTTAAATACGATTATAGGTACGACTTCTAGGATTTCCGAGACGGAGTTGGCGGATATAGCAGCGTGGATTTCAGCAAGCTTATTAAGTTGGTGAGTAGATTTATATCTACGGGGGAAGTCGGGTGGATGACGTATAGCACCCCCGCAACCTTATAAATAAAATAGTATGATATCTAGTTAGATGTAAATGTTATTGATATAGTATTACATATAGTATGTCCTTCATTGCATATAGTTTCATACATAGTTTTAATGACATACGTACGTGACGTTAGATCCGTATGACATGGATATAATTTGATGGATTTGTACGAGGGATCATGTCGTATTTAAGATGATACAGATATAGTGATACGATGAGGTATTATACGAGAAATTATATGTATTGGAAATGATGAGATTCGTATGCCGAATAACGGCCAAGTTTTTCCTTTAAACTCGTAGAAATAGATTATATTCCGTTTTAGGATGTAATACTTGTGCGAGCTATATTCTTTTAAAAACTACGATTCGTTTCTCTTTTAATGATAAAAATAAGGATGCGGTGCCAATTTCCAAAACGAATATCTATTTTAACCTAAGGCAGCTTCCTTATCTCAAAACCAACGTTTCGTTCTATTTTCAAAGATAAGGGTATAGCTCATAGCAGATAATTACAGTTATTAGTTACGTTTAGATATTACTTTACATATTCACGTTATAATTATCGATAGTATACGTTTCCGTAATACGAACACTCTGATAGAACACTGCACAACTACCAATGAGTATTATGCTGTACAAGCACGTACACATATGTTATACTACATCTCATTGGTACTGCCATGTCACTGTAGAACTATTATGTTATATACAGCATATATAGATATTGATATAAGTAGGCTATTACACCTTTTAGAACACTTGCACAAATACTAACGATTGCCATGCTGCACGAGCACAAACGCATATGCTACACTACACATCATTAGTAGTGCCATGACACAGTAGAATTGATATCTTTATGCCCGTATGATTTATTTATGCAGTCTTACTTTATTTCCTGCTGCACATTGCAAGTATCAGTACTATAGATGTTATATTTGATTCTTATGGATTTCTGGATATTTTACTCCTGATGATATATATCGGTGGTATGGAACACTGTTATATGTATATATATAATATATCATCAGAATGAATTATGCAAGTATTCTCATTCTTTACTTGATATTTTTGTATATGATTAGTTGGCGTCCACCATGAGTTTTATGTTTTCTGAGTATTTGTTTCGAACCGAGTGGGGGAGCTATACGGTTTCGGATTTGTTATTATCCGAACTGAGTGGGGGAGATATACAGTCGGATACATGGTGGACCCGGGTCGAGACCGAGGGGCGGGATAGCCACATTGAGGCGGGGGAGCCTAGCGAGGATACTTGATACCGGAGATAGAGATGAGCACGGTAGATATCCTGGAGATACTGATCGGGTTCGATTGGACACGACTGATATCCATGGAATACCGACCAGGGCTAGGGATATCGGTTGGCGACCATCTGTTGAGATGGTGTCAACGGTATCTGCATTTACGTGTCGGTGATGGACACGAGAGATTTGAGAATTTGCGTGTCGGTGATGGACACGGGAGATTTCTGATTTCGGGTGTCGATGCTGGACATCCATACATATTAATATGTTGCTATCATGAGGTACACAGTTATATCCTAGTTATTGCATCCGACCAGGACTGATCCGGGGGACAGTACTCACATACCTTTTTACGAGTAGTTGCATACAAAAAGAAATTCAAAAATCGAGCTATAGCCTCATTATTTTGACGTGTCTGATATGACACTGAAATCTTTTAAATTGTAAACCTCTTAACACTATTCATTAAAATAGCAGGATGCATATCTTAAATAAAATATTTATTATATTTCATACTATCACGTCTGCTCTATGCCGGGACATATCTATTCCGCGACTATTTTAAAGAAGATGTTTATATATATATATATTTTCGGTTACATTGGGCTTATACCTAGATATAGGTTATTTGCATTGGATATATTCTACTTGGGATTGCATGATAGTTAGTGTTGCATTATGATACATATGCATATCATATAGTATATTTGTACAGATTACGATAGTACTTTATTTATGACCTAGGTATCATCGTGCATTTAGATCTCTACCTTTAGATGTACTTTTATTCACTGAGTTGGCAACGCATCTCCGTTGTGCCATAGTTTCTTGCAGGTTTTACCGCTTGGATTATCAGCGGCTTGGGCACACATTTCTGTCGGTGATTGATTGGTAAGTGGGTTACTATTGTATCGTACTCACTCTTGATTATTCATATATTCTTGTATCTAGTGAAAACTCCATCAATTTAGAAATGGTATATTGTGGACTTAAAAGCGAGACTTAGAATTTGTGTGTTGTGTCACACTCATTGGAGTCGACCATGTTAGATTGTTGATTTTTTTTCAGTTTTCTTTTCTTCGCTATTGTGCGTCGTATATTGTTTGCTTGGTTGCTCCACTGTTTGGGCATGGAAGCTAGCTCCCGAAGGGATGCTATTTATATTATTATATTGTATCGGGTTATACAAAAATGCAAAGGAGGTGCTGTCGAATTTCAAAACGTCATAGATGTTTTCAAACATACTTAGTTAAATTTAAATGTTATTTTAAAACTGATTCCATTTGATGACTATTTTAAACTTCACCTCTAATATTTTCAAAAGGGTTTAGATTCCGGGTTTCGGCTTACTTAAACCTCGTCGACGTCTGTAGATGTCATGTGATTTGAGTGCCGGTCACGTGCTATATTTGGGTCATGACAAAGTTGTTATCAGAGTGTTTGGTTTAACCTTTGTTCGAGTCTAGGTTTGACTATATGGAGTCTGGGCATACATTTTGTCGAGATGCTGCTTCCAGAGTTCATGAAGGTAAAAGTTGACGATGTTTATAAGTGTAGATGGGTCAGAAGGAGTCGTGGCCGTTCAGATGTGGAATGGTTAGGACTTTTAATCCATTGTGGCACTCCGTTACGAGATCGGTGAAATTGATTTGCTTCTTTCGATGGATCTTGCTCAGACCTGATGCACGTAGCTCGAGAAAGAGATCATGTTCATCCGACAAATTGGGACTAGTTTTCGAAGGTGAGCTTAGCCAGATTTTTCTACAGAGTATCAAAGATGTCGGATTCGTGTTTTTGGAAGTCTTGTGAGGCTCCGGACATGGTCATAATCGTGTATGACTTGCAACTCGCATGATTATCGTGATACGCTCCTTAAATGGTTGATATTGGAGATTTATGGAACATGAGATTGGTGCGAAGTTTCAGTGGACAGTTGTTCTTCACCGTTGATATTGAAGATTTGATGCATATACTGAGACGCGTACGACTACACTTTCAGGAGGAAATTAGAAAGGAATGACAGTTGTTACTAAAGAGGAAGTGGATTCAGTAATGAGTGTTAGTTCCGGGCAGGCTGGATAACTGAGATCAGCAGGAGACTTGAAAGGGGGTCCTTTCTGAAAGTTGATAATAAGTAAGATTGGACCCAGTATCAGTTATTAGCACACAAGCAGAGGATAGAGATTTCCGTTATCAACATGTTGCGTTACAAGAGACTGGACTACTGGTCAAGAAGATGTGATGGGATGTATCAGCAATAAGACGAATGGTGTCGTTGCTCCTCACCGGACGATCGCATAAAGAAGCAATGGTATTAGAGATCTGCAAGAAGAACCAGAATTCAGAGACAAAGAATGTTAGAACGTGGCAGACGGCAAGTAGTAATCATTGCTATGCCAATTCCAGTGGTATAAACAACTTCCGACATTGAAGAAGATAGGCTTCGATGTCCTTTGAGTTCGATTGCGTTTTTATGATCTAAATATTTCATTTACAACGTTGAAGAAAGGACAACTTAATGTCCGTTATTTTGATATATGTATTTTTGAGGATTTGAGGGTCAATTTATGTTTTGTGCACACCAGGTGCACTTATTGAGATTTTCGTGCGAGGTGACTGCACTCGATTGGAGTGTTATGTACACCGGATGCACTACACTGATATTTCCGTGCACATCAGATGCACATGGTTAAGAGATTATATATATATATATATATATATATATATATATACACCCTAGGTATACTTGGTTTTGATTTTGTGCACACTGATACACTTGATTTTGATTTTGTGCACTCTGATGCACTTGATGTTGATTTTGTGAACTCCGATGCACTTGATACTATTTTGTATACTTTTGTTCCATGCACAATAGATGCAGTGGATATCGTTTCGTGCACGCCCGTTGCACTTAGCGCTGTTTTGTTTTTATGCACACCGTGACGTATGGTTTAAGATTTGCACACAAACCCATTTGGGTTGATTTTGTTTTCGTGCTTTGCACTTGATAGGATATGTTATAGATTGGATTTATGTATTTTTCGCTTAGTCGTGTGCACCATTATTGCATTACGACTATAGCATTGATCGTGTACTTGGGATACACAACGGTTTTTGTATTTGGCAATTTGCATCATGACTGGAGTAAGTCTCATAGCAACAGCTAGAGTTACAGTTATGTGAAATTATATCCATGAGTTTTTACACACACGGTTGCAATATGAGGCGTTTTAGC
The DNA here is from genome assembly GCA_030015575.1 of Agapanthus africanus. Classification (NCBI taxonomy): domain Eukaryota; kingdom Viridiplantae; phylum Streptophyta; class Magnoliopsida; order Asparagales; family Amaryllidaceae; genus Agapanthus; species Agapanthus africanus. The sequence goes on along the minus strand of CM057343.1, from coordinate 675,478,696 downwards.
TCATGTGCGACTTTGGAGTCCCATTATTTGAGCGGACTTTGTATTTTAAAAATTTGGACCCCGGAAAATTGGTTTGAATTTGAGCAGATTGGATTAAGGAAAATGTTTTAAGAAGGGGATTTAATTTAAATTCGGGGACCGAATTTCTTTAAGGGGGAGAGACTGTAACAATTTGGAAAAATTATAAATATTGAGTTATAATTTCAAATATGAATTTAAATAAAGTTTGAAAAGTAACATCATATACGACTTTTGGTATCGGAAGTATATCCGTAAAAAATGTAATTATTTGGATAAATATGAATAAAAGTGTGTGATATAATAAATATGATATCTTATTTATTTTAACATGACATCATATTTTTCATTAAGCCAATGACATTTAAGTAATATATTATCATTTCATATCTTTGTGTTATATGGATTTAAATTGTAAAATGGATTTAAAGTACAACATGAAATGTTATGATAAATTGATAATTCTTTTATGATTGTTATAATTTAACCTAGGTTACACCCTCACAACACCACACCCTTAAGCATGCTCAACACTCTCCACCTCCTTCTTCATAACCTTACACCTCATCGTTGTATGAACACACCACCTCACATCAAGTATAACACATCCTACTCCTCTCATGCCACCTCCACCTCTCAACCTCCACCTCATGCTTTCTCTACACCACGCTACATCTAGGAAACCCCTTAGTTTCTCAATTGAACCAAGAACAAATTCTTCCAACTCCAAGTAAATTCTCACAAGTGTTCCTAAATTCTAATGAAGGAAACATTAATACTTTCATCAATTTGTGCACACCATCCTAGAAGTTATTACAACCCTAGATGCATCCACAAGTACTTCTTGAGCAGGATTTTCTTATATACAATCTCCATAGGTATAATTCATTTCCTCCTTGCAAGTTCAGTAAAAGTTTATATCTGTTTTTAGTGTGCAATACAGAAAACAGTATATTTTGTGATATCTTGTTCCCTGAAATTGAATCTGGAACCAGTAGGTATAACTACTAGAAAAACTAGCAAGACCAAAACTACAATGAGACCACTAGAGAACTTCACTTAAAACACGAGCCTCAAATCCTATGATTCATCCGGCGACATACATCATTTTTCCGGCGACGCCGGGTCTTCTGGGGAGTTTGATGTTGGTTTTTGTTCTGTAGGGTTATATTAGTATTTTATAAATTACTGTGCTGTTTGATTTTTCCCAATAATTACACAGTAAAATCTGGGGATGTTTTAGTAAGAGTTTTATCAAATTTCCGATATTCCGACACGGGTTTTACATATTTCGTACTGCGACTGAAATATCGACGTTCATACGTAGATTTCAGTGTCATATTATCGTTTTTGAGGTAAGTAATCTGTAGGTTCTAACCTACGGGTGCTTAGCTCGATGTTTTGGTTTTCAATATGATATTTACATCGATATGATTTTAAATACGATTATAGATACGACTTCGAGGATTTTCGATACGGAGTTGGCGGATATAACAGCGTGGATTTCAGCAAACTTATTAAGTTGGTGAGTAGATTTATATCTACGGGGGAAGTCGGGCCGATGGCGTATAGCCCCCCCGCAACCTTATAAATAAAATAATATGATATCTGGTTAGATGTAAATGTTATTGATATAGTATCACATATAGTATGTCCTTCATTGCATATAGTTTCATACATAGTTTTAATGACATACGTACGTGACGTTAGATCCGTATGACATGGATATGGTTTGATGGATTTGTACGAGAGATCATGCCGTATTTAAGATGATACATATATAGTGATACGATGAGGTATTATACGAGAAATTATATGTATTGGAAATGATGAGATTCGTATGCCAAATAACGGCCAAGTTTTTCCTTTAAACTCATAGAGATAGATTATATTCCGTTTTAGGATGTAATACTTGTGCGAGCTATATTCTTTTAAAAACTACGATTCGTTTCTCTTTTAATGATAAAAATAAGTATCACACCCCGCTTCCCAGTGTACGGCGAAGTGGGCGCGACGAGGTCCGCTACGTATATACTCAGAAGTACATACGCTAAGCGTATCTAAGCAATATAAAATAAATACACAAGAGACAAGAATGAAAAGAACAGCAACTTTTATTTTTTAACATTCTTTGTACAATACATGAAAAGGAAATACAACTGAAATAATAAAATGCCTAAACAGTGGCATAACAGGAAATGAAAGTACAGAAAGGAAAGTGTACAATGAAAGTACAGTGCAGGGTCTTCAGTAAACTGCTCCAAAGGTAAGAAGAGAATAGATAAAGAGTAAGATAGAGAGAGAGTATATTATTATAGTTGTATTATATTGTTATATTGTTGTAGTATTGTGTTAACGCTGTTGTTTGTAGCTTGGTACGGAAGGATGCCAGTGTATACGAAAGGAGTCTCACTTGTCCCGGAGACTAAGGTATCAGGAACTCAAGGAACCGTTTATGCCACGGTACAACAGCAATTGGATTCATGTTAGGTGTCTTAATCTTACCGTCTCGTGCCACTTTTAACACCTTCCGTACCAATCTACCCCTTAAACCCCGCGATGTCTTGTTTGTATTGTTATCTTGTAAATTGTGTTGGTTGCATGATTGATTGACTGACCGACCGAAACTATGACATCAGGAAACGGTTATAACCGTAAAGTCATGTAACTGGAATACTGAGAATCGTGTAAAAGGAATATATATCCATGGTTCGGTTCAGTCAAGTTGTATAAATTGATATTTGGATTCATGGATTCATGTGTTCATATTGACTTGGAATCTTGTAGATTATAGATTGACTTGAATCATATTCAAGCCAGATTAATCAGACTCAAACCTGAGTCAGACAATCAGAAATGTGAATCGAAGTCTTATAATTGCTAGGGTTCTTAAGGTAATTTATAAACTTGAGGGGGTTTTATATAAAATACTTTTATATATTTTTCAAAATACACCTCAAGTATTTATTGTTCGTCTTTGGATTTATGGATTTTATGTTGTGACATTTCAAATGAAAATACCCTAGTTTCATAAATAATGGTATTTATTTGTAATATTGATTATTTGAAGTTCATGGTATTTTAGTGTAACCTTTATTCTTGTGATTTTTAGAAAAAGGTGGAATATTTATATTATAATAAAATAGATATTTAAATGATAAATATACATATATTTATACAAAAATAATTTTAATAAATATTTTATATTCCAAAAATTCTCATTTTCTTAAGATATCGTATTTTAAACCTTTCGAGACCGAATGCTCCTTGCGGAGGTCTGAATCTCGCACTACTAGCCCGAGGGTTCGCGATAAACCGCACGATCCCCAACGGGTTCCCCAAAGATGGGTTGTAGCGGCGCTTTGCAAAGATTGTAAAATACTAATCCTTTAGAAAACGGTTTTATAAAGTAAAAGGTATTTATTTGCAAAGTGTAATTTTCCGTATTTTAGGTTCTAGGGTTTGCTAAGCCAACTAGCCTATTTCTAAAAGGTCTAAACGACAAGTTGTTAGAAACCTCAAATCGCCTCTTCACCGCCAATTGCGGCCAGGTAAGTGCCAGGTAAGTGGGAGGCTCTCCACTACAAGTAGTGGCCCTAATTAAGTAACCACTTGCCTTAGACACATTTGCCTAGACACTACAAAATCAAGTTTAGATAAACGATCGATGTCCACAACTTATCGTATTTTTCCTATTAAGGATATTGTTTAAACAAATGTATCAAACCTAAACTTTTATAAAAGGTTTTATTAAGGAAATGGTATTTTAATGTAAAATCTTGTTTTATCGTATTAGGAGTTTTCAAGATAGCGTATTATGGTTGCATATGTGTGTGTGAGGAGGTAGGTCATTACCTCGTAATCTATTTTAATGTATAGCAATATTAAAGGGTTAAATGTGCTATTGAAACATGATGGTATTAAAGTGAAAAATACGGTAAATTGAAAAGGTTATCATTTCATGTGTGAAAACTTATTCAAATTGATTTTTACAAGTTTAATAATCATGATAAAGATGTTTAGACATGATCGAATTGATTAGAAGTGAAAAAATAAACATTATGGTATTAAAGTGAAAAAGAATACGATATTGCAAAAGCTATCATTTCATGTGAGAAATTTTGTCCAAATTAGTTGTTATGTGATTAATAGTCAACATGAACATGTTTAAGCATTATAAAATTGGTGATAAGTGAGATTTTATAGAAAACCAAATCGGAAATCGGTTTGTTCCGATTTCCGTCGGGTTTCGTAATTTTGTATTTTTGAGAATTAGAAAGGGAGATAGAATGGGACTTACGGGTTTCGATCTATACTAAAGAGTATAGGGGAACTAAAGAAGTTGCCGAGGCGTTGCTTCGTCGCCGGTTGTTTCTAAAAACGTCGCCGGAATTCCCGCCGGAATCTCGTCGGAGCTTCGCCGCGAACTTGTTTTCAAAGCACACACTTCTTGGAAAACTTTTGAGAGAGTGGCTCAAGATTTTGGGGATGAGAGGGTAGTGTGTAGGGTTGGTATTTATAGGGTTAGGGTAGATGAAAAGTTAAAAATAAAAATGTGATAAAATGTAATAAAAATGTATTAAAAGAGGAGTAATTGGGTTTTTTAAAGAGCTTTGGAAGTGGTATGAGGATGAAACTTTGCAGGTGCATAAGGAATATGAAAAGACATAACTTTCATGTTGTGACCATCGCCGGAATCGGCCGAATCGGGGGTGACTCGGCCGTGACTCGGTCGGAGCATTGAGTCGGCCGAGTCAAGGCCGAGTTGGCCGATTCCCGGCCGAGTCCAGTGGCCTGGATCCCCCTCGACGGTTCATCTAACTCTTTCAAGTGTTACATGTTTGGGTGTAGTGGGGTTTTTGTGAGATATGCACGTGTAAACTCCTGGTATTCTAAAGGTTTTTAAAAAAATCAATATTAAAAATAATGTGGGGTATGAAATTTGAACTCTGGTGGCTTGGTTCAGCAGTGCAAGGTATTACCAATGAGCTACAAGCTCCTTCTTGTAATTATTGTGGTATTTAATTACTTAAAATGATAGCAGTAAGAATAAATACTCCTAGTATACATTAAATTTAAAGTAATTCCTTGTACACTAAAAATGGAGTTATTACATTCTTGTAGCTTGTAATTAAAAAAAAAATAATTACCTATATCTTGTGCTCAGGCTAAAATACCCCTTTGTGGATTTTTTTGAAAAAAAAATATTTGAAAAATTTTGTATAGGAAATTTAGGGTTGTTACAACAAGGATGCAGTGCCAATTTCCAAAACGAATATCTATTTTAACCTAAGACAGATTCCTTATCTCAAAACCAACGTTTCTTTCTATTTTCAAAGATAAGGGTATAGTTCAAAGGAGGTAATTACAGTTATTAGTTACGTTTAGATATTACTTTATATATTCGCGTTATAATTATCGATAGTATACGTTTCCGTAATACGAACACTCTGATAGAACACTGCACAACTACCAATGAGTACTGTGCTGCACAAGTACGTACACATATGTTATACTACAGCTCATTGGTACTGCCATATCACTGTAGAACCGTTATGTTATATACAGTATATATAGATATTGATATAAGTAGGCTATTACACCTTTTAGAACACTTGCATAAATACTAACGATTGTCATGCTGCACGAGCACAGACGCATATGCTACACTACACATCATTAGTAGTGCCATGACACAGTAGAATTGATATCTTTATGCCCGTATGATTTATTTATGCAGTCTTACTTTATTTCCTGCTGCACATTGCAAGTATCAGTACTATAGATGTTATATTTGATTCTTATGGATTTCTGGATATTTTACTCCTGATGATATATATCGGTGGTATGGGACACTGTTATATATGTATATATATAATATATCATTAGAATGATCTTACTTAATATTTTTGTATATTATGAGTTGGCGTCCACCATGAGCTTTATGTTTTCTGAGTATTTGTTTCGAACCGAGTGGGAAAGCTATACGGTTTCGGATTTGTTATTATCCGGACTGAGTGGGGGAGATATACAGTCGGATAAATGGTGGACCCGGGTCGAGACCGAGGGGAAGGATGGCCGCATTGAGGCGGGGGAGCCTAGCGAGGATACTCGATACTGGAGATAGAGATGAGCACGGTAGATATCCCGGGGATACTGATCGGGTTCGATTGGATACGGCTGATATCCAGGGAATACTGACCGGGGCCGGGGTTATCGGGTGGCGATCATTTGTTGAGATGGTGTCAACGGTATCTGCATTTTCGTGTCGGTGATGGACACGAGAGATTTGAGGATTTGCGTGTCGGTGATGGACACGAGAGATTTCTGATTTCGGGTGTCGATGCTGGACATCCATATATATTGATATGTTGCTATCATGAGGTACACAGTTATTGCATCCGACCAGGACTGATCCGGGGGACAGTACTCGCATAACTTTTTACGAGTAGTTACATACAAAAAGCAATTCAAAAATCGAGCTATAGCCTCATTATTTTGACGTGGCTGATATGGCACTGAAATCTTTTAAATTGTAAACCTCTTACACTATTCATTAAAATAGCAGGACGTATATCTTAAATAAAATATCTATTATATTTTATACTATCACGTCTGCTCTATACCGGGATATATCTATTCCGCGACTATTTTAAAGAAGAGGTTTATATATATATATATATATATATATATATATATATATATTCGGTTACATTGGGCTTATACCTAGATATAGGTTATTTGCATTGGATATATTCTACTTGGGATTGCATGATAGTTAGTGTTGTATTATGATACATATGCATATCATATAGTTTATTTGTACAGATTACGATAGTACTTTATTTATGACCTAAGTATCGTCGTGCATTTCGATTTCTACCTTTAGATATACTTTTATTCACTGAGTTGGCAACTCATCCCCGTTGTGCCACAGTTTCTTGCAGGTTTTACCGCTTAGATTATCAGTGGCTTGGGCACACATTCCTTTCGGTAATTGATTGGTAAGTGGGTTACTATTGTATCGTACTCACTCTCGATTATTCATATATTCTTGTATCTTGTGAAAACTCTATCAACTTAGAAATGGTATATTGTGGATTTAGAAGCGAGATTTAGAGTTTGTGTGTTGTAGTGTCGCACTCATTGGAGTCGACCATGTTAGATTGTTGATTTTGTTTCACTTTTCTTTTCTTCGCCATTGTGTGTCGTATATTGTTTGCTTGGTTACTCCACTATTTGGGCGTGGAGGCTAGCCACCAATGGGATACTATTTATATTATTATATTGTATCGGGTTATACAAAAATGCAAAGGAGGCGCCGTCGAATTTCAAAACGTCATAGTTGTTTTTCAAACATACTTAGTTAAACTTAAATGTTATTTTAAAACTGATTCCATCTGATGACTATTTTAAACTTCACCTCCAATATTTTCAAAAGTGTTTAAATTCCGGGTTTCGGCTTACTTGAACCGCGTCGACGTTTTTAGATGTCACGTGATTTGAATGCCGGTCATGTGCCACATTTGGGTCGTGACAAAGAGACTTTGATTTATGTTTCAACAACCATGATCATACGAGTCACACATGCGACTTCACATTGGTCAATAGATCGTCAATGTTTCAATATTAATAGTAATATATTACCGTATTACTCATAACATAGAAATCACACTTGGAAAGGGTGGATAATTAGCTAGAGCTACAGGAGCTGTAGCGAAGCTGATTGCAAAGGAGGGTAAATCGGCCACATTAAGATTACCATTCGGAGAGGTCCATTTGATATCCAAAAACTGCTTAGCAACAGTCGACAAGTGGGTAATGTTGGGGTCAACAAAAAAAGTTTGGGTAGAGCTGGATCGAAGTGCTGGCTAGGTAAGCGTTCTGTAGTAAGAGGAGTAGTTATGAACCCTGTAGACCATACCCATGGGGGCGGGGAAGGGAGAGCCGCAAATGGTAGAAAAAAACCCACAACCCCCTGGGGTTATCCTGCGCTTGGAAGAAGTAGGAAAAGGAAAAAATATAGTGATTAATCAGGTCCGTCAACAAGTTTTCCAACAAGCCTAAAACAAATGTTAAATATGAGTAGAGGATACCCTCTTTTAGCTTCTAGGCCTATTTCTTAGTTCAAGATCCGGCGGGTTATTCACATTTCCCCATTCTACCTTTATGTTCTCAACCAACCCCTAAAATTTTGAAGGGTGTAATGGATCATTAAGGCACAAAAGTTAACGTCGTATGATAGTTATGTTAAAAAAAGTTCATGGTAGCTATCTCTAATTATTAAAGTTCATGGTATCAATCGAAAAAAATGTAAAAGCTGATAGATACATTTGTGCAATTTATCCTTAAACAAAATACGGTATAGATGTCATTGATTAATGCCCATTTTGTATCTTCAAAATAATTAAAATCCATAAACCACATAAGAAATTATGTAAAGATACATGAAACATGCACTTCTTATAAATATGTAAACACATGCAAATATGCAAAGAGGCCGTTAGGAAATGAGTTTGATGTAACTAACTGATCTTAAAACATAAGAGTGGGTCTCACCAGGTTAAGTTATAGTATCCATCTTCCCTGTTACGTTATATTATCAACGGCTAAACCGGTAATCCATTTTTGGATTATAAAAGGGTTTGATGTAGCTGTGTCCGACCGCATCTTATTTTGTTAAAAAAGAATTTATCTTCCTGGAAATTTAGGTTTTATCTTTGCATTATACGGTGGAGAATAAGAAGTTGGTGTACTTCATTAACCTTTTTAATGAATATTGGGGTAAACCATTTCCCTCAAAAAATTTAGATTTTATCTTTGCATAAGCTCATTTTTAATCCCAGTTGGCGGCTATATGACAAATAAATGCCCATTATTTAATTTTTCTAGATTTTCATGCGGTTCTCATGTAATTTTTTCAGATTTTTTCTTGGTAGTGAAAATATAGAAGAATTTTACATATTTTTGAAAAACAGATAGATAACAAAGTGCCAAAAAAACAAAATTTCAGGTATTAAAATGCCATATTTTTTAAATACAAGTATTTATTGGACGATTTTTTGGAATTAGCAATTTTTTCAAAATATTTAGCAAAATGATGTTCCCCAAAAGTATTTAGGGGAATGTTGTTGGGCTGGTGATTAGCCCGGTTTAGTCTGTTATTAACTAAAACCGTACTTTTAAAATACGGTTTTAAGCTAAAATCTTCACAAAAATCTTGTGAGTTAAGAACCGCACTTTGAAATTGGGGGTTCAAGTTCCTCATAAGTTTCTTATTTTAAAACCGCGCTTGTGTTAGTTAAGAATACCTAATGCGGGTTGGTTTCCAGCCCAGCACCATTATGGTGAATGTTTTTTGGGTTTGCTAAATATTTTGAACAAATTGATAATCACCAAAAATTATTTATTTGCTTTTTTAGGTAAAACAAAGGATATCTAGGGCATGTTTGGTTGCTGAATTTGGAGAGGATTTGATACTGTTTGGATTCTTAAATCCAAAAAAGTGTTTAGATTCTTGAATTCTTTGTTTGGTTGTAGGATTTTGATTGTTTTGAATTTGCTTGTTTTTTATGAGGGGCTCACCATTTTTTTGGATTCTTGAATCCAAAAAAATTATGAATGATTAAGGATTTGGTACTGTTCACGTAGGTCCCACGTATTTTATGTTATTAAAAAAAACCTCTTTCTATCTTTCTGTAATTCTCAAATCCAAATTCCACTTATTTCTTCTAGGGCATGTTTGGTTGTAGGATTATGAAAGTTTTGGATTGTGGAATCCAAAAAATTTAAGAGGATTCCATAATTTTGTGTTTGGTTTGGAATTTGGATTTGCAGGATTCCTTTGTGTTTTATGGGGGCCCATCACAAAACAAGGATTCTTGAATCCTAAAGTTTTTTAATAATTTGCAAGGATTTGATACTATTCATTGTACTTTTAGATGGAACGAGTACTTTATTTATTTAATAATCCTCTATCTATCTATCTCTCTCTAAAATTCTCAAATCCAAATTCCACTTTCTTTTTCCGAACCAAACAAAGATTACAAGAATCTTCAAATCCAATACCAACCAAATAACAAATTACAAAATCCAGAAATTTCAAGGAGAATCCAAATTTCATAATCTTACAACCAAACAGCGCCTACAAATCCAAGGAATACGGCAGTAACCAAACACAAAATTAGCCAATACAGATTACTTCAGAATCCAAATTTCAAAACCCTGCACCCTCATATGCTAATTAGCCAAAGTTCTTGCCATTTCTCTAGTCTCTACAAATGAATCGCTTCAATCCCCATGATCAATTCTTCTCCTCTCTCAATCAATTACAAAATCGCCTCGCTTTTGAAGAATAAAATCAGCAGCAACCCATCACCATCATCGAAAGCTCTCCTCTTTTTCTCACCAACCCCAAACCCCAACAATTTAATAGCAGCAGCAGCAATAGCAGTGGCCCTCCCCTCGATTTCCTTTCAAACTCCCCCATTAGCACTCAACACCATCAAGAGCAAGACCCAATTCCTCAAGACGACGAAGACAAAATCGAAACGCTGATGGGTCTCTTGGGTTTATCGATTCCATCGAGAGACAGTGAAAAAGGTGGCACCCTTACATCTTCTGATTGTTCTCGCGATTGCAGTGGTGGTGGGTCCTACAAAAAGGTTGTTGGGGTGAAGGGGCCGAGATGTGAGAAGGAGATGAAGAGATTGGATGATTGGATCGATTTGTATTATGACGAGAAGAGAGCGCCTGCGAGGTTGGCGCATCTGATGATTAGTAAAGCTGTGGCTTTCAGATGAGATGGTGATGGGTTCGATGGGGTTGAGTTTTTGGAGACTGTAGATGAGTTTTTGGAGCATGATCCATTGCCTCATATGAAGGCGAAGTAGAGGGGTTCAGGATTTTGGGTTTGGAATTTCTACAAACACCTGATGTGCTTGAGGTTTGTATCAAGTTATGAGCTAATTATTCAATGTTTTCAAATTTTCCCTTATAGATAACATGTTATGTTATTTCTTTGGAATTATATGATACTAGTTAGAGTTGCAAGTTGGCTATAGAAGAAACCCCAGATGTATTTATTTGAATCATATCAAAATTTGAATTTACCGTGCTTGGAAAATTGGTTACTTGAATATTAACTACTGATTTGAGTTCAGCTTTCGAATCCAAGCCAAATCCCTACAACAGAATTCATTCGTTACTTTTTTAATGGCAGTCTACTGGCAGAATATAAAATATAAAAGTAAAGTAAACTGGCTTTATCAATGGTAGTGCTTCAAATACGAAAAATTTGCATGCTTGATGTTGAAATGTAATTAATTACTGCTGGGCTAAATAATCATGCCATATAAAATGTCAGCTTAATCTGTGAGATTTACTATTAAACACTGTACATGCTAAACAAAATTCTCACCACGCAGTTTGTCAAAATCTAATATATGATCATGATACTATCTATATTCTTAAAATACATAACCAAGAACTACAAAGCGAGCGAGAGAGAGATCCATTACAACGACACACCTATTACAGCGATGAGACCAGTAAATGAAAATTTTAAAGTTGACAGGAAACCAGGCTATCACTTGTCATGAACGCATGAAGGTCAAATTGGAATTTGGTAGATTCATAGACACTTTTTCCAGCATGCTTCTCCAGTATATTGGCTATCCTATTTGGTTGTTACCATTCACCATGTGTATCAGTGCTTGATTCCTTGTTTGGGGTCGCAGAGTGGGACAGCAGCAGGCGCTGATGATGGTCAGGGCAGCAACCAGGCCCTGAAGTGGGACAGCAGCAGTGAACTCGGCTGGTACCTTGGGAAGCTGTTACTTTGTCTGGGGTGGTTCTTTTGGGTCCAGTTTGCTTTATTTTGAGATGGGTTGTGTTTTTTATGGATGTTATGTCAGTCTTTTGTTGTGAGGATTGTTGACATTGGCATGCAATTTCTATCTTCTATGCGTAGGTCCTGAACTAGTCGAAATTCACCGTGTTGATTTCAACGGTTCCTTATGGGTGTTTGGTATAATACATTTTGCGATGTCTGGGATGATAGTCCGTGTTTCATTACTGTCGAATTGATGAAGCATAGGTGGAAACACTGTTATTATAAAAAAAATAATAATTTTTTATAAAATGCTTGATTCCTTGTTGGAGAAATCTCTATTCTTTTTGTTAGATTAATATTTTTGTTGCTTGGATACATATTCTTAATTATATGCTACAAATTTCCATGATCTGGGTATGATTCTATGCAGCTTGAATGGGGTCTTGAATCGGTTTTGTAACTGATGAAAATTACAAGCTATGGCACAGCGGCAGGGATCATAATTATAAATACAAGAATATATGGACAGTATACAAGAATACACACATACACATACACATACCCATACATTCACACACACGTGTGTGGGTGGGGGCGGGAGGACACAAATACATGCTATGTCATACAATGCGTTATTTTATAACTTGCTAATATAGTTTTGAATTGGCATGCCGTCAAATATTCTCCTATCTTAACTCATTTTTAATTCTTTGCATATACATCGATGATAAGAGAATCAAAGATCCGATGCCGTGAGAACTGACCATGTGATGTTGGGAAGCAATGCGCATAGATTCTGGAAATTGAGCTGCTATAACAACAGTTCAAACATTTTGCTTCAAGGTTTGTTTTTCAATCGTACACTATTTTTTCATTAAGTGAAATTGTAACTTATGATGCTCAGAATTTGTTGTATCAGACATCAGGGATTTGGACTCTGCTACACCACTAGATAAGTGGTTCTTTTATGATGAAGATGAAGAAAGAGTGGCAGAGAAATACATTTCTCATTAAGGTACTTATATCTTGCCCTTATGCCGCTGACGGTTCATAACACTTATGCCATGTAATAGTTCATATTAGTAAATTCTTCTCAGCTGATGCCAGTAAATAATCCATGTTATGTTGTTTTGTATACATGTAGTGCATTCATTATTATGCAAGGCGTTACCAGCTTGGATGCTTTTACCTACAATGTACGTGTTGGCCATTCGATGACAACTGTGCTCATAATTATAAATACCTTACAACAAATATCAATAAATCTATTTTGAAAACATATACTAATAAAAGTAATCATGTATCTGAATACTATTGACCTGTCCACGATCCATGGAATAATCCTCATTTCGATTTGGGATGGAGAGAGACTGTAGGTGATAATTTACAGTTTATATATGTTTCCTTACATGCCATTGCTCATTAGATGTCATAAATTAGTCATGCTTTGATAACGCCGATGTGGGGATCAAAAGTTTCACCCCGATCGACCAAGTCAAAACCAAGGTCAACCCCAAGTCAAGTGGGCCCGAGCCCAAGTCAAGACCAAGTATGGAAGGGGCCGGTTCTATGCCAAAAAGGGATCTATTGGAGTTTAACTCCATAAATTAATCTCTTTTTAGGAGTTTAACTCTAGAAGTCAAATCGGGAGCACAGCTCCCCGTGCAGGGACCAAGTCCCTTCTTCTGCAGGCGCTTAGGGCCCACGCGCCCGGCACGTGAGGTGCTGGGCCCGACACATGAGGCGCTAGCGCTCAGCTCCATGCACACGTCTTTAAGACGCTTCCCCCCGCATTTTATATGCACTCTACACTAAATATACCTCCCCCGCTAGAAAATTTTTTCTAACGGGGCGCTGCCCTGCACCCCGCAAGGGGGCTGCTAGCCCCCTTGATCCCCAGCCCGCTAATCGGGTAGCGGGGCCTCCGTAAACTCTGCGAGGCTTCCGATATATCCAAAACCCCTCAAGACACACATATGCAAACTGCACATTGGGTTCGCATAACCAACTTGACCCGTCAATCGGAGGTTCTCTCGCTTCAAAGGCGAGGGATAATTAACGGCAGCTTAGTCTGCGGCTGCCGGAGATTCGGATCCCCACAATCAATAAACCCCCGTCTATCCTAGGCAGGGGGAATCTGTAGTACGCCGACAAGCGACGCGTATTCCCATTTCAATGGGGTGACAAAAAACACCCTATAGCTGATTCTGATTAGTTCCTACTCCACATTTAGGCAAATGGTAATAACTTAGTTGTGTATAATTCCCATCAAAGAAAGAAAGAAATCTCTTAATTATTGATGGTGGAATGATGATTACTACCTTCATTTTTTAGATCTATTCATCTTCATGGTACTTGTGAATTACTTTTCATATTATACTCAAATTCATTTTATTCTCAATGAAGGGTGTGTATGAGTGTATTTTGGTTCGACGTTCAGGTTCAGCACAAAATTTATGAAGGAAAATCTATCTCTGTAGTTTATATATTTCAAAACATGATACGCTGGCCCCTCAGCTACATGCATTCTTTTGGAGAGCGACGGAAGAGAATTTGCACTTGTTTGTAAGATTGGAAGTATGAAGAACGCGTAGGTGAGAAATTGTAATGCAAAATAGAAGCCAATCAATATCCATTAATACAAATTGAGAAAACTCCATACCACCAGAGGACTTCTCCAAACCGCTCGAACCAAACTTCCCTTAGACTTTCAAAATTTCTCTAGAGATTGAATGAATCGTACCTAAGTCAGCATTAGAAGATGATGCTAAGATAAAATGTGACACACTCAGATAATAATTTTCCATGTCATTCCAAACTTAGGTTAAATTTCACGAAAATACCATGAAGTTAACGTTCTTCAAATAAATACCATGTGATTAAGTTAACTGCAACAATATAGAAATGTTGAGCTCAGCTATAAGAGAGTTTCTCCTATAATGCCGACATAACGAAAGCTAAGCCATGTATTTGTTTGGTAAGATCTAGGTTGTGATTGGAAAAATAATCGGGCTCAATTCTCTAGGATTTGTGGATGTGATTACGCCAATATAAAAGAGAACTCTTTCCATTGCAGCTGACCTCACTCTTCTCGCAACAATATATTACATTCTTTTTCTCAAATAAATACTAAGGCGTTGTGTCTAGATTGCTTTTATTAGTCTACCTTTCCATATATATATATTTGCAATAAACCATAGCCAACTTTGCTTTTGCTTCCAATAAATCTTATTAACTAAACCCTTCATCTTCATCTTTTTTATACCGCCAATAATTTTAAATACGCTAAAGTGTCCATAGAGGAGAGATGATTACACACACATATGTATATATTATGAGAATAACGAAGAAAAGAGGTCCTAGGAGGCTTTTTCGTCAGGTGGCGTCAAAAAACACCCTCCACCATTTTATTCGACGATCGACACCCATCATCTCCATCGTCATCATTTAAGGTGTGGATACACCGAATTTCATATGATTTTACCACTTTTTCATCGTTGAATGAGCAATGTAAAAAGTTATATTATCGGTAAACCGTTAATTTTGCACCCACTAAATCAACGGTGAAAAGTGGTGAGATCACATAAAATTTGGTGTATCCATATCTTAAATGATAAATATAGAGATGATGGGTGCTGATCGTCGAAAAAAATCGTGGAAGGTGTAATTTTTCGACGCCATAGTAGAAAATTCTTTCTTATGGCACATTTCCTTCATTACCCTCATATGAGAATAATGGAGAAAAAAGGCCCTAGGAGATTTTTTGGTTAGCCGCGGCAAAAAAATACACCCTCCATTTTATTCGATGATCAACCCTGCCTATCTTGATCTTCATTGTATAATATGTCGATACACCAAAATTTTATGTGATTCTAACACATTGTCACCGTTGATTTAGCAATGTAAAAAGTTATATTGTCGGTAAACCGTTAATTTTGCACGCTTTAATGACCAGCCTATTAATTAAGCGAGGCCTGGAGCTGAGATGCCAATGAAATGAGGAATCCATGCTCTGTTTCTTGCTGACGGAACCAGTCACTTGACGGACGTGGCCTGAAGTTGAAGTCGTGATCCCTGGGCCAGCCCCTGTATTGCGCAGGAACTAAGAAATGGTAGTGGAGTTGCGGAATCTCAAATCGTTTACGAGAAAACAACGCGATTGAGGAGGCGGCAATTCCAAATCAAGTTTCTAAACGGGAGGTTGGAACAGTTCTTCAAGGGTGGTCGCAAGAAGCTTAACCCGGTTACAAGAATGGCGCGGAGACTTTCAATACCAGTCGTTTTCATAACACTAAGTCAATCTCGACTAGCGGGAATTGGTTGTTGGGATTGCTTCTCGTTGATTTCGAGGGAGGTTCGGGTTTTTGGAACGCATTGCCCCAGAGAAAATGAGATGGTCTTTGTCTTCTCTGCACCTTGATCTCGATCTAAAGTAGCAGAGCCAGTTGCATCGCCCAACAGGTAGAGTTAAGAAGCCTAAACTCGATCGCATTTCGGCTGCCCCAATAACCGGGAATTCTCGCGATATACCCATCACCCTAAACCGTTTGGCAAATCCGGCTGAACCAATTTTTCAATTTCAGACATGTAAAAAAAGCATACTCGGCGGAAAGCCAGAAGCTAGCTAGGTCTGGTCTCCTACCATTGGCGTCAATAGATATGGCCCTATCTAGCCCGGAATCGCACAGGTCCTTGACTACTATCTCAGTCCTCGGCATCTTTTTCATCAGGAAGGCGAGCGAAGTTTGGAATAGAACTTTTTACATTGCTAAATCAATGGTGAAAAGGTGTTAGAATCACATCAAATTTGGTGTATAGACATATTAGACAATGAAGATCAAGATGGGCGGTGCCGATCGTCGAATAAAATGGTGGAGGCTGTAGTTTTTGCCGCCACCTAATGAAAAAAGCCTCCTAGGGCCTCTTTCCTCCATTATTCTCTCTATATATGGAGAAAATAATGAAGAAAAGATGCCCTAGGAGGCTTTTTCGTTAGGTGGCGTCAAAAATCTATATCCTCTATTTTATTCGACGATCGGCACCCATCATCTTTAACATCTAAGATGTGGAAACACCAAATTTCATGTGATTCTACCAATTTTCACCGTTGAATTAACAATGTAAAAAGTTCTATTGTCAGTAAACCGTTGATTTTGTACCCACTAAATCAACGGTGAAAAAGTGGTAGAATCATATGAAATTTGGTGTATCCATATCTTAGATGATGATGGGTGCCGATCGTCGAAAAAAATCATGGAGGGTATATTTTATCGATGCCATTGGAGGAAATTCCCTCCTAAGGCACCTTTCCTCCATTATTCTCATATTTTTATTGACAAGATCCTTATTCAAATCCAAGCCCAATTTGAAAAAAGTCCTATTGCTTTTTAAAAGGCCGTAGGCCTTGCGCTTGAACCCATGTTGTTTTTAGCTTGATACTTTGGTGCTTTGGCTTGGTAGTTGGAGGGCTTTAACGGAAGTCTTTGCTTCTTTGTGCACTTTTCGAGGTTTGATTTGTTGGTCTCCATCAATCAATTATCTCATTCAGTCTAACATTATTGTACTCCTAGAAATGCTTCCCTTTCTCTCGGTGTCTATAGGCTTAAGTTATCAATGAGGACAAATATTGATTGTGGGGAGTAATTGAGGGAAGAAAAAGTAGATTTTGGGGTTGAGTTTGATATATTGGATTTAAGTTGAAAGGAAAAAGGAGGAGGAAGAAAACTGTACCAGCGTTCTGGATTTAATAGCTTTCTTAATAGTTACGTTTCACTTACAACTTATGCTAAAAAAACTAAAAAGGTTCATGGACGCATGATATCTTAATGATAAAAGACGAACAACGAGATGATATCTATCTACAATCTACTTCAAGGTATTTATTAAAAAAATATCGAAAGATTATTGTATTTCAGTGAAATTTAACCAAGAATTTAAAGCATGTATGAATCATAGTATTATACATCTCTTTGAGATTTGATGCTCTCAAACGATAATTTTCATCGAACATAGAAAAAGTTGATCAGGCGTATCCAAGTGATGGAACTAATGCCTAAAAACTAACCTTCTCCTTATATGATTTTACAAGGTCTTGTGGGTATTAATATTCCTAGTGAGGTAACTTATGTGTTGAAACTATTTTTTCTTTTATAAGACCTTTAAGAAAAGGCTATAACTTGGTTATTAACCAAATCAGAAGTTATAAAGTGGCTTTGGTTATCGTGTTAAGATATGATCTCAAAACTGCGGAATTTGTGTGTTTGATGGTCTTCATTTACAAGATTAGGTAGATCAAGAGAAAATGAATTCAAACTTGGTTTCTAATCAAATTAATAGTTATATTTGAATTATTTTTAAACAAAATAGAACCAATTCCTCTTTGATAATATTTATAAGAAAAGATTAAAACTTGGTTCTAATCAAATTAATAGTTATAATAGAATTATTTTAACTATATTTTCTCTTTTTCCCTGCAATCGCACTAAAATTCACTACATAGTACATAAAGTCGGGTAAAATAGTTATCCTACGGACCATAGCTAATGAAGAATGAGTGCTAAAAACTTAGTGACTCAGAAATAAGTGACCAAGTCACGTAAAATTACTAAAGGCTAATTCAAATAAAACTAATGAATGTTCTTATAGAGATATTCAAAGACAAAATTTGTTTGTGCTATATGTTAGAAATTTTGAATAGATGATTAAAGAACTTATATAGCATGATATAATGATGAATTCTACTTGATAGTTCATTCGGAACCAGTTTTCAACAATCCATGCAATACAAACAAACAATATCGTACTTCATAGTTAGTTTAATTCGAACATTTATCAAGTTTGAGCTATGTTAATTAGTAATTATTAAGAAATTTTCATTTCTACCATCATTATTTTTTTACTATAGGGTTAGAATTCCCAAATAATTTTATTTGACCCCAATGTCACAGTTATCACAAATCATTATAAACCATTGGATATCAATTAGAGAACGGGGAAGAATATATTTAACTATATATTCGATGATAAATCACCAAATACAAAAAAGTTGAATGATACATTCTTAAAATGGTACGATTGTTATTTTTTCTATATCATAGCGGTGAGACTGAAAAATAACTTTTTATTCAGTATATCATTTCATATTGGCCAATATTTAAAACAATCGATGCATTTTGCCTTCTTGAATCTAGTCTACTTACATGTTGGCTATTTGCTTGCCTGTACTCGTTAATTTTTATACTTGAATTCACTTTCAAATATATGCGAGTACTACAATATACTTAGAAAAATTCAACTAAAATTTACACATGCGTCTCCTACAAAGAAATCAATTTAGTATGTGTTAAGGGAGTAAAACCTATATAGATTTTGACGAATCGTCCTCCCATGCGTTTCCACGATGCTGTTTTTTTACCTTCCAATCTATTCTATTATATTACTATTAAGTTGGGCCATCTAAGGAATCTTTTTTCCAAAACACTATTTCCTTCACCTTGTTTGCCCTTGCCTTTTCATCTTATTCTTTTTTCTACCCATTTCCAAATGGCCCATATGAGGCCCAAAAAAAGTAATATTTTGTGGGGTTTTTTTTCAAATTATTTGGTTTTCAAATTTTTTTTGTTCTTTTTTTATTTCCTTAATTTATTCTTGGATCAATGATTTGGTATTGATTTATAAAGAAATTCTGGTATTTTTATTTTTTAAAGAGAACCAATAGTTTTTTTTATCTTCATAAAGTTTTTAAAAAAAAAATCAAAGCATAATAGAATAAAATATATTTACTGGATAATCCATTCTTTACATTTGCTTATAGAAATTGTAATTGCTTTAAAGTTGGTGCTAAGGTTTCATTATTTAAATAATTAACGTTTCTTGAAAAAAAACATCAATGTTTAAAATTTTATTGAGTACCTTAAAAAAATTAACCATATCAATTTCTTAAAATGAAACTAATATTAATTTTCTATGTTATTAAAAATGGTTACCAAACTCTCTCTTGACAAAATGAATGCAAATTGATTTTCTATTTCCTTTCTCAGTTTTTTCAGAAATATCTAGAATCATTTTCATCCCACGCATTATGCGTGGGGTCGATTTCTAACATTTAAGAAGATAAAGGGGATGCTTGTAATAATATGTTTAATCATTATATTAATGAGTATAATTAGTTTCGTTATATCTATTCTTAAACAACGTAGTCGTTTCTATGTGATATTTATCCTCTCGACCTCTATCCACAAGAGACCAGCAGATGAGTTCATACCACATCAAAATTTATGCTATATGGAGGGTAGATTTGCTTCTCATATGGAGAGACGGATAAGATTTTATTTCATATTTTGACCCTAAACTACAAATTATATATCTAGGAATTTGCTCATATTTTCTTGTTTGTTTTTATTCTCAATTCCACTTTCAAAGATATGTGACGGTGACACTTGTAAAAATACAACCCAAGGTTGCATAGCGTGTTATGTTCATTAAATTAATTATTGAATACATGATATAAATTCTCACCTTCCACTATTATTTCAAAGACACGTGACTATGACACTTGTAAAAATACTGAAAATCTATTTAGTATGTGTGTTAAGACAGTAAAACCTATATAGATTTTGACGAATCGTCTCCCATGCGTTTCCACGATGCTGTTTTCTTACCTCCCAATCTATTCTATTATATTACTATTAAGTTGGGTCATCTAGAGAATCTTTTGCAAAAAAGGAATCTTTTCCCAAAACATTATTTCCTCTACCTTATTTGCCGTTGTCTTTTCATTTTATTCTTTTTTCTATCCATTTCCAAATGGCCCATATGAAGCCCCAAAAAAGTAATATTTTGTGGGTTTTTTCAAATTATTAGGTTTTCAAATTTTATTTTTTGTTCTTTTTTTATTTTCTTAATTTATTCTTGGATCAATGATTTTGTATTAATTTATAAATAAATTATGGTATTTTATTATTTAAAGAGAACCAATAGTTTTTTTTTTCTTTATATAGTTTTAAAAAAAATCAAGCATAATAGAATAAAATATATTTACTGGATAATCCATTCTTTATATTTGCTTATAGAAATTGTAATTGCTTTAAAGTTGGTGCTAGGTTTTCATTATTTAAATAATTAACGTTTCTTGAAAAAAATCATCAATGTTCAAAATTTTATGGAGTACCTTAAAAAAATTAATCATTTCAATTTCTTAAAATGAAACTAATAATAATTTTCTATGTTATTAAAAATGGTTACCAAACTATTTCTTGATAAAATGAATGTAAATTGATTTTTTATTTGCTTTTTCAATTTTTTCAGAAATATCTAGAATCATTTTCATCCCACGCATTACGCGTGGGGTTGATTTCTAGCATTTAAAGGGGATGCTTGTAATAATATGTTTAATCAATACATTAATGAGTATAATTAGTTTCCTTATATCTATTCTAAAACAACGAAGTTATTTCTATGCGATACTTATCCTCTCGATCTCTATCCACAAAAGACCATCAGATGAGTCCATACCACATCAAAATTTATGCTATATAGGAGTAGATATTCTTCTCATATGGAGAGACGTATAAGATTCGTTGTATTTCATATTTTTGACCCTAAACTACAAATTATATATCTAGGAATTTGCTCATATTTACTTTGTTTTTATTCTTAATTCCACTTTCAAAGATACGTGACCGTGACACTTGTAAAAATACAACCCAAGGTTGCATAGCGTGTTATCTTCGTTAAATTTAGTATGTGTATTAAGACAGTAAAACCTATATAGATTTTGACGGATCGTCCTCCCATGCGTTTCCACGATGCTGTTTTCTTACTTTCCAATCTATTCTATTATATTACTATTAAGTTGGGTCATCTAGAGAATCTTTTGCAAAATGGGAATCTTTTCCCAAAACATTATTTCCTTTACCTTGTTTGACCTTGCCTTTTATTTTATTCTTTTTTCTACCCATTTCCAAATGGCCCATATGAGGCCAAAGAAAGTAATATTTTGTGGGTTTTTTCAAATTATTTGGTTTTCAAATTTTAATTTTTGTTCTTTATTTATTTTCTTAATTTATTCTTGGATCAATGATTTGGTATTGATTTATAAAGAAATTCTGGTATTTTTATTTTTTAAAGAGAACCGATAGTATTTTTTTTATCTTCATATAGTTTTAAAAAAAATTCAAGAATAATAGAATAAAATATATTTACTGGATAATCCGTTCCTTACATTTGCTTATAAAAATTGTAATTGCTTTAAAGTTGGTGCTAGGGTTTCATTATTTAAATAATTAACGTTTCTTGAAAAAAAATCATCAATGTTTAAAATTTATGGAGTACCTTAAAAAAATTAATCATATCAATTTCTTAAAATTAAACTAATATTAATTTTCTATGTTATTAAAAATGGTTACCAAACTCTCTCTTGACAAAATGAATGTAAATTGATTTTCTATTTCCTTTCTCAATTTTTTCAGAAATATCTAGAATCATTTTCATCCCACATTACGCGTGGGGTCGATTTCTAGCATTTAAGAAGATAAAGGGGATGCTTGTAATAATATGTTTAATCATTATATTAATGAGTATAATTAGTTTCCTTATATCTATTCTTAAACAACGTAGTCATTTCTATGTGATACTTATCCTCTCGACCTCTATCCACAAGAGACCAGTAGATGAGTCCATACCACATCAAAATTTATGCTATATGGATGGTAGATTTGCATCTCATATGGAGAGACGAATAAGATTCTATTTCATATTTTGACCCTTAACTACAAATTATATATCTAGGAATTTGCTCATATTTACTTGTTTGTTTTTATTCTAAATTCCACTTTCAAAGATACGTGACGGTGACACTTGTAAAAATACAACCCAAGGTTGCATAGCGTGTTATCTTCGTTAAATAAATTATTGAATACATGATATAAATTTTCTCATCTTCCACTATTATTTCAAAGACACGTGACTGGGACACTTGTAAAAAAACTAGAAATCAATTTAGTATGTGTGTTAAGACAGTAAAACCTATATAGATTTTGATGAATCGTCCTCCCATGCGTTTCCACGATACTGTTTTCTTACCTTTCAATCTATTCTATTATATTACTATTAAATTGGTCATCTAGGGAATCTTTTGCAAACAGGGATTTTTTTCCCAAAACATTATTTCCTTTACCGTGTTTCCCCTTGCCTTCTCATTTTATTCTTTTTTCTACCCATTTCTAAATGGCCCTTATGATGCCCCAAAAAAGTAATATTTTGTGGCTTTTTTTTCAAATTATTTGGTTTTCAAATTTTATTTTTTGTTCTTTTTTTATTTTCTTAATTTATTCTTGGATCAATGATTTGGTATTGGTTTATAAAGAAATTCTGGTATTTTTATTTTTTAAAGAGAACCAATAGTATTTTTTTTATCTTCATATAGTTTTTTAAAAAATCAAGTATAATAGAATAAAATATATTTACTAGATAATTCATTCTTTACATTTGCTTATAGAAAGTGTAATTGCTTTAAAGTTGGTGCTAGGGTTTCATTATTTAAATAATTAACGTTTCTTGAAAATTTAAAATTTTCAAGAGCACCTTCAAAAATTAATCATATCGATTTCTTAAAATGAAACTAATATTAATTTTCTATGTTATTAAAAATGCCTTAAAAAATTAATCATATCAATTTCTTAAAATGAAACTAATATTAATTTTCTATGTTATTAAACATGGTTACCAAACTCTTTCTTGACAAAATGAATGTAAATTGATTTTTTATTTGCTTTTTCAATTTTTTCAGAAATATCCAGAATCATTTTCATCCCACGCATTACGCGTGGGGTCGATTTCTAGCATTTAAGAAGATAAAGGGGATGCTTGTAATAATATGTTTAATTAATACATTAATGAGTATAATTAGTTTCCTTATATCTATTCTAAAACAACGTAGTCGTTTCTATGTGATATTTATCCTCTCGACCTCTATCCACAAGAGACCAGCAGATGAGTCCATACCACATCAAAATTTATGCTATATAGAGGGGAGATTTGCTTCTCATATGGAGAGACTGATAAGATTCGTTGTATTTCATATTTTTGACTCTAAACTACAAATTATATATCTAGGAATTTATTCATATATACTTGTTTGTTTCTATTATCAATTCCACTTTCAAAGATACGTGACCGTGACACTTGTAAAAATACAACCCAAGGTTGCATAACGTGTTATCTTCGTTAAATAAATTATTGAATACATGATATAAATTCTCACCTTCCACTATTATTTCAAAGACATGTGACTGTCACACTTGTAAAAATACTAAAAATCAATTTAGTATGTGTGTTAAGATAGTAAAGCCTATATAGATTTTGTCGAATCGCCCTCCCATGCGTTTCCACGATGTTGTTTTCTTACCTTCCAGTCTATTCTATTATATTACTATTAAATTGTGTCATCTAGGGAATCTTTTTCCAAAACATTATTTCCTTTACCTTGTTTGCCCTTGCCTTTTCATTTTATTCTTTTTTCTACCCATTTCCAATTGGCCAATATGAGGCCCAAAAAAGTAATATTTTGTGGGGTTTTTCAAATTATTTGGTTTTCAAATTTTATTTTTGGTTCCTTTTTTATTTTCTTAATTTATTCTTGGATCAATGATTTGGTATTGATTTATAAAGAAATTCTGGTATTTTTATTTTTTAAAGAAAACCAATAGTATTTTTTTTATCTTCATATAGTTTTTAAAAAAAAATCACGCATAATAGAATAAAATATATTTACTGGATAATCCATTCTGTACATTTGCTTATAGAAATTGTAATTGCTTTAAAGTTGGTGCTAGGATTTCATTAGTTAAATAATTAACGTTTCTTGAAAAAAATCAGCAATGTTCAAAATTTTGTGGAGTACCTTAAAAAAATTAATCATTTCAATTTCTTAAAATGTAACTAATATTAATTTTCTATGTTATTAAAAATGGTTACCAACCTATTTCTTGATAAAATGAATGTAGATTGATTTTTTATTTGCTTTTTCAATTTTTTCAGAAATATCTAGAATCATTTTGATCCCACGCATTACGCGTGGGGTCGATTTCTAGCATTTCAGAAGATAAAAGGGATGCTTGTAATAATATGTTTAATCAATACATTAATGAGTATAATTAGTTTCCTTGTATCTATTCTAAAACAACGTTGTCATTTCTATGTGATACTTATCCTCTCGACCTCTATCCACAAGAGACCAGCAGAGTTCATACCACATCAAAATTTATGCTATATGGGGTTAGATTTGCTTCTCATATGGAGAGACGGATAAGATTCGTTGTATTTCATATTTTTGACCCTAAACTACAAATTATATATCTACGAATCTGCTCATATTTACTTGTTTGTTTTTATTCTCAATTCCACTTTCAAAGATACGTGACTGTGACACTTGTAAAAAATACAACCCAAGATTGCATAGCGTGTTATCTTCGTTAAATAAATTATTGAATACATGATATAAATCTTCCACTATTATTTTCTCACCTTCCCAAATTAAAGAACCGAAGGGGATGCTTGGACTTACATGCATAATTGATTTAAATAATGAGTTATAATTAGCATTCTTGTCCATGCTTGAAATTTTGCTATACAGGGGTCTAATTTTCTTCTTCCAGATAAAGAGATGAGTAAGAATAAGTATAGTTTTCACTTTTTAAAGCCTAAATCACTGAGTATACATGTCTCAATTTGTCTGTGTATACTTGTTATATTTCTAATGTTAACTTCACTTTCAAAAGTATACAGATATGATATGCTTGTAAAAGTATCGGGGATGTAGTCGGATACAATAATCCGATCGAACTCCATATCCTTATCCCATTTTTATTAGATACGGATAGTGATTTTCTTTTCCGATGACTATCTGTATCCGCCAACAACTACCATATACGGATATGATAAGACCTTTCTTCATTATGTATTCTTATTCGTATCTGATATCAAATATAGGAAAATTTTCCAATATTCATTTTATATCCATATCTGTATCCGGTTCTATCCAATAGGGATTTTATTCATTTCCCGGTATCCGAATTTGAATCCATCTATAATTGTATGTTACCGATATGGTAACACATATATCCGCTCCGTATCCGATCCATTTACATCCTAAAAAGTATAACTAAAGATTGAATGTCTTTTATTTTTTTTCCAAGAAAATTATTCAGCATGTGAGCCAAACTAGATGAGTATGGAGTTTTTGGCAAAATATTTTTTCTTCCGGGCTTAGAATGCTATTATCTTCCATCCTAAATTTAGAAACAAAAAGGGAATGCTTATAGTAATACGCTCAACTAATACTTTAATGGGTTTTAATTAGCATCCTTGTCCATATTCTTTCCTCGAAAACAACCCGACCCTTTCTTTTTGACTCTTTCCCTAACGGCATCTGTACACAAAAGACACGTAGGAGGGTCCGCTCAATTAATACTTTAATGAGTTTTAATTAGCATCCTTGTCCATATTCTTTCCTCGAAAACAACCCGACCGTTTCTTTTTGACTCTTTCCCTACCGGCATCTGTACACAAAAGGCACGTAGGAAGGTCCCATAGGACCCATACCATCTTAAAATGTGTTCATAGAGGGGAGGGATTTGCATGTATCTTGGTCAAAGAAATTAGGATTTGGTGAATAGGCAAGATAATTTACCCGTTTTGCATCCCAAATTCATCTCTCATTGTGCTTCCTGCCTCCAATACAACCTCCTCTTTATTTAAGCCCCAGAGCCTCACGAATCCATTCATCCTCTCATTTTCTTCCACTTCCTGGTGCCCGCTTCAAAACCTCCAAATGAGATCCCCCTTTTTCCATCAGACAATCTTTGATCTCCATCTCTTACTACCTCTCGCAGAGATATAACTTATCTCCAGGGGTATCTGACAATGGTTATTGATGAACATTGTGACCAAAACACAGATTCTGGGGTTCAAGCTAGAGCATCAGATGTCTACGATCCGGTGAATGGGAAGAGTTGCCATCAAGTATATTTCTCTCTCAATTTTTACTCTTTATCAATGCAAATCACCATTCAAGTTCCAAAATTCAAATTCCCTTTCTCCCCCATTTTTTCCTGAGTTCAGCTGTTTAGCGACAGTTTTCACTAGAAGAAGAATGACCCATGTGAAAAGTACCCAAATTTCTTTTTCTTTCATCCAAATCATGTTTTCTGTTTCAGATTAGCTAAGAAAACATTCAATACATGTCACAAGATTCTTTGTTCTTTGTCGAGGTTGCTTGTGAAATGACTAGACGGATGTCACAAAATTCCTTCTATTGTTTGCTTTTCTTCTTTTAATTTACCAACAAAATTTCACTTATTGCACAAGACCTCATCTTTAACTTTTTTAATTATCATTTGGGAAATTTGTGCCTTACCTGTCACTACAATATAGGCAGAAGACCAAAAGGTTTTGCAGCTTCTTATAAGAGGTTAAACAAGAGGCATTCCCATGTGAAAAGTAACATAAACTCTTTTTTCTTTCGGTTCTAGATCTTGTTCTTCATTTACAGATTAGCTGTGAGAAGAGACACAACCCATGCACAAAATGCCATCTTTATTTATTTTGTTTAGGTCACCCTAGAGAGGAAAGGGCATAAGTCACTGTTTATTTTCTTCTCTAATTTGTAAGCTAAAGCAGAAGCCAATCTACAATATTTAACATTGGCTTGTTATCTATCTTTACAGTGTAGGCAAAAGACGAAAGGATTTGCATCTTCTTGTAAGCGGTTAAAGAATAACAAGCAATGCCTAACATTTTGCTCCAAGTGTCTACTCAATAGGTATTTTTCCTCTTCCATTTCCTGATGTTTTTTTTATTATTCTTGTTGATGCCTTTTGGCTTGTACTGTTTCTATTATTTTCTATATATTGATTTGATTTTATGGGATTTAGATATGGGGAAAATTCAGAGAAGGTTAGGAGATTAGAGGATTGGATATGCCCCAAATGCCGTGGTGTACGTAACTGTATCTGCTGCAGGTAAATGCTTGTCCTTTTCTATTAATGTATTTTTGAAGTTATGGTGGTACAACTATTTTCGATTGATTTACGTTGTGGATTTGGCAGAAAAATAAAAGGGCTGCAACCAACTGGAATTCATACTCCCACTGCTAGAGAAAGCGGTTTCAGTTCAGTCCTTCATTACTTGGATAACAAAAGTGCTGAAGCCTTGGAGTTCCAAAAAGTGGTAAAGGAAATTACTACATTTTCCGGAAATTCTCCTCCTAGCAGTATTTGACATTGTAACTAATGAATTGAATATACCTCTGCAGCTTTTTTCACATAAAGGTGATAATGTATGAGTGAAGAAGTATATGGATTTTTTATCTTAAAGCTTACTACTTTCTGTGCTCGGTATTTGTAGGACTCAGCAACTTCAATAAGAACTCGTGATGAGGAACATTGCATTGAGCAGAAGCATATCAAATTAAATGATGAGGGTTTACCAAAGTGGGAAAAGAAGGGGTCTACAACATTGAAGATTAAAGACAATAGAGATAGCAAAGAAGCTATTGTGTTTCCCCTAGGCATGCCCTCAATAGACGTTGCTGTTATTGAACTGCCAGTTCAAGATATTGGAGCTGTCTTGGATTTCTTGGAGTTCTGCAATGCATTTGCCGAGGTATAGTCTCCGATCCTTGTTCAAGGCGTTCGTCATTTACAATTACAATATATTATAGGATGTCTTGAGAGTTCTTTTATCTCATATGTAACTTATAAAAGTTTTGATTTGCATAACTAAGTTGATCTATATTATAATCATAATAACTAAGTTGATCGATATTATAATCATAATTAGGCATGGTTGCTTCAGTGCAAGATAGAAGCCTTTTCTTTTCGAGTACGCAATTTTTTTAGCTAGATTGACAAGATAAATATTTGTATTGCATCTCCTAAAGTAGAGAAGGGTTTGTGTTGCCTGTCCAAAGGTTTGGGATAAAGGCCGTTTTGTTATTGTCTTTTAAAATTGGTTGTCAATTAGCTTTCAAGCGATTTCATGTGCTATTTAGTTTAGAACTTTCTGAGTACAACTGGCGGTAATTCTTTAATATAAATAGTGTTGCCTCCATTTAGCCTTTGAGCATTTCCCCTAAGCCTCTTGGAGATAGATTGTTTGATCTTTCATTGTGCCTTTATGCTATAAATTTGCTTGTTGATGAATTTTCTTATCTTCAGGTTCTTGATATAAGGATAGGGCAGCCAGAATGCATTTTACAAGATATATTTAGAGGAGCTGTTGAACGTCATGAAGAGCATTCAGCACTTGTTGAGTTCAACATCAATTTGCTATCTCTAGTCGAGGACATTGAAAAAGAGTATAGCTCCTTACCATCATCATTTCTTGAATAATTTGATGTTATTTTCTGTTCCCATGGTTCCTATTCTTTTCCATTTGAAAATTTTCCTGACTGACCTTCACATAATTAACAAGCAGGGGAGATGCATGGCTGAAAATTCTGAAGAGATGTATCGACGAATCTCAATGCATCTTGGATGAATTACCTGTGGACTTTCTTGACAGTGGTTCATCTGGATGTGATAATCTGGAGGCTTCTGGAAAATTGAAAATATTAAATTTTCTCTGTGATGAGGTTCTTGCCTCAGAGTAAGTGATTTCAATTAACTTCATCGACAGTTGAAGCCATGTGTTATAATTTAAACAACACATGAATTCTTGCTATGTTTTTTCTGTTCAGAAAGCTGAGGAAATGTATCGACGAAGTGACTGTAAAATTTGATAAAGACAGGAAGGAAAACAAAGAAAAAGTTGTTGCTGCCAAGTAAAAGGTTGCTAGTTTCAGAGAACCGTCGTTTCAATCTTTTGGTCTCTTCATATTAGTTTTATGCCCTAATAATTTAGTCTTCTGTCTTGTGCAGGAAATGTCTCTAAGACAAAGGCAAAGGATGAAAAGGCCAAAGCAACTCTGGCAGCCACAGAGGGGATTCTGTTGCTTGTAGCTGATTTTGAGAATCTTATTTCACTACTAAAGATCGAGGCAGAGACAGCTGCTGGAGTTCTTGCGTCCCTAGAACTGCAGCCTAAGAGTATGTTGTTCAATTAGTGGAATTTTATATATTGGGCTATGCTTGATTGGAAGGAAAATAGTGAAAGGAAAAGAAAATGAGAGAAACTCAATGTTCTCCTAGGAAAGGTTAATATCGAATATCTCTTTTTTTCTTTTCTTTTCCTCACTTTCTTTCAGACCAAATACAGCCATGGTTTGTTGAGTGAATTGCTTTCTTTTGTTTCAAACTATGATGATATCAGTTGTACTATACTTTTAACAGTTTAGTTTGGTTGGACTTGTTGCTGTAGAACTACATGTACTAATTTAGTTGGATCAGCGTAAGATACTGACACTCTACATAGTTGTTTTCGCTTAAAGTGCATAGCTAGATGGTTGCATTCGTAGCTTTTGGGATACATGGTTGTTTTTATGTAAAGTGCCTTGGTTCTTTTACCACATTGGAATATTGACTACTATAAAAGATTGAAGTTCAAACATATTACAACTAGTGCCTACTGAGCAATGTTATTGGTCGCAAGTGGCTTCTTTGTTTCGAGAAGATTGGGTGTAATTACCCCTCCACCCTCCCCCCCTACCAATATTATTAAGATGGTAATGTGGGCCTTCTATACTTCCAAAATTGAAGTCGTTCTATCTAAGGGTGTAATATTAGAGTTGAGGAAACATTGCCATTGTTCTATATGGATAATGTTGGTTATCGAATGGGGGGCGTTTTTTTGGTGTTTTGGGGGAGGAGGAGGTTTCTCATGTTGGATTGCATATTGTCACAATACATGAAATACCGAAACACTAAATAAACAAATCACATAAGCTGATTATTTACATCTAATAAATATAATCAAATCTAATTGTGAAGGGATCAAAGGTGATATGTAAATTTCATGCAAAATGAATATTTCAAAGGGCCTCACTTGTTGCATTTTAAATTGCAACGACACGGGTCAGAAAATATTACTACTAGTCTACAACTATTATAAGTCGAGCAAAATGCCAGGGTGTTTTTTCATGTCACCGAGAGACGGAAAACACTATAAATGATACATTTGGTGCTTTGTGCTTCAAATACAGCTGCTGTATGTCGACATTTTGTACAAAGTACTTTGCACATCCATTTATTGATACCGTTGATAATTTGCTATCCTATGTCATTTATATGCTTTGCAAATTCATTTATTGACATTGTTGATAACTCGATAGCATGTCATTGATATATAAGTGTTCCTTCTCATCCCGGATTGGGACAAATAAGCCGGCTCAAGGGTCGAACTGTTGGATGAGGTAAGATGAAGAGTGATATGTGCAATTGACCATTAAAACAAAAGTGAGCACGTTTACTTAAACTGAGCAAGGGTTCCTTCGCCACAATCTAGAAGTAGGCTTCCTTTTGAGAATATATTGACAAAAACGGAGCTGACATATGATGCATTTCACCGCTGAACCTCACAGGGTCCACTATTCTCTTCCAGTTGGGAATGCACCGACTCATTTTCTGATTGCGAGTTTCTCGGTTCCAAGCGGACTCGCGGTCCATTATTCTCAAGAGAGTAAAACCCCAAAGCAGGGAAGAGTTGAGGGCACAGATATAGGAGCCTTGATGTAATTCTTGCACTAGCTTCGAGAACAGGGATTTCCATATTTTTCCTATAACAAGATATCAGAGCTTGTGAAAAAAACCCAACATGAATTAGATAATTTCTGAGCATACGCGTGTTAGGAACATGTGATCAAACTGCAGGACGGAAAACTCCATTAAATGCTGGAACTCTATTAAATTGGTGCTATTAATATAAGAAGCCAAGCATTAAATGGGGAGCACTGAAATCCCATTTGATAGAAACATCCAGAGCTTGTTGTTCTATGTTTGGATTAAAATGCAGATTACAATAAAACAAATATCGACTATACAATATAAGATGGGAAAAGTAGTTTGCACTGAAAGAATACATAGCACAAAATCCAATATTTTATCTGTACCTTTAATAGCTGGATCTTATACTCCGTGCAGAAGCGTTGCAACCCCTAAAACAAGAAAAAATGTGTTAAGATGAATGACCATCTCAATGTTGCAAAGGAGAGTCTTGAGAAGGTAGAAAAACATGAAAGGTCGGTGCATGTAAGTGAAAGATGGTAGGAAATTAGCTAAGGAAGTCACATTATCATAACACGATATTTTACGGAATCAAACCCTAGATAAATATATCCAAAAGACCATTGTTCTATCCTTCCATACTATCTCTTTTGACTACAAGATTTGAAGTTCACCATAATATTCTACAATAAAGTACCACATCACCAAGAAATTGTTAATTTTAGCAATAAACTGCATATATTTAGTCCTAAATTCTGCCACATATAGCAAAAATGCAAAAATGCTACATGTGACAAGTAAATTGCAATATTTGAATTTTGAAAGTTCAACACAATATTTAAACAAAATAATATTTGTACAGTATATTTTGCATATAGCAAGAAAATACTACATTTAGCAGTAAACGGATAAACGGATACATGTAGCAGTACACTGTTACATTTGATAAAAAAAAATTATTGTACTTGAAGCGGGAATATGCATATTCACGTAATTTGGCGGTGATATAAGGATAGGCATATATTTGAGTGGGAACATGATTCACATGATTTGAGGTACTATGATGCCTAGGAGAATCCTAAATTCCTGGGAAAATTATTTGCGTCAAAAAAAGTATGGTTATATATTGTGGGATCTAGGATTGCCCCTCAGATTCCCACGAACCAAGCGCCCAGCCGTAGACTTAAGACTTGAGTGATGGAAGTCTTTTAGGTCCAGGGAATAAAGGCTATTGCTTTTGATTCCTAAGGCCCTAAACCCATTTTTCCCAAACAATTATTAGGTAACTTAGAGCCAATAATGCTAGACCCATGCGGTTCTTGTTGTTAGTGAATAAAGCCATGGGTAAGTGAAATGCAGTTAGATCCTTATGCCTCCAAGACTATATTTTTGGACGTCCTTCACGATTTTTTTCGACGATCGGCACCCATCATCATCTTTATCATGTAAGATGTGGATACACAAATTTCATGTGATTTCATCACTTTTTTACCGTTGATTTGGTGGTGCAAAATTAACGGTTTACCAACAATAGAACTTTTTACATTGTCATTTCAACGGTGAAAAGGTGGTAGAATCACATGAAATTTGGTGTATCCACATCTTACATGTTAAAGATGATGATGATGTATGCCGATCGTCGAAAAAAATCGTATACGATATAGATTTTTGACGCCACCTAACGAAAAAGGCTCTTAGGGCCTCTTTTTTCATTATTCTCTTATAATATTTATATAAGGTTTTACATCAAAATTATACAATAAGTTTCAAAATACTGAATTACATACTTACAGTCTACAAAAGTGTGGTTTATTCACCAACTTAACTAGTACTATACTACTCACTAAAGATCTTGGCTTGTTGAAGTCCAAAATATACTTGAAAAGCTTTATTCACTACCGGCTCCAAACTTTATATATCTGATCCTGTATTTTTTATTTACAGCCACATAAAAGATGGGTGACACTCAGCAAGTGAATATATCATAAAACTTATTTGAATGAAATGAAATAACAATAAAAAGAGAATATTGCTAATAAATCCGTGAGGGAACCAAGATATATAATATGAAGTATATACGATGAAGGAAAGGAAACTTAAGCAGTTATATAACATATGAGCTCCCACTTATGCACCAATGAGTAGGTTCGGCCAACAGCGGCAATAAACATCATGAAATCCTCAATGTCTACAGTGGTATATCTAAGGGGCGCTGGCACAGCTAACATGCATTCACAGCGTTATATACTACTTAAATTCCTAGGTGCACACCTCTAACGAACGAATAATTGAATCATGAGATAATGATCCATAACCAAATACAAGGCCACAAAAGCAATATTTCAATAACAATATGAGCACGAATATCTTACGATAGATAATCAATAGCAACAATATGCGATGAATATAACAATGGTATCAAAGAAGAGAATTATAAATTTCAAGATACGATAATCCACTTACAGTACTTATTTGGGAAGTTAAACACTCTTACGGCTCTAAGTTCCCATCTTTAATTCCGTGTTTATCCTTTATGAAAATATTATGATAATATTGTTAACAATTATCATATAATTTCGGGTTTAGTCTATAATTATTTTATTATACAACTGGTTAATTTGTGGTTCTAATTATCTAAAATATCATTTAATGATATCTAAAATGGTGTTAATATCTTTGAAGATTTTTATGAAATTTTTATAAAACCTTTTAACTCACCGTTCGGTTTAAATAGTGAAAACTGGAATTAACATGGTCGTGAATTCAAATTTCCATTTCCTTTTATTTTATAGCTTAATGGGTCGGGTCGGATAGAATTATAATCCAACCCATTCCAAACCCAAACCCAAATCCAAACCAAAACTAAAAATATCTCTTTTTTAATTTAATAATCATCTCTCTTTTTCTACTATCTCTCCCTTTCTGGTTCTTTCTCTCTCTCATCATTTTTTCCATTTAATAACCATGGAGAGAGGAAATGGGACAGCCATGGGGCCGGCCATCATAGGCGATGGTGACGCCGGCAGCCATTGGGTGACAAAGGCGGCGGCTCTAGCACGGATCCGGCGATCTCCAGCGAGGTTAGTTGCTATACTAAGATGTAGGTATTTAATTCTTTGTTAATATGAGATATAAATATTTTGATTGTAAGAGAATCTTAAAAGAATAAAGATTTTAGTTACAATTGATTTACAATTTGGATTTTTCTCTAAATTTCTTCACTTCCTCCTCCTTCCTCTCTTCTCACCCTCACAATTTTCTTTCTTACTTCTTTTTCTTTTGTGTGATGAAGGGAATGGCTGGGTGGGTTTTATGGAACTCTTCACCGTCCAAGTTTTAATTTCATACAATTATTATATTTAATCATGTTACATGTGCTAGCAATTTTCTTTGACTATAGTATCATGATCATTAATTTTTTAGGTATAGAAAGTTTAAACTTAACAAAATAGGCATGTGATTTAGGTGTTTACATCATCTCCCTCTTAATAAAAGTTTTGTCCTCGAAACTAAATTCAAGTACCTCGATTTTTGAACAAATGTAGATATTTTTCCATCATCTCGTCCTCGCTCTCCCAGGTAGCTTCATTGATCGAATGGTTACTCCATAGGACCTTTACGAAACGAAAGGTCCTTCTACGCAATATTTTCTCCTTCCGATCTATAATACGTACTGGATGCTCGATACACGTCAGGCCATCTCTGATCTGAAGTGGCTCATATTTTAACACATGCGATTGATCTGGTACATAGTTACGTAGCATGGATATATGGAATACATTATGTACAGCCGACAGTTCAGAAGGCAAAGCAACTTTATAAGCAACAACGCCAACTTGTCCTAAGATTTCAAACGGACGAAGATACCTCGGACTCAACTTTCCCTTCTTCCCAAACCTCATCACTCCCTTCCACAGTGATACTTTTAGGAAGACAAAATCCCCGATCTGGAATTCTAATTGTCTTCTTTGTTTGTCTGCATAACTTTTCTGCCTGCTTTGCGCAGTCAACAATCGCTCTCGAATTAATCTGATCTTCTCGGTGGTTTGTTATACAAACTCATGGCCAAGTAGCTTTCTTTTTCCAACCTCCTCTTAATAAATTGGAGATCTACATCTCTTACCATATAGTGGCTCAAATGGTGTCATCCATATGCTTGCCTAATAGCTATTATTTTATGCGAACTCCATTTACGGTAAATGTTTTTTCCGACCTCCTTCAAAGTCCATAATACAAGCTCGCAGCATGTCTTCAAGAATCTGATTGGTCCTTTCGGACTGGCCATCTGTGTGGGAATGATAAGATAAAGTAAATTTTAATATGGTGCCCAACGCCTTAAGCAAACTTGCCCCAAATCTAGATACAAATTGACGATCTCTATCAAAAATGATCTTCTTGGGAACCCCATGCAATCTCATGATTTCCCCAATATATAAGGAAGCCATCTTCTCCATTG
This sequence comes from Agapanthus africanus, assembly GCA_030015575.1. NCBI lineage: Eukaryota > Viridiplantae > Streptophyta > Magnoliopsida > Asparagales > Amaryllidaceae > Agapanthus > Agapanthus africanus. Next base: position 675,442,731 of record CM057343.1, on the reverse strand, counting down.
AATGGATCATCTTATAAGGAAGAAAATGAACAGATTTGGTTAGACGATCAACAATAACCCATATGGCATTGTTCCCCTTTCAAGACCGAGTAGACCAACTACGAAATCTATGGCAATATTAGTCCACTTCCATTTCGGAATAGGGGTGGCTGTAATAGACCCACAGGTTTTTTATGTTCTACCTTAACCAGCTGACAGGTTAGACACTGAGCCACGAAACTAGCAATCTCCCTCTTTATGCTGTTCCACCAAAACACATCCCGAAGATCCCGATACATCTTTGTACTGTCTGGATGAATCGAATATCTGGTACAGTGTGCCTCCTCCATAATTCGCTTCTTTGATTCAGGATCATTAGGCACATATAATCTTGATCCGAATTTAAGGACACAATCTTGAACAATAAATTCTGGCTTAAGCCCTGCTCGACTTCTAACCGATTTTTTTTCAGCTGGAGATCATCAACTTATGCACTCTTAATCTGCTCGATCAAGATAGGTTGCAACCTAAGTTGAGCCAGGATAACATCCGAACCACGATAATGTACATCTATCTCATGTCGTTGCATATCCTCCAGTAATTGCTTTTGTGTCGTTAATATAGAAGCTAAATTAACACTTGATTTTTTGCTCAAAGCGTCTGCAACATTCGCTTTTCCTGAATGATAATGGATGGACAAGTCATAATCCTTCATTAGTTCATGCCACCTCCTGTCTTAAAGAATTTTAGAATAGAGATTTTTTATGCCTACAGTAAAAGAGATTTCTATTTTGATATTAAATTGCTAATCTTAATAAATTGTAATTAGTGGATTCATGCATTTAGTAATCTTTACCCACGGGAATGTTCACTTTACTAATAAAATTAGACATTGGTCTATTTTAATATACTTAGGATATCATAGCAATGATGCGTATATTGACTTGATTATAAAGTTATTCCTACTTGTGATCCTTGCATATGTATCTAATGATAAAGTTTAAGAATTTTGAGTTCAGTGGGAGTAAATTTTCTCGTACGTAAAGTTTGATAAATTAGTTTACATTCTTAAGGACATAAAGGATAAAATTAAAGTGGATCACTCCCGTTATTAACTAACTCATAAAGCTTAATTTGTCCAAAATATGGATACATTGGATGAGCCATTGGAAATAAAAATATTCTCAATAATAAAAAAAGAAGATTCAAGCATGAGATTATATAAAAATTTGATTATAACGACTTATGATAAGGAAAATATGTCTGGAGGTAATGGAATAAATTTATATATTGTTATGAGACTTTCATAAGTGTTATGATTGAGAAATTTATCATAAGTTTTAAAGAAATTGACACATATTAAAGGCTTTACCATCTGCTATGACAAATCTTAGTTTGGTAACAACAGTATATAAAAAGTCGATTAAAAGCATATCGACATAAGATTTCTAAGATTATAAATCAATTTCATGAGCACATTTGGTTTTTAGCACATAAAAATAGAGTCTATAATTATTGACTCATTGGCTAAAGTATTATATATGTGTTATTCAATTTATGGGTTATGTAAGAAATATGAGACTCATAAGGATTTAAGTGTTGTATGTCATTTTCTATGATCTATAAATTTGTACATCTAGACATATGGATATTGTTAGTATTTGTACATGACTAATAAGGTGTGTACAATAAATTTAAGTCATGCGATTATTATTAATTAAAACAATAAAAGTTTGGACTCTGAATAATTGCTTATAAAGTTACATATACATGTTCGAAGATTCTAAAAGATAGAATATTTGCTCAGTTAAATGCAACTATTTAATTTGGCCATAAAGTATAATTGCAATAATGCTATATCTTTAATAGGATAATTAGAGTCAAGTGGGAGATGTTAAATATAATACCTTAATGACTCTATATACTATTATATAAAGTTTTGGGCATAAAATAAAGTGGTTGTTCTAAAACCACTTAGTAGTTTTTATAATTACTTGTTTCTGTGATAGTTTCCATAACTCCTTGATGGAATAGTTATATAAAGGAGTCATTGCCTATACATAATTAAGACCTGTGAATTAAGTTGGTTTTTCTATCCATCAAGAAAACTCTAAAGAAAATGGAGCAGACAAGAAAGAATAGAATTGGTTTATTCTTATTCTTCAAATCATGGTATCAAGGTATGTTTCTTTAGACTCATGTACATGAGATTTCATACCATATAGATTAAAGAAATATAAATTATAAATTTCTTACATAAGCTCTATATTTTTGTTGGACGATACAGGCTATAATACAAACATCGAAAAACACTTCCAGAATCTGATAAAGGCAAGAAATCACTGACATTATCTTGAGAATGACTTCAAGATACAACTTCTTCCAACTAGCCGGTTCGGCCGGGGGTGGAGCTGCAGCCTCCACGTCGTCTTACTCCTCTACAGAGAGATGCTAGATTATGATCTCTAGGGTGGCTGACATGATAATGCCGAATACGAATGACAGAACGCCGGTAAGTCCATACCCAACCATCTCCTTCGTTGTTGTGGCAGCACCCCTGTAATAACTCCAATTTCAATGTACAGAAAATTATTTAAAAGTTTATGTACAATTGGGGTATTTGCAATCCTGTGTATACTATAAGTATTTGTTTTAATTTAGAATAGCAAGAAAGTACTTGTAGCACATTGGTAAAGCCTTGCACTGCTATGCCGTAGCCCATGTGATCGAATCCCCCCAGCCATATTAATTTTTTATTTAATTTTCTTTTAATTTTTTTAGAAGCCCAAGAGTTTACACGTGCACTACACATAAACGGAAGAGACATAGGATAATCAAACACGTGGACTGAAGTATACCAATCGATGACACGTGGCACCAAGATAACCCATCTGCCGGTAAAGACCCGGCGAAATTCCTTATTTGGCTGGTACCGCCAGTCCCCCCATCGCTAATACCCTGAATTCTTTTCTCCCTGCAGCCCTCTGTCCTATCCTACTCCCTCTAGGTTGTTTATCTTCTCTGCAATTATCCAGAAAACAATAAAACACCAATAAATCCAAATTTTAATGAAAATTTTAAATGCATTCTTTAACACATCAAACCCTAATTTTTCCTATAAATACCATACCCCATTTCTCACATCCTCACTCAGAATTCCCTGCCAAAACTCTCAAGAATTCCCAAGTCCCTTTAGTGTACAAGTGGAGTTAGTGAAGGGAAAAATTCCGACGAAGTTCCGAGAAGATTCCGAAGACGAAACGACGTCCCGACACTTCCCTATCCTTCTCCTACCTCTCTTATTCCAAAAAATCCAGTAAGTCCCTTCTTCCCCTCTCTTTTTCTATTCTAAAACTTTTCTATTTCAAAACTCGTCGGAAACGGAGTTAATCCGACTTCCGATTTCATTTTCTTCAAAAATACAACTTTTTCTTAATAACATACCTCCAAAATGTTAATATATTGTTTAATAATCATTAACAAAGATAATAAAACAAGTTTGACTTCAAAATAATAATCATAGCAAGTTCTATTTCATTTTTACATTAAAATACCCTTATATTTAGATTTGACATTTCTTATTGTATTTGACCCTTTTACCTTCACGAGGTAATGACCTACCTCATCACAACACATATTTCTTGACATAGCACAATGGAAATTTGGGAACATAGTTATGGGATAATATGATGTTTCAAATAAATACCATCAACTTACGAAACCATTTCTATAAAAAGATGTATAAAACAATTCCTTGCAATTGCGCCTCTAGAACTCACTTTGGGGACCCCGTTCGGGATAGTTTGGATTATTGCACATCCTCGGACCTAGTAGAGCGAGATGCAGACCTCCGCAAGGAGCATTCGATCTCGATGGAATTTTAATGCATTTTTCCTTAGAAAATGAGATTTCTACAAGAAAATAAATAAAATGTATTTTTAAATATAAATAAATAAATAAATAAATATATATATATATATATATATATTATCAAAATATCTATTTTAATTATTTATATAAATATTCCAAGTTTCTAAATCAAAGGAATCACTATTACATGAAAATAACATCCAAATACAACACAATTCCAATATTGCAATAAAATATCCTATATTATGAAATTAGGTTTTACTCACTAAAAGTTTCACTTGTATAAAAATATACATCTATGAAAACCCTAAAGACGATAATTAAATGCTTGAGGTGTATTTTGAAAATTATATCAAACTATTTTTTACATAAAACCCCTTCAAGTTATGTTAAATTACAATAAGGACCTTAGTAAACATAGATTTAAGCGGGACCAGTCTCTTGAGCCTTGGGGAGCCAGAGATATGGGTGCTTACCTATTTAAGGTAGACAATCTAACAAATGGTGTTATCATCACGATAATTATCTTGGAAAAAGACACAAATCCTGCCGTCCATGTGCAGCAGTTACTGATAACATCAAAACAATCAGGATTTCAAGTTCTTATCAAAGTGTCTGACTCAGACCGAATCTCAATCTAATCAATCTGACTTGAATGTGATTCAAGTATAAACTACAATTCAACATGAATCTATGAATCCGTCTATTCAATCTATATCAATCTATATTGACTGGACCGAACCATGGATATACTCCGTCTACATGACTCTCCATTTATATCCATACCATTTACTGATATCATGGTTTCGTCAAGTCATCCATCTATATAACAAACAATACAAACAATACAATCATGCAATCGCAGGGTTTATAAGGGGTAGATTGGTACGGAAGTTGTTAGAAGTGGCACGAGACTGTAACCATAATACACCTAACCTGAATATCCATTGCCGTTGTACTGTGGCTGAACGGTTCCTTGTGCTCCGTATACCTTAATCCCCGGAATAGTGGGACTCCTCTCGTATACACTGACATTTTCTGTACCAAACTACAAACAACAGTGTTAACAATAATCAAACATTATAAGCTATATTCTTTTTCTGTCTATTCTATCTCTACTCACCTTTGAGACTTATCGAGCGATTGTTCGCTGATGACATTCATTTTCTTCTTTTCTTTGAAATGTTGTCAGTTGGGTCGGACTCACTGGAGCTCGAGCCCAGCACCGAGGATTTATAGCAGTTAGCATTCGACCCGAAGCTTTAGATACTTATACATATTTCATTTCATTTCTGTTATGCCATTGTTTAGGTATTTCTTTCATTCCATGTATTTTCATTTCAGCTGTATTGTAAAAGAATATTAAATAAATAAAGTTGATGTTCAATTACATCTATTGTCATTTTCTTGTGTACATTTACCTTATATTGCTTAGATACGCTTAGCGTGTTTACTTCTGAGTAAATACGCAGCGTCCTCATCGCGTCCTCTGCCCGTACACTGGGAAGCGGGGAGTGACAGATTTTGTTGGCGGCCCAGGCAGGTCAGCTCTGTATGGACATACAGGTCAGTTCTGCATGGACATGCGGGTTAATTCTGCATGAAGTCCTAAGCAATATAATACAAGAACCAACAACTAAAACATTTTTTACATATTCCTTAAATCTTCCAATTTCATATATTTTGAATTTGTCCTAACCGAAATTTTTCTTTCAAGATTATGGATTCCCCAAACAACACTAGCACCAATTTCAACAACACTCCACCACCTCTACCGCTTACACCTACCGTCGCTGCTCCGATCAATGAGCAGACGGTATTGCTTGAGGCGATCCACAGCCTCCTGGAGGGACAGCAGTAGCAGACTGCTATCTTGATGAACCCTCCAGAGGCGGAAGCACTTGGGGTGAAGCAATTCCGGGTTTTGCACCCCAAGCAATTCTCAGGAAAAGAGAGCCCTCTAGAAGCTGAGGAATGGGCTCAGAGTATTGAAGATGATCTGGCAGCGACACAAGTGCCAGAGATAACCTGGGTTCGAGTTGCAAAGCTGCAGCTCACTGACAATGCACGGGTTTGGTGGAAGGCGGCAGAAAGTCGTCTTGACCAATCTATCAAATGGAAGATATTTCGCGATATGTTCGATGTGAAGTACTTCCCTAAGACTGCCCGATTCGATATAGAGCAGCAGCAGTTTATCCATCTACAACAGGGTTCGATGTGGACCAAGTCAGTGGATGAATATGACACTGAGTTCACCATGCTCAGTGGTAAGATATGTCTCAATATTCGATTTTCAAATATCACATACTACACGGCTAACACAATACCTTAACAGGTTCGCGGCACATCTAGTACCAACTGCTGAGATCCGATCCAGACGGTTTCAGCAAGGGTTAGATTCGGAAATCCAAACTGCCTTAGCTACAGGGGATTTCCCAACCCATGAGTTGGCTCTAAAAGCTACCCGCCGATATGAGGCAGTAGTGAAGATGAGGGGCGGACCTCAATCTGCCGGGATGAAGCGCCCTGCACTCAGATGGCAGGAGGAGCCTCTTCAAGGGTACCATTTGTGCCCAGGAGACCGGGAGTACCGAACAGCCGGCCCAACCCAGCCTTTTGCACTTACTGCAGGAGAGATGGACATCTGGTGAAAGACTGTCGGCGTGCAAATCGCCTTTTCTTAGACTGCGGCTCAACTACTCATAATATTAGGTCTTGTCCTCGTAGACACAACCCACATGCTGCACCCAAGCCAGCAATCACTTATCAGCAGCGCCCAGCCATCCAGGCACCTGCTCCGTGACTCGCACTACCTGCTCCACCTCCTCGTGGACCGACTGCACCTCCTCCCCGTCGGTTCCATCAAGCTCAGCGGAACATACCTCAAGGACCAAGGAACGGACAGAGGAATGCTCCTCCAGCAAAGAGGAATGTGCCGAGGCGACATGCTTTCACAATGACTGTGGAAGAGGCTGAAGCCACCGGCCAAGTCATTACTGGTAACACTTCCCCATCAAGCTTATTTTCCATCTATACATACTTATATACATTTTCCTTATACCTAAAACATATCCCACATACCTTAGGTACAATCTTTGTAGCCTCACTTTCTGCACTAGCACTCTTCGATACTGGAGCATCATATTGCTTTATGTCGCAACGGTTCGTCCGAACTCATGCGATTCCAGTCATACCGCTTGTATCCAGCTGGAATGTCAGTTCAGGGAACGGCGTTCTAAAGGCAACAATGGGATACAAGACGTGTCCAATGATCGTCTACAGCAGAGAATTCTATGCCGACTTCAAGGTGCTGGACATACCGAATTTCGATGTCGTTTTGGGTATGGATTGGCTTGGAACATTCTATGCTACCATTGACTGTCGTCAAAGGAGAGTAGTATTCGAGATTCCAGAGCATCCGGTCTTCTATTTCAAAAGTGGAGACCGTACCCTAGAGCCAAGTACATACAAGGCGAAACCAAAGAAGGCAGTGATTGCAGCAATTCAAGCGGAAAAAGAATCAAACCAGAAGTAGTTCGAGAGTTCGACGATGTGTTTCCCCCGATCGAGCTCTTGAATTCAACATTGATTTAGTACCAGGAGCACAACCGGTGATCAAAGCACCATATCGGTTAAGTCCAGAAGGTTTGAAGGAAGTCCTAACTCAGTTGGACGAATTATTGGCGAAAGAATGGATTCGTTCCAGCACTTCAAGTTAGGGATCACATGTTTTACTTGTGAAGAAGAAAGAAGGTTCATATAGAATGTGCATTGATTATAGAGCCTTGAACGAAGTAACGATAAAGAACAAGTCTCCATTCCCGCGTATCGACGATCTGTTTGATCAGCTAAGTGGATCTTGATCTTCGTTCGGGTTATCATCAGGTGAAGGTCAAGAAAGCTGATATTCATAAATCAGTATTAAGAACTCGCTATGGTCATTACGAATTTCTTGTAATGCCATTTGGAGTGACCAACGCACCAGCAATATTCATGAACCTAATGAATCAAGTTTTCCGAGAGTACCTATACAGGTTTGTTGTCATTTTCATCGACGACATCCTGGTGTATTCTAAGTATCGGAAGGAACATGCCGAACACCTATGAATTGTCCTGGAAACTCTATGACAGCATCAACTCTATGCCAAGCACAGCAAATGCGAGTTTTGGCTAGATCAAGTTGGTTTTCTTGGACATATTGTATCATGCGATGAAATCTCTATAGATCCAGCTAAAGTTTCAGCAGTAAGCGAACGGCCGACACCGAAGTCAGTGAAGGACATTCGCAGTTTCTTAGGTCTAGCTGGATATTACAGAAGGTTCATTGAAGTATTTTCGAAGATAGCAACACCCCTGACCAAGCTCACACGTAAAGATGAAGAATTCGTGTGGTCAGAAGCATGCGAACAAGCTTTCGTAGAACTCAAGTCAAGATTGACATCAGCGCCTATTCTCGTCAAACTGGACCAATCTGGAGGTTTTGTAGTGCATTGCGATGCATCTGGTAAGGGATTAGGATGTGTTCTATATCAGCACGGTAAAGTTGTGGCTTATGCTTCAAGACAGATGAAGATTCATGAGCGCAATTATCCGACGCATGATTTCGAGTTGGCAGTTGTAATCTTTGCTCTTAAGATTTGGCGTCATTATCTTCTTGGTGAACGATTGGACATATACACAGATCACAAGAGTCTGAAATATGTGTTTACTCAGAAGAAATTGAATATGCGGCAGAAAAGATGGTTAGAACTCATGGCGGACTTTGACATCAACCTGCAATATCACCCAGGGAAGGTGAATATAGTACCTGATGCCCTTAGTCGCCAACCATTAGCATTGAATCTCACTGCATAGTGGAATCTTCAACAAGACTTGCATCAAATGGAGATTGAAGTAGTCATGCCAGGTAACGCTTCAAATTTGATGAACTTGTAAGTTCAATCTACCACTGTCAAGCAGATCAAAGCAGCTCAAGCAAGTGATGCAAAGTTGCAAATAATCAGAGAACAAGTAGAGAATGGACTTAGAACAGACTTCATCATCCATGAAAACGGATCTTTGAGATACGGTAGCAGACTGTGTATACCAAAAGGTTCTGTTCAGAACGAGTTAATGAAAGAAGCTCACAGCTCTCCCTACTCAGTACACCCTGGAGGTACAAAGATGTACAAGGATCTGCGTCAAAATTACTGGTGGAATGGAATGAAGCATGAAGTAGCCAGAAGTGTCGCTAAATGCTTGGTGTGTCAGCAAGTAAAGGATGAACATCACAGAACTGCTGGATTACTTCAACCGTTACCTATCCCAGAATGGAAGTGGCAACACATCACAATGGATTTCGTGACTGCACTTCCTTGTAGCACGAAAGGTAATGATACGGTATGGGTTATTGCGGATCGACTCACAAAGTCGGCTTACTTTATTTTATTTCGAGGTGGCCAATCTACTGAGACATTAGCAAAGAAGTATATGGAGATAAGAATCTAAGTAAATATTTAAACTCTTCAATATGTACTATCTCTGATATCCATGAACTCATGTAGGAAATCGTGAGACTTCATGGAGTACCGGTTTGCATTGTCTCCGATCGTGACACTAGATTCCGATCGCAATTTTGGCAAAGTATGCAAGCTAGCTTGGGAACAAGTCTGAACTTTGGCACGGCTTATCATCCATAAATAGATTGTCAGTCTGAGTGAACTATTCGGATCTTAGAAGATATGCTCAGAGCGTGTATGCTAGACTTCGGAGGATCATGGGAAGATCGCCTACATCTTGCGGAGTTTTCATACAACAACGGCTACCAAGCAATTATAGGAATGACACCTTTTGCAGCACTTTATGGAAGGAAGTGTCGATCGCCATTAATTTAGGACGACATCGGAGATAGAGAACTCCTAGGACCTGAGATGATAGTAGCAACTGTTGACGTAGTTCGTACTATCAAGGAAAAAATATGCATAGCCCAAGATCGACAGAAGCACTGGGCTGATGCAAAGCGCCGTCACTTGAAGTTTCAACTGGGAGAACATGTATTTCTGAAGATGTCTCCGAACCGTGGAGTGTTTTGGAAGACGAGGTAAGCTTAGTCCAAGGTACATTGGACCGTTCGACATACTCGAACGAGTCGGTGAAGTGGCTTATCGCTTGGCACTTCCACCTTCATTGGAAGGAGTGCACAATGTGTTCCACATATCCCAACTCAGAAGGTATGTGAGTGACCCCAGCCATATTCTTGATCATTCCGAGCTCACTGTACAGCCAGACTTATCCTGTGAGTATCAACCTGTTGAGATCCTGAATAGAAAGGTGAAGTCACTTCGGAATAAGGAATTCAACTTAGTCCGAGTGATGTGGAGAAAAGACACCCCGGGAGAATCAACATGGGAAATGGAAGATGAGATGCGTGCAAGATATCCTTATTTATTTGTAAACTAGTTCTTAAAATAAATTGTAAATTTTGAGGACGAAATTTTTGTAAGGAGGGTAGACTGTAACAACTTCAATTTCAATGTACAGAAAATTATTTAAAAGTTCATGTACAATTGGGGTATTTGCAATCCTGTGTATACTATAAATATTTGTTTTAATTTAGAACAGCAAGAAAGTACTTGTAGCACATTGGTAAAGCCTTGCACTGCTGTGACGTAGCCCTTGTGATCGAATCCCTCCAGCCACATTAACTTTTTATTTAATTTTATTTTAATCTTTTTAGAAGCCCAAGGATTTACACGTGTACTACACGAAAACTGAAGAGACACAGGATAATCAAACACGTGCACTGAAGTATACCAATCGACCCGACACGTGGCACCAAGACCAACCCCATCCGCCGGTAAAGACCCGGCAAAATTCCTTATTTGGTTGGTACCGCCGGTCCCCCCATCGCTAATACCCCGAATTCTTTTCCCCTGCAACCCTTTGGCCTACCCTACTCCCCCTAGACTGTTTATCTTCTTTGCAGTTATCCAGAAAACAATAAAACACCAATAAATCCAAATTTTAATGAAAAATTTAAATGCATTCTTTAACACATCAAACCCTAATTTTTCTTATAAATACCATACCACATTTCTCACATCCTCACATAGAATTCCCTGCCAAAACTCTCAAGAATTCCCAAGTCCCTTTAGTGTACAAGTGGAGTTAGCGAAGGGTGAAGTTCCGAGGAGATTCCGGCGACAAAACGACGCCCCGACACTTCGCTATCCTTCTCCTACCTCTTTTCTTCCTAAAAATCCATTAAGTCCCTTCTTCCCCTCTCTTTTTCTATTCTAAAACTTTTCTATTTCAAAACTCGTCGGAAACAGAGTTAATCCGACTTCCGATTGCCTTTTCTTCAAAAATACAACATTTTCTTAATAACATACCTCCAAAATGTTAATATATTGTTTAGTAATCATTAACAAAGATAATAAAACAAGTTTGAAATCAAAATAATAATCATAGCAAGTTCTATTTCATTTTTACATTAAAATACCCTTATATTTAGATTTGACATTGCTTATTGTATTTGACCCGTTCACCTTCACGAGGCAATGACCTATCTCATCACAACACACATTTCTTGACATAGCATAATGGAAATTTAGGAACATAGTTATGCGATAATATGATGTTTCAAATAAATACCATCAACTTATAAAACCATTTCTATAAAAAGATGTATAAAACAATTCCTTGCAATTGCTCCTCTATAACCCACTTTAGGGACCCCGTTCAGGATGGTGTGGATTATCGCACATTCTCGGGCCTATTAGAGCGAGATGCAGACCTCCGCAAGGAGCATTCGATCTCGATGGAATTTTAATGCATTTTTCTTTAGAAAATGAGATTTCTACAAGAAAATAAATAAAATGTATTTTTAAATATATATATATATATATATATATATATATATATATATCTATTATAAAAATATCTATTTTAATTATTTATATAAATATTCCAAGTTTCTAAATCAAAGGAATCACTATTACATGAAAATACCATCCAAATACAACACAATTCCAATATTACAATAAAATACCATATATTATGAAATTAGGTTTTACTCACTAGAAATTTCACTTGTATAAAAATATACATCTATGAAAACCCTAAAGACAATAATTAAATGCTTGAGGTGTATTTTGAAAATTATATCAAACTATTTTTACATAAAACCCCTCAAGTTATGTTAAATTATAATAAGGACCCTAGTAAACATAGGTTTAAGCGGGACCAGTCTCTTGAGCCTCGGGGAGCCGGAGATATGGGTGCTTGCCTATTTAAGGTAGACAATCTAATAAACTGTGTTATCAACACTGTAATTGTCTTGGAAAAAAACACAAATCCTGCCGTCCATGTGCAGCAGTTACCGATAATATCAAAACAATCAGGATTTCAAGTTCTTTTCAAAGTGTCTGACTCAGACTGAGTCTCAATCTAATCAATCTGACTTGAATGTAATTCAAGTATAAACTACAATTCAACATGAATCTATGAATCCATTTATTCAATCTATATCAATCTATATTGACTGGACCGAACTATGGATATACTCCGTCTACATGACTCTCCATTTATATCCATAACATTTACTGATATCATGGTTTCGGCAAGTCATCCATCTATATAACAAACAATACAAATAATACAATCAAGAAATCGCGGGGTTTATAAGTGGTAGATTGGTACGGAAGGCGTTAGAAGTGGCACGAGACTGTAACCATAATACACCTAACCTGAATATCCATTGCCGTTGTACCGTGGTTGAACGGTTCCTTTTGCTCCATACCTTATTCTCCGGAATAGTGGGACTGCTCTCGTATACACTGACATTTTCTGTACCAAGCTACAAACAACGGCGTTAACAATAATCAAACATTATAAGATATATTCTTTTTCTGTCTATTCTATCTCTACTCACTAAAGATCGAGCCCAGCACCGAAGATTTAGAGCAGTTAGCATTCGACCCGGAGCTTTAGATAATTGTACATATTTCATTTCATTTCTGTTATGCCATTGTTTAGGCACTGCTTTCATTCCATGTATTTTCATTTCAGCTATATTGTAAAAGAATGTTAAATAAATAAAGTTGTTGTTCAATTACACCAATTGTCATTTTCTTGTGTACATTTACCTTATATTGCTTAGATATACTTAGCGTATTTACTTCTGAGCAAATACGTAGCGGCCTCGTCGCGTCATCTGCCTGTACACTGGGAAGCTGGGCGTGACAACCTCCTTTGTAAATTTTGGTCCAAAAGCAAAACATAACAACAATAGTATAAGCATCCCCAAGCGGGAACTAGCTTTTCTCCAATTGGCAGAAATAACCACACGAATACAAATATATGACACCCAAGGCGTAGATTAACACAGAAAGAAAATAAAGAAAACCGAAACATTATCAAATCCAATATAGGAATATATACAAGTCTCGATTCGAGATACAAAGAATATACAAACCGGTCTCTAGAGCTACCAAATATATATAGTCTGGTTAATGGAGCTTTTAATTAGATACAAATGAATAAAGAATATACAACGGTGGTTACGCTCTGTATTGTAACCCACATACCAATGCAAATCACCCAGAAAAGAGCAATATGCCAGCAAGCTGCTACTGAATCCGAGCAGTCGATCCTGCAAGAAAACGGTGGCACGACGGTGGTGAGTTGCCAACTCGTGAGTAGAAGACATCACCAGGTAGAAATCGAATGTATAACAATCTCCTAGGTCATACAATAATATAATAATAATAATATTGAGTGGTAACAAGGGTGATAGAGTAAACATAAGTATAATAGTACTAATATAATCGTGCTCGTATCATAATTCGGTACCATGTCATCTGTATGTGTATAGGTGTATCATTCAACGTGTGTCCATCAATGACACACCAAATCATCATAAAAAAACCTGAGTGCCCAACATCGACACTCGAAAATATCATAAAACCAGTGTTCAGCATCGACACGAAAATCCTCATATCTCAGGCGTCGTCTCATCAGATCGGCCCTCAAATCCATCTGATCACACGACTCCAGTCGGTATCCTCCGGATATCCGCCGAGTCCAGTACTATAGTGCTTCCCTGCCGGGATCAACGTCTCTCTATATGATCTTCTTGCCCCAGGGTATCGTACCGGGTCCACCATGTACCCGCATACGGTACATCTTCTCTCCTCGAATCGGGTATACACATAACTCAAAACCGAGAAAACTCATGGTGGACGCCACATATCATATCAAGATAAACCGCATTTTTAAAACAATCATAAGTTTTCAAAATGTATCTGCGGTTTCTCAAATCTAGAAATCTCATGAAAACCGAAATCTCATAAGAATGAACCAATAATGAAACAATGAGTACAAGCACAAAACAAATCCGTAATGCATAACCGGTGTGTTTATATGAGCATGTCATCTAACTAAGTAAGAAAACACGATAACTAATCTAGTAAATGCGGTATGGGTACTAAACAATAACTAAAAAGTTACAGCTTACTAGGTTATATGGTGAAATAATGATTTCTAATGTGTATGTGGTGTTGGGGTCAAAAATTATACCCCGGTTGACCAAGTCAAAGTCAACCCCAAGTAAGCGGGCCCAAGCCCAGATCAAGTGGGCCCATGCCCAAATCGAGCCCCGCGGTCGGCCTCTCACATGCCAAAATGGAAATTAGATAATAAATAATTTTGATGTAATTTTTATGAATAAATATAAGGAAGATGAGCATAAAGCCCAATTTTTGTATAACCCATGGCTCATGTGCAAAAGAAATGAGCACATGAGGCATGGGATAGGCAAAATTCCATTTTGTAAAGCCCAAAGAACTATGTGTAAATTTGTAAGCCTATATAAGGCAACATGATAATGAAATAAAAAGAAGATTTCATTTCACTCAAAAATTAGGGTTTATGTGCCTCCTTCTCCTTCCTCGAGGTTTTAAACCTTCTTCCTCTTTTTTCGAATTAAATCAAGAGTTTAACCCTTTCTTTTCCAAAAAGAAACAGTTTTTCACCATCAAACCCTTAAAGGGGAACTCGGATCTTCCATCAAATCACCAAAAGGGCAGATTTCTAATTCTCGCCCCCCTTTCCTCCAAGATCCAGCCAATAAATAGGAGGAAGAAGGAGACCCGTCTCCAAAAATCCTACTTTGGGAAAAATCCAAGGTTTAAGAGAAGATCCATGGCCCAGAAGAGAAGAAAGGGGTCCCCTTTGATCATCTTCGAAAAGTTTTGGGGGTTCAACTCCAAGACCCAAATTCTCAAAGGAGTTTTGTTAGTTATATGTATGCCCTAGAGGCCATTGCTATACATAGGATGTATATTGTAGTGGATGCTGGGACATATATAGGGAGGACTTTCTTGCTCGAAATGATAGTATGCTATCTGGTTGATCTTTACCTTAACGTGTACACTGATTGTCTCTCTGTTACATGTTGGTAAAGCCCTTAGGATGTGTACTTGACTACCTGGACTATGATGCGGATCATACTAGTGGGGACATGGTAGTCCATAAGTACATCCTTCAAAGTCCCTAGTCGTGGGTATATCGAGACGGGGCATCGATATACCAGAGTAGACTAGCGTATACCTTCTCGACCCATACAGATGGGCGATGGATGATCCCATATCCATTGGTGTTTGACATCAGAGATGATGTACGGGTGCTCAGTGGAGACTGGGTACACTGGACGGACTCGCCGAGAACTCCCAGATGGTATTATACCTTACGTCAGATGGCAGTTCTCTGGTAACACTGGTACAGAGTAGTCTGTAGACCCGAGATCGTCATAGAGTCTTGTGTGGTTCCCACTGTGCTTTGATTTCCACCTTACCACGTCCAAGAGGGCGTGCAAAACGGTGGCTTTTGGGTACAGTCCCGAATCACATGGAGGCAATGAGCGATAGGAGGGGATTCGTCTCTCCCGGTATTGGGGGTTGATGTTGCGCTATGCTCGACTGGCCATAACAGGAAATCCCTGGCCAGGGTTGCAGTGATCTACTGGTAAGTGTTATCAGTAGTTTCACACATGTTATGACCTCACGTCGGCATGACTTATCGAGCTATTGGGGTCTGATGTTTACCACCCCTGGGCGAGATATGCGACATATCAGACGAACAGACCGGACTGTACGGTAAGTGTTACTGGTTGGATTCACAGGAGTGTGAGCGGGCTTGCTCGTCGATCTTCTGATCGCTCAATACCCGGGTGGCCATTACGTTTAGCAGATCGCTTGTGTCTTGTGGGTGTTTGATATGATCATCACCTGCTGCCGGCGTATTGACGAGTCTTTAGAGTCCTACACAGAGGTTTCCTGGCTCAAGAGAAACGAAATATGAGCGCATATGAGATATGTGCGGGACCGAGAATAATGCGTGTATGTGATACCGTATTCTATTCTCGCGATGAATGTATCGATATGGTTGTATGCGATATAACCTAGTTATCGAATCAAGGATTGATTCGATAAGCCGATACATTGGATATTAGTCGGTCACATGCGATATGACCGGATCGTTAAATCAAGTGTTGATTTAATGATTTAATGCATAATTATATATTTGATATATTACTTTGCATTAACTAGTATTGGTTCACTTTAAATGGGTTTTCTCACTTGTTTGTGCACATTGTATATGTGATATATTTTTGTGCACAAGTTTGTATCATGTTTGATGATGCATGCTAACTTGGGTTTGTGTAAAGATTAA
The DNA here is from genome assembly GCA_030015575.1 of Agapanthus africanus. Taxonomy (NCBI): domain Eukaryota; kingdom Viridiplantae; phylum Streptophyta; class Magnoliopsida; order Asparagales; family Amaryllidaceae; genus Agapanthus; species Agapanthus africanus. The sequence continues at coordinate 675,426,171 of CM057343.1, read as the reverse complement.
ACCATGGTTATATGAATGGTTAGGGTTTTGTTTTCTTATTCATTTATCTATTTATTGATTGATTTATTTATTTCTTTTTGGCAAATGAAAAGAAAATGGTGGCTTGATTTGTTTTCTAGTTGAAGCTTCATGAAGCTTTGACCAAGTGACCATTTTGTCTTCATGCTTAACCCTAACCCTTCAAACTAACCATGATTTATTCTCTACACCTAACTATGGTTAGTATATGATAAGTATTCATATTATTTTCCTTTATCAAAAAACTTATTATATTCATCTTCTTCTTCTTCTTCTTCAAGAAGAAAACCTAGCTTTCATCAATGATGATTTGATGAAAAGAGTGAGAAATCCAATTCTAAAGTAAACCCACCTCCTATTTCTTCATCCTCTACCTCTTGCCAAGTAGTATAGGGTGTTTTCTTCACAAGTTTCATGACTTGGTGAAGTGGGAGCTTGATCTTGCGATGCCTCGACGTAGATCATCTTCGGCATCGTAGTCGATGACCTAGCCCGCCCATTTCTCCGATGAAGCCAACGCAAGAGCCCGGGATTTGATTTGGACAGCAAGGAGACCTCATCATGGAGCTATGGAGGTGGAGAACCGGATCTACAAAGGTTGTATTTCCATTCACTTAGTTAAGTTGTTAACTAGTTGCATGTTTTGCCTAAAATTCTAGTTAATGATCCGTATTAGGGTTTCTCGGCACTTGTAAAATTTGAAATTGGCATGGTTGATGCCTTGTGAGACCTCATTAGTGTGTCTAGGAACCCTACAGTGGTATTAGAGCCTAGCTAGAGTCTTAGGCAATGCGTAGACGAAGTTTGAAACCCGAACGAACCCGAAACCCTAAAATTTCTCGCTCTCTGGACTTTTTTCAAAAACTGGGTTTTTTCCAGATTAAAAATGCTTAAAAAATTCAGCAGGGAATTATAAGAATTACGGTGCAAAATTTGACCAATGATACCTCAAACATGCGGCGGAACCGCGGCAGAAGCCTAGCCTCTGCGGCGGTTCCGCGGCTCTCTGGTGACGTCAGCCCTCCATATTTGCACAGTAATTCCTCTTTCACAGTGCTGAGTTTTATGGGAATTTTTAATATTTATTCAAGAGTTGAATTTTCTGGGGTTGTTTTGGGGATTCGATGATTCGATCGGATTATCAGATTTTGTCTATGTGGATTCCGGATAATTTTTGAATATGTTAAAAAGTTCGACCGGATATAAATACCCAACTTTTCCCCTGCCGGAAAATTTCCGAGTGTTGGATTTTTCCGTGGTTTAAAGACGTTCTAAGTAGTGCAAGTAACGCGATGGACCCTCTAGAAGACAACAAACCTTAACTCGATTATGTGACCGTCTTGAACTGCCCTTTGAACCTTAGGGTTTGGGGCAGTACGTCGTGCCACATGTGAGGCGTTGGCTTGACCCTTCTACGGCTGGACCGTTGGTACTGAGGCATGAACTGGATGTTTTTAAACTTGTTTCATGTGTTGAGCTGTTTCGGGAAAACTTGGGTGTTTGAATGTTCGATCGGAAAGTTTAACATTTTCTATTTATCTGGAATGGGATACAATAATTGGAATTCACAAGTAGTTATGAGATAACTGAATGAATGTTATAAACATAGCACTTTAGTCTCACTTGATCGGTTGCCACGGAATTTTGATGCGATCAAAAGTCCGTCGCAATCACGTAGCGTACGCGGATATTCTCCGATAAACTTAATAGACAGCTACACCCCTTAGCCCCGACCAAGTGACTGTAGGAGAACCCCGTCGCCGAAAGCATCCGTTTGGGTGCTCGCGGTAGCGGTGTTCCACCTTGGTGCACTTCGTCGACGGTATCGGGGGTGGGGCCGTCTACTAAAGTTTGCGACGAGCATTCAATCAGGATGTCGGGAATCTTGTTGAATTGCCCGACTTGATATTGAAAAGAGTTTTCGATTTTGATACTAAAATGCGGGGTTTATAATTGTTAGGCATGCGATGTCTAAGTAATTCATTTGATTAGGCATGCGATGTCTAAAGAGATTGCGGATTCCAACTGTTGTAGTTTTACACTTTCTTTTCTGTGACCGTAAGTGTAATATGTGATATCGCCGGTTTCGTTGCTATATGTCAACGACAATTGGGATGCGCATATTTACTTACGTTGATGACATGTGATGTTATGTGTTGCTGGATATGTTATATTGGATCGTCGTGTTTGAATAGCCGGAGGTTTTTATGTGAGATGAGTGTTTTTCATTTTCATTCATGTAAAAAACTTGTATGTAATATTCTTTTATTGGGGCACTTCCAGGTTGCGGAAGATGTCACCCTTTGTATATTATTTACTTTTCCGCACTAGGATAGACCCAAGGAGGGGAGCACAAGTAACCGGGTTCTGGAGTCCAGTAGGAGACCAACTCGAGGAGTCGAGTCCGGGTCTCCTAACTCTAGAATTGGTAGGGTTGCTTGCCGCTTTCGTAGGGGTCTAGGGGTGTGGGTTTGGCTATTCATCGCGACCGTGGAATCCGTGTTTTATACTGGCTCGTATTGAAAACACGGACGTCCTAGTATATCCAATATTTCATATGTTTCTTCTGCTGCGATATCTATGATGTGATCATGTGATATGTTCTGTGATGGATACTTTATATAGTATATATGATATATTATATAGGCGTTACTTATGTTTTACACCGGTGCTAGCCCTGCCCCGCTCTGTCGTTAGTTACCTAACCTAACGGTGCACGAGGGGACATCGAGGCGAATGCGGATGGTATAAGTGTACGTCGTATTTATCTGTGATGTTTAGGTATTTAAATGATGGGGCTTCATTAATGTGATTAATGAAAGAAAAAGAAATCTAAAGATGTTGTAGAATCGAATTTTAAAAATAAAACAGGTAGCTACAGTTCTTGCTTTGCACAGCGGTATATATGATATATCCTGCACCTTATTCGATGAGGAAAGGACCGAGATCCCTTCACCGGGAGTGACTCCTTTAGCAATAACTGGCAGATGCTACACACTCGGTTTGTCTTTTGATTGCTTTTAAGAGTTTTTGCTTTGCACAGTGATATATATGATATATCCCGCACCTCATTCGACGAGGAAAGGGCCGACGATCCCTTCACCGAGAGTGACCCCTTTAGCAAAACTAGAAAAGCCTCAAAAGCACTCCATTTCAAAATCATTTGATTCTACAACGATATCAAGTTCATTACAAAATAGGTTTTCAGAAAAAACCTGTCGTAGCCCTCCGTCATTTCAGATAAGTTGTATATAGTATTCGTGCTGCATTTGTTGGCTTTCGTCAAGGTGCAGTGTGTGGTAGCTATATGCTGCTTATCTGCAGCATACGATGCGATTGGATTAGGGTAGTCGTGCGGCTTTGTTGGCTTTCGTCAAGGGTCGTACGGGTGGGTTTAATTCAATCAAGAAATGTACGGGTTGAACTTGACTAGCGGGCTATGGTTTATTGGCTTTCGTCAAGGTCATAGCACGTTAGGGGCAAAATATTATCGGGAATTTCAAGTGTTGAAATTTGCAATGAGATTGCATACCTTCTATGAGATAGTTGGATCCCGATACCCGCTGCGAGTAAGAGTTACTCCTGGGAGAGTTTTACACATTACAATTAGCCGATCAAGTAGGTGTCTAGAAAGGTGTTAACGAGGTTACGCCTCTGGGAAAATGAGGTTTACATTAATTAGGTTCGTGCGAAAGCACGGGGGACCTCCCTCAAAGTACCGACACTGGCCTGGCTAAAAGATTGGCGAACTTGTAGTGTGTAATTAATCCCGGCTAGTCTTTCCTTTTAGGGTTTGAAGGAAGATTTGATAAAAAACAGTGGGAGCCATCCTGATTAGATAAAATAATAACCAATCTATTCTTGAAAGAGCGCACGCTGAGTGTTTTCTTCTTTCTCTCTCCAGGTAGCGACCATATCACGCCTTAATCAAGATAATAATACGGAATATTGACCGAACCCGCTTGTTATACTGAGCTGGGGAGCGTTGGTCCCGCTCCAACTTATAATTGTTATAAGACAGAGCAGGAAATTGGGGAATACCAGAATTCCTATGCCGCCCAAAACGAAGAAAGTGCATATGATGCATCTCCTTCGGGTTTGTTCATTACAAAGAACTGTTTCTCTGTATCCTCTACGTCCTGGGTATATGATACCGGATCAGGATCCCAGATATGTAATCTGTTACATAAGGCTACAGATAGGTAGAGAACTGAGAACGGGTGATAAGTTTCATGAGACAGAAAACGGGGCAAGTGTTGCAGCCAAGTCTGTTGGTCACTGTCACCCTGTATTACCAATACATTGATTCTGAACGAATGTTATTAGATACCGAACCTGATATACAAAATCATATCAGTCTCTTTATTAGTAAAGAAAGGATATAATTTTGTATTGTTGGATATTGTTTTGAACATTTCCTATATCAAAAGTTGATCGGTTCAGGCATGTTATCTAAAAGCATTGATGTTCTAAATCAAACTACAGTTCTTAGTATACGGAACACACACAAGAGGAAGAGTTCAGAAATGAACGAATTCTTCTTGAGGTATTGTAGACTAGGTCATATCAATGCGACCCGACTAGCTTAAGTTACATATAGATGCATATTTAAATTAGTTTGAATTTAAATCTTGTGAAACTTGCCAGTCATGTCACAGAGATAAGATGACCACAGCTCTGTTTATTGGAAACAGAGAAACAGTTAGTAAACTCTTGGGATTGATACATGTTGATGTATGTAAGGTCCCCTGTCTACACATGCCGGGAGCGGTTCTTTGTACTTCATTAAATTCTCTGATGATCTCTTTTGATTCAGACATATGTTCCTGTTGAAACACAAGTCCGAACCTTTTAAGATATTCACAGAATATAAGTTAGAAGTAGAGAACCAAAATACGGGTATAAGTATTATGTCCTTTGATGAGATCAAGGAGGAGAATACTTGAGCATAGAATTCCTGGACTATTCTAAAGGAGAATGAGATTCTCTCTCAGCATTACTCCTCCGTATACACCATAGCACGATGGTATATCGGGGCGGAGCAATCACACCCTATATGATAAGGTGTGCTCTATGATGAGTACTACTGAGTTACCTATTTCCTTTTTGGGAGTTATGCACTTGAGAAGCTGTATACCTATTGAATTGGATTCGAATCAAATCTATGCCTACCGCTTCATATGTGATATGGAAAGGGAAGAGCCCATATCTTAAGTTAGTTAAGATTTGGGGTTGTCCGGGCTATGTCTGAAGGCAAAATCCGGACAAGCGTGAGGCAAGGTCTGTTATGTACAACTGGAAAGGTTCCAGCTATACAAATTACAGCAGATGATTTGGTACAACCAAAGGATTCAGTAGATACCAACGAACCTCAGCCTCTCCGCCGATCTAGTAGGGTTCCTCACCCACCTGAGAGATACTTCGGTTCCTCTATGACAGTGGGAGCGAGGATTGCATCATGAGATGATGACCCAACCAGTTTCGAGCTGGCCATCAGGAGTGGGACTCTGTAAGAATGGCTGGATGCTTAGCGATCTGAGATGGAATCCTTATACACTAACAAAGTATGGACTTTGGTTGCTATATCTGAAGGGTTAAATCCCCATCAGCAGCAAGTATATCTTGAGAAGATTACTTGGTGTACATGGAAAAGTTGAGACTTTCAAAGCTAGACTTGTTAAATCTTTTTGTCATCGACCAGGCGTGGATAATGATGAAACCTTTTTAAGTGGCTATGCTTAAGTCCATCCAGATTCTACTTGCCACGGCTACATACCATGACTACGATATCTGACGGTTGGGTGCCATGACTGCTTTTCTAAATGATGTTTTAGAAGAGAACGTCTATAAGTACACAGCCAGAGGGCTTCGCAGACAGTGGGAGCAGCGGAAACGTGTACAAGATGCTTTATAAGATAAAGCAGGCATCGCTGAGTTGGAACATCTGTTTTGATGTGTTAGTCAAAGAGTTTGACATCATCAAAATGGTAGATGAACCTTGTATAAACAAAAAGGTAGTAGGGAGTATAGATGACGATCCTCATAGAGTACGTGGATGACATGCTCTTGATAGGGAAGGAGTTTCCTATGCTCGGTCAATCTCCGCTTATCACAATGATTCTCCATATAGGATCAAAGTGATACCTCCTAAATCCTGGGTTTTGGATCTATGAGATAGATCTAATTAGATGTTAGGATTCTCACTAGTTGTAGTGAGATGGTATCAACCGATCCTGGGGAGAATCCCTGGAAGGGTTCCAGGGTGATAAGGACGACTGAAAGTCAGTCACAGGCATTGTATTTACCCTTGGTAAAGGGACGGTATGTTGGAAGAGTTCCAAGCTAGATACCGTGGCATACTAGACGATAAAGGCTCGATACATCACTACTTAAGATGCTACCAAAGAGGCAGTCTGGTTGTATATTTGTTCATGAGATGAACTTAGTTCCTCCCATTGTGTGACAATGGAGTTGTGGCTTATACCAAGGAACGTCCGTCCCATCAGTGATCCAGACATATTCTAAGGCAGTATCACCTGATCATGGAGATGGTTGATCTCCAGAGTGATCGAGGTTAGGAGAGTAGACTCAGAGGACAACACGGCGGATCCACTCACAAAGGCCTTTTCCCAGAGAGAGACTTTTATGGGACGGTTGAGTATGAGATACTACAACCACTGCTATCAGATGGCCCTAGTGCAAGTGGGAGATTGTTAGTTATATGTATGCCCTAGAGGCCATTGCTATATATAGGATGTATATTGTAGTGGATGCTGGGACATATATAGGGAGGACTTTCTTGCTCGACATGATAGTATGCTATCTGGTTGATCTTTACCTTAACGTGTATACTGATTGTCTCTCTGTTACATGTTGGTAAAGCCCTTAGGATGTGTACTTGACTACCTGGACTATGATGCGGATCATACTAGTGGGGACATGGTAGTCCATAAGTACATCCTTTAAAGTCCCTAGTCGTGGGTATATCGAGACGGGGCATCGATATACCAGAGTAGACTTAGCGTATACCTTCTCGACCCATACAGATGGGCGATGGATGATCCCATATCCATTGGTGTTTGACATCAGAGATGATGTACGGGTGCTCAGTGGAGACTAGGTACACTGGACGGACTCGCCGAGAACTCCCAGATGGTATTATACCTTACGTCAGATGGCAGTTCTCTGGTGACACTGGTACAGAGTAGTCTGTAGACCCGAGATCGTCATAGAGTCTTGTGTGGTTCCCACTGTGCTTTGATTTCCACCTTACCACGTCCAAGAGGGCGTGCAAAACGGTGGCTTTTGGGTACAGTCCCGAATCACATGGAGGCAATGAGCGATAGGAGGGGATTCGTCTCTCCCGGTATTGGGGGTTGATGTTGCGCTATGCTCGACTGGCCATAACAGGAAATCCCTGGCCAGGGTTGCAGTGATCTACTGGTAAGTGTTATCAGTAGTTTCATACATGTTATGGACCTCACGTCGGCATGACTTATCGAGCTATTGGGGTCTGACGTTTACCACCCCTAGGCGAGATATGCGACATATCAGACGAACAGACCGGACTGTACGGTAAGTGTTACTGGTTGGATTCACAGGAGTGTGAGCGGGCTTGCTCGTCGATCTTCTGATCGCTCAATACCCGGGTGGCCGTTACGTTTAGCAGACCGCTTGCGGCTTGTGGGTGTTTGATATGATCATCACCTGCTGCCGGCGTATTGACGAGTCTTTAGAGTCCTACACAGAGGTTTCCTGGCTCAAGCGAAACGAAATAGGAGCGCATATGAGATATGTGCGGGACCGAGAATAATGCGTGTATGTGATACCGTATTCTATTCTCGCGATGAATGTATTGATATGGTTGTATGCGATATAACCTAGTTATCGAATCAAGGATTGATTCAATAAGCCGATACATTGGATATTAGTCGGTCACATGCGATATGACCGGATCGTTAAATCAAGTGTTGATTTAATGATTTAATGCATAATTATATATTTGATATATTACTTTGCATTAACTATTATTGGTTCACTTTAAATGGTTTTTCTCACTTGTTTGTGCACATTGTATATGTGATATATTTTTGTGCACAAGTTTGTATCATGTTTGATGATGCATGCTAACTTGGGTTTGTGTAAAGATTAAACCATGGTTATATGAATGGTTAGGGTTTTGTTTTCTTATTCATTTATCTATTTATTGATTTATTTATTTCTTTCTTTTTGGCAAATGAAAAGAAAATGGTGGCTTGATTTGTTTTCTAGTTGAAGCTTCATGAAGCTTTGACCAAGTGACCATTTTGTCTTCATGCTTAACCCTAACCCTTCAAACTAACCATGATTTATTCTCTACACCTAACTATGGTTAGTATATGATAAGTATTCATATTATTTTCCTTTATCAACAAACTTATTATATTCATCTTCTTCTTCTTCTTCTTCAAGAAGAAAACCTAGCTTTCATCAATGGTGATTTGATGAAAAGAGTGAGAAATCCAATTCTAAAGTGAACCCACCTCCTATTTCTTCATCCTCTACCTCTTGCCAAGTAGTATAGGGTGTTTTCTTCACAAGTTTCATGACTTGGTGAAGTGGGGCTTGATCTTGCGATGCCTCGACGTAGATCATCTTCGGCATCGTAGTCGATGACCTAGCCCGCCCATTTCTCCGATGAAGCCAACGCAAGAGCCCGGGATTTGATTTGGACAGCAAGGAGACTTCATCATGGAGCTATGGAGGTGGAGAACCGGATCTACAAAGGTTGTATTTCCATTCACTTAGTTAAGTTGTTAACTAGTTGCATGTTTTGCCTAAAATTCTAGTTAACGATCCGTATTAGGGTTTCTCGGCACTTGTAAAATTTGAAATTGGCATGGTTGATGCCTTGTGAGACCTCATTAGTGTACCTAGGAACCCTAAAAGTTTAACTCCTAATCCAGATCTTTCAGGGGTTTAACTCCAAATCCAAACCCTTTGGAGTTTAACTCTACTCAAAATCCTTTTTGGGAGTTCAACTCCTCAATTAGGGGCTAAGCCCCTTTTCCTGCTGGTGCCGGCGTGCCAAGCATGTGAGGCGCTGGCGCCCACGCTTCCTTTGGACTCTATTTCCTTTTTTTCATTTTATATATTCACACACTATCCCCGTTAGGAAAAAAATTCTAACGAGGTGCTGCCTCCACCCCACAAGGGGCTGCTAGCCCCTTTGACCCCCAGCCCGCTATCCGGGTAGTGGGACCCCCGTAAACTCTGCGAGGCCCTCGATATATCCAAGACCTCTCAAAACACAACACACGCACACTGCACATTGAGTTTGCATGATTAGTTGACCCGTCAATCGGAGGTTCCTTCGCTCCAAAGGCGAGGGGTAATAAACGACAGCTTAGTCCGCGGCTGCCAGAGATTCGGATCCCTACAATCAATAAACCCCCGCCTATCCTTGGCAGCGGGAATCTGTTGTATGCCCGACAAGTGACGCGTATTCCCATCTCAATGGGGTGACGAAAAACACCCTACACGTGGCATGGCAATTACCGATGATGAGTGTGTGACCCGGTGAGTATGTGTACGTGCAACATGGGCATCATCGGTAATGGTGCGTATGTCCTAGCAGACGATGTCATGAAAGATAAGGAAAGAACGTGGTATGTACACAGCAAAAAAATGAAAATAATACGAGCATAGCAGAAAAAGGAAATTGTTAACGCAACGGTATAAAATACATAGCTACATATGATCCATACAGTTATAGTTTAAAATAGTATGAATCGTTGTTTTTAGAAAAATAGGGGCTACGGTATTTTTGAGAAAAAGATACCATTTGAAAATCCGTAGCGTCCCTTGAGATTGTAATTTAAAAATGCATAACGATTCGTTAGTTTTGAAAATAGGTATGGCTCTAATTATACCCTAATATCTACTTAACTGATTAGAAAACAATAATTTTCCGAGTCGATACATCCATAAGTCGGTGATCCAGCCTCATAGTATCACGTACGGTATAATCTATCGTACGGCATCATCAAGTCAAGAGTGCGGATCAATCATCATGTACATCATATCACGTATGGTATAATCCATCGTATGATATCATCAAATCAAGTGTGTGGCTCAATCATCATGTACATTATATCACATACGGTATAATCTATCGTACGATGTCATCAAATTAAGGGTACGGATCTACGGTCACATACATCTTATCATCCCATCTAGTTGCATATCGTCACATGTTATATCATCTCATATCATATTATGAACATATATATCGCCTAATTTTTATATAATATAATATATCATATCGTATCCTGCCATTTCATCTCATCCTGTAACATAGCCTCGTAACTCATGTCCGATCATATCGACTCATATCATTATAACTTGTCATATCCTGTTCTTGTGATGTTATGTCTAAGTTATCCTCAAACTTACCTGTCATGCCCCGCTTCCCAGTAGACGGAAACGACACGTGACGATGCCCGCGGCGTATTTATTTCGAGAAGGTCGTTTTCTGGAATAAATACGCTAAGCGTAAAAGAAGCAATATAAAAATGACAAGAAAATTAACATGAGATTTAAAATTCAATAACTTTATTTACATTCAACTTGATTCACTTACAATACATGATTTCAACTGAAAGAAAATACAAGAATAGAAATGTCTAAACAGGTGGCATACATAAACTGAGAAAAAGATAACTAGTCTAGGTCTGTATCGCGATCTGATCGTGCTCTTCCTCGGTGGTATCCACCTCCTCAGTCTCTACGATATCTGACGAATATTCCAAGAAAACAAAGAAGTGTGGAATGCCCGTCAGCGAACTTTCGCTCGGTAAGTCCCCAAGGAATGAAGTGAAGTATAAAGCGTAATGATAAAGTAAAATGTATATCATGAACAATTGGTTATGAGGTATGGTGTCTCAGCATGTCATTTAATGTAACCATGGCGATTTTATTTAGCATGCAGTTCTATATATCATGGTAACTAACATGAGCAGAGTATAACATGGCCGTGTAGTGGGTATAGTGAACATGAAGTGAATGTAAGTGTCTCAACAGGTCTCTACTTGGGAATACTAATTTAACGTAAGTTCAAGGGTGAGTGTCAACCAATCTTAAGAGTGTTCTCGAACCCAACATGCTGTAATCCAGGGATAAGGAACTACGGGCCCGAATCAAGTGTTAGTAACGGGACTTCAATCTAGTGTTGAAGTATTCCAAACTCAACAGGTTGTAATCCAGGAGAAAGAAAACACGGACCTTCATGATAGCTTGTGTTAGTAGACATGGATTCATGATCTAGTGGGACTCCTGAGATTTCGTTGGATTCACGCATGAACTATCCCAACACCCCATGAATTCTACGTTATAGTTAAAATTACCGGTCTTGCTCGAATCCATGAATACTTCAAGTTTTCAAAATTGAGTTCATGTCAAGATCAAGTATTCGTGTCAAGTATTCATGTATTCATATTAAGTTGTATTCATGGTTCGAGTCAAGTCAGTTTCAGTAGCAGTCATTTTGTTCTAGTATTCATGTTAAGTTGTAACTCTGATTCAGTCAAGTTAAGTTATGTTTGATATTGATGTTTGAATTCAAGTATTCATGTTCATGATCAAGTATTCGTATTTGATTTTGGATTCATGTTCGAATTGGACTCTGACTGAGTCAGACACTTGTAAACTAATTTAGGTCTTGAATTAGGTTCGGGAGTCATCGGTAACTGCTGTATATGGACGGCATGATTTGTGTCTTTTTCCAAGACAATTACCATTGATAACTCCGTTAAGTTGTCTATCTTAAATAGGCAAGCACTCACTTTCTCCGGCTCCATAGGGCTCAAGAGAATTGATCCCGCTTAAACTCATATTTACTAAAGTCCTTAAAAATTGTTTTATATATAACTCGAGGGGGTTTTATGAAAAATATTTTAAATATAGTTAAAAATAAACATCGAGGGGTTATTTATATTATTTGGGTTTTCATGAGCATGAGTTTTAAGGATTTGAGGTATTTTAGTGATAATTACTTAGCTTGGAAAGTTCATAGTATTTTATTATAAAGCTTGTCTTTTGGTAACTTGATGGTATTTTATTGAAACTTGTTAATCTTTCAATTTTTTTTGGAAAAAGTAAGTTTATTATATTTTGAAAATATGGATTTTGTAATTTTATATAATTATTAAAATCTAATTTTATTTAATAAGAAAAATTCGTTTTTCTTTAAAACCGTATTTAAAACCTTTCGAGATCGAATGCTCCATGAGGAGGTCTGCATCTCGCTCTACTGGCCCAAGAATGTGCGATAAACCGCACCATCCATTAGCAGGTCCCCTAACGAGAGTTGTAGAGGCATAATCGCAAAGGAATTCGAAATACTGTTTTAAAAGAAAACTGTTTTTAGATTTATGTGGTATTTTATTGTAAAGTTTTCATCGTAACAAATATTCATATAGAAGAGGTATCGTTCTATAGAACAAGAGCGTATGTGAGGGGTAGATCGTTACCCCGTGAAGTTTTCCTAAAAGTATTGTTTTAACAAAACTAAAAGATATGATATAAAAGTTAATGGTATTTTAATGAAAAAGTTAAATTAAAGTTATTTTCCATGATATTCTTGGTTAAAATTTATTCTAAACATTGGTATTAAGATTACAAGTAATGTGTAAGAATTTGGATGAACAATGTATAAGAAAAATGGGAGTTTCTAGGGTTTAGAAAATAGATATCCGTATTAACTCCACTTTTACCGATTTTGATCACAAAGAATTTCAAAGAAGAGAAAGGGGGTTTGGGAGGGACTTACGGTTTATAAAGCTTAAAGAAAGGTTGAAGAAGAGGGGATGAGCTTCGTAGCGTCGCGGGAGCGCCGGAATCGGTTTCGATCTTCGCTGGAAGTTGCTTGTTCGGTAACTCAACTTTACTCTACTTGCACCTAAGAACTTTTGAGAGAGTTTTAGCTAGAATTTTCAGAATGGTGAAGGGCTAGAGCATGGGGTAATATTTATAGTGGAGAATTAGGGTTTTAGAATTAAAAATGTGGATTAAAAAGCATTAAAATTTAGTTTAATTGTGAAATAAAAAGGTCTCTGTTTGATTGAAGGGAAATCAAACAGTGCAGAGGAGTTAGGGGTAGTTGAAGGTGTGTGTGTGTAAAGCACGGAGCAATTTGGCTCCATCCCGACCGTCCCCGCCGGCCAATATAGCATTTCCGCCAGTCGATTTGTAACAACTCCAATTTTAGTGTATATAAAACTCATTTAAATTTAATGTATACTTAGGGTATTTACAATTCCTGTGAGTACTATAAGAATTTGATTTACTTTTGAACAACAAGAAGAAGCTTATAGCTCATTGGTAAGACCTTGCACTGCTGAACCAAAGCACCAGAGTTCAAATCCCATCAGCCACACATTTTTTTAATTAAATTCTTTTAATCTTTTAGAAGCCCAAGGGTCTACACGTGCACAACCCGTAAAACCAAGAGTCATGGCCTAAATAAACATGTCCACAATGCTAGACCAAGTATCAGGGACATGTGGCACCAAGATGAGCCCCGACTCGCCCGACTCGGGCTGGCGAACTCGTTGACTTGGCCGGCGCCCCCGGTTCAACTCGGTCCAAACCCATATTTTCTTCAACTCTGTCGACTCTTGGACTCCCCCCATAACTCCTGTATTATTTTTTTCCCTGCACATTTATAGAGCACATTAAAACACATATTTAATCTATTTTAATACAAATTTTTAATATACCCTTTCACTACCCTAAAACCCTAATTTTTCCTATAAATACCATCCGCAAATCACCCCTCCTCACTCCCAAATCCATGCCCAAACTCTCAAGAAAAATTACCAAGTCTTTTGTGTGCAAGTGGAGTTAGCAAAAGGACGAAGCTCCGACGAACTTCCGACGGAAATCCGAAGAGATTCCGACGACGAAACGACGTATCGACAACTCCCACCTCTTCCTCTTTCTCTCCTATAGCCAATCATCCAGTAAGTCCCTACTTCTTCCTCTTTTCTCTATTCTAAAAATATTCAAAACTAAAAACCGACGAAAGCGGAGTTAGTCCGACTTCCGATTCGGGTTTCTTTAAAAACTACACTTTTCCTTAACGAAATAAAACCATACTCTTATATGTTGACTAATAAGTATTAACAAACTTAATAAAACAAGTTTCAAATCAAACTAATCATTTTTGTAACTTTTATTATACTTTTTCAGAAAAATACCATATAGTTTAGTTTCGACATAAACCATCATAATTCCTTATTATATCTATAGATAGTTCACGAGGTAATGACCTATCTCCTCACAACACACATATCTAACATAGCATGACGGAATTTGGGAACATAGATTCGGAAAATACGACTTTACACATAACTACCTCCGACTTATAAAAACTTTTTTCTACAAGATGTGTATTTTAACAAATCTTTGCAATTGCGCCTCTACAACCCATTTCGGGGAACCCGTTCGGTATGGTGCAGATTATCGCACATCCTCGGGCCTAGTAGAGTGAGATGCAGACCTCCGCAAAGAGCATACGATCTCGAAAGATTTAAAATACAATTTTCTTTAGAAAATGTGATTTCTATTATAAATAAAACTTATATTTTTAATAAATAAATATATATGTAATTAATATCAAAATATCTATTTTTAATATTTATAATATTCCACATTTACAAAATTCAAGAAAAACATCTCATTTACAAGAAAATACCATACAATTCCAATATTACAAATAAATACCATATATTATAAAATTAGGTTTTATTCACTAGAAATGTCACATTGATATAATATACATCATTGAAAACTCTAAAGACGATAATAAAATATTTGAGGTGTATTTTGAAAATTATACAAAATTATTTTTACATAAAACCCCCTCAAGTTATACTAAATTACAATAAGGACCCTAGTAAACATAGGTTTAAGCGGGACCAGTCTCTTGAGCCTCAGGGAGTCGGAGACATGGGTGCTTGCTTATTTAAGGTAGACAACTTAACAAACGGTGTTATCAACACGATAATTGTCTTTGAAAAAGACACAAATCCTGCCGTCCATGTGCAGCAGTTACCGATAGCACAAAAACATAATTCGGGATTCAATTTCTTTTCTAATTGTCTGACTCAGACTGAGTCTCAATATAATCAATCTGATTTGAATATGATTCAAGTATCAAACTACAATTCAACATGAATTCATGAATCTATATATTCAATCTGTTCAATCTATTCAATCTATACAACTTGACTAAACCGAACCATGGATATATTCTATTTACATGATCATCCATTATATCCGTTCCATTACTGATATCATGGTTCCGGCAAGTCATCCATCTATATAAATCAAGACAATACAATACAAATAATACAATAAAGACATCGCGGGGTTTATAAGGGGTAGATTGGTACGGAAGGTGTTAGAAGTGGCACGAGACAACAACCATAAAGACACCTAACCTGAATTCAATTGTCGTTGTACCGTAGCTGAATGGTTTCTTGTACTCTGTTCCCGCCAAAATCTTCGGCCAAGAGCTATTAGTTCCTGTTTATACCGGCTTAAGTTTCATTTACAGATATGTGTGAAACCAGGCTCATTCATATACGCACATGCACACATCAGAGGAAGAACGGGTGTTCAACGACAAAAACAAAGCATTTAATTAAACATTTTATTCTACAGGAAATAGATCACCAAACATGGGATCGAAAGTATAGGGATTCACAAAACTATGAATAAAATTATCTAACTCCCTCTCTGCCTTCTCCACCATGACAAAGCGGCGATCTTCACAAGGAGTAGCCACCCATCGGTCAGCACCGCACCCATCAGCAAAGGCAGAGATGACGACCCGCTAAGCCCATATCTGGCTTAGCAGCCGAGTAGAGCGGTCCCTCAGAGCTGTGGTGATCAAAAGTGCCTTACGGAAGCACTCGATTTTGTCTTCCGCGGCGTCGAGCATTGCCGGAGTCATCTCCGCCAGAGGAGGGGGAATATCATCGATCATGGACAAGAAGACCATCTGGAGCCAAATGGAGCCGATGGAAAGAGGAGATCCTATACGAGTCAAGAGCTCGTGCAGCACCGTGTCGCATTGGGCATCCGTAAGAGTAGGGTTCACCAAGCGCGTAGGAAAACGAGAAACAATTTCCTCAATGGGCACCTCCCATGGCTGTCGGTGAGCATGTGGGCGATTACAAGCCATAGCTCTTCTCTGTCAAAATAGTTCTCTAAAAAGTGAGAGAGAAGAGAAGTATTGCTTCAGATTATGAAGGGAGACATTTAAGTCTAGGCACAGAAAATGTTGTGCATGATGGAACTATTTCTAAGATCTGGGAAAGAGAAGATTGACTCAGGAAAAGCGGAGAAAGAAGGTGAAAAGACACCTTCAGTAATGAGGCAGCGCATCATAAGAGCGCTCGTGCCAAGAGCGCCAGCGCTAAGAGTCAAAGACTCTGAGGCAGCGCTCACGTGCAAAGCACGAGAGCGCTCGTGCCAACAGTGCCAACGCTAAGAATCAAAGACTCTGAGGCAGCGCTTCACGTGCAAGGCACGAGAGCGCTAGCGCCAAAGACTCTGAGACAGCGCCTCACGTGCAAAGCACGAGAGCGCCGGCGCTAGAACTAATTGTTCTCCACCCTTGGATCAAAGATCCAACTGAGATGAATAAATCATCAAATTATAGAATAAAATTCTGTTGAGGAAATACTCCTCAAATCTTTCCAAATAAGAAAGATTGTGCTCTGTAAATCAGAGCACTGTTGGATTAAAGATCCAATGGTGATTAAAAATCACTAAGATACAGAATAAGTTCTATATGGGAAAATATTTTTTCAATCTTGTTAAAAACAAGAAGACTGTTTTCTGTAAAACAGAAGCCCTTGGATCAAAGATCCAACGGTGGGAAACATTACCCAAATCAATCAGAAATCTCTCAATGAGAGATTTCCCTAACTGATTCAACAAATCAGCCTCCCCTATATAAAGGACCCAAGACTTCAAGTCTTAAAGAGAGGAAACCCCCCCTAAACTTCAAGCTCTCAAAAAAAAAAAAAGAGAAGAGCAAGCTCTAAGAAAAAGAACCTTCTTCAAGGTAAATAAAAAGAAGCGAGATCATAGCATCTCTTGATAAAAAAATAAGAACTTATTTCTTTTTCTAGATTACAGATCTATAAGACAAAGTCTTTCACAAAAACAGAAGAGATCATAGCATCTCTTCATAAAAAGAACAACTTAGTTCTTAGATCCATGAAACAAAGTCTCTTATAAACGAGAATTAAATTCTCAGAGCACAGAACTGATCAGAGCTGCCAAAGAAACGCCTTAGCGCTCCAATTTATAATAAGCGCTTTGGCGCTCCAAGTCTGGCGCTCAGCGCCAAACGCTCCACGTGCTCCTCACGTGGGCGCCCTTTTATAATAAGCGCTTTAGCGCTACAAGTTTGGCGCTCAGCGCCAAGCGCTCCACGTGCTCCTCACATGGGCGCCCTTTTATAATAAGCGCTTTAGCACTCCAACTTTGGCGCTCAGCGCCAAGCGTTCCACATGCTCCTTACGTGGGAACCCTTTTATAATAAGCAATTTAGTGCTCCAAGTCTGGCACTCAGCGCCAAGCGCTCCACGTGCTCTTCACGTGGGTGCTATTCTAAAAGAAGCGCTTTAGCGCTTTAGCGCTCCAGCGCTCTGTACATAAAGATCACTGTGCCATAAAGAGTGTTCAACACTCAATAAAAAACAAAAAGAAAGTGGGTGTCAGTACCCCAATAAATGTTAGCAGTATATGCACAGAGAAAGGACTATGTTCTAACAAGTGTCTGACACTTTATAAAGAAAAGAAGAGAGATGACAGAGACTCAGTGGGCTCAGCACAAGTTAGCCAAACTCATAATCAACTGGGCCCATGCGTTCTTTATTGGACTCAGTCCCAAACAAGATTATCAAATCTTTGATGAACATTCACCGGTTCAAGGGTACATCTCTCCTCACCTCTGATACGTGTTGTTGTAATTCTTCAACGTTTTCAGAGAGGTGGAGGGTCCCAATAACCAATAGCTTTTGGTGCATCTCCAAATTGGCTAAATCAGAACCCCACAGACTATGACGTCTTTAAACCCTATAGACATCTTTAAACACGGACTATGATGTCCTTAAACTCCACGGACTACGATGTCCTTAAAACTAATGGACCGCAATGTCCCTAAATTAAGACAATAGAGTCCAAATACTCTTTCGTTGGATTTGAATGATTCCAAAACCTTGTTGAGTAGATATTAGTCTAAAATTAGACTAACGTATCCTCAACAAACATTTAAGTTGACTTAATCTAAAACAAGATTAACGATCCTTAAATCAACCCAAACCCAAATCTAAGAAAATACGGATTTGGACTAATCCACGCCCTACGGGCGACAACATAAATTAGTCTTCGTATACGATCCACGGGCAACCAAAAATAAAACAAACACACACGACACGAAGTGACCATCTGGAGAAGGAGAAAGTATTTACCGTGATGTGGTAGCGTAATTAACTGCAGGGGCTTGCGCCTGCAGGGAAGAACGTCCCCACAATCAAAAACCCCTCACAATGAGAGGGAATTTGACGAAATCTGCTACATCGGCCGCATCTGTCTAAACCTCCGATATACAGTGCCATAAATCAACTTGGCATCTTCGGAGAGGTGGACGGATAAAACCAAATAGCATCTTCCCCCAAATTCAGGCCAGACGTACCAACGTCCCGGTCGCGTCTTTCGGCGGTGAACAGATTCTGGCATGCCCGGTGGAACCTTTTCCTCTTTCCACTCCACACTTCGTGTGTCGTGTTCGCGAACAAATCGCGGTTTAACATGGTTGCCCCTGGATTTGAGGTACTAAGATTTGGTGTCTTGCTCCCGTGCAGAGAAAAGAAGATCAATGGCCTCCAACTGCACCAGCTACAACAATAACTCCCACTCCGTCCTCGCCGGAAGAGTGACCTATGGGCCCCAAGTGGCCTCCATCTTTACGATGCCAGTGGAGTAGGTGACACAAGCCACCACTGGGTTGTTCTTTGGGACCATGCTCCCGCCAATGAGCTTCACGCTCCAATGCCAACGCAGGAGGCTCCAAAGAAGTCGGTCTTTAATCGGCTCACCACTACCGCGGCCCCTCTCAACGGGTTGTCCAATTCCAGCGCCTCGGTATTTAACAGACTAGGCTAAAGCTCAAATTGGCCCATGAAGAAGCCTGCAATACCCAAAGGGGTTATCCCAAAGAGGATAGCCATTCCAGCTCAAGTAGAGGAAATCGTCAAAGCGGCTTCTCTTGCAAAAGGATCAGTTTTTGCAAGACTGACCGTTCCGGCTCCCGCTTCGGGCGAAGTCACCAAGGCTGCTTTTCCTTCTCAAAAGTCAGTCTTCGATAGGTTGGACGTTTCTTCTCAGCGGATGTCAGTCTTTGATAGGCTGGCACCAGCAGCAACCCGTCACCAGAACAGGGGGCATGATGAGGCCACCCCCATAACTGAGCCAGTATCAAGAATTGGAAAGTAAGCCCGCCCTAGCCGCACGCTCTTAAAAAGGTGGACACACCAGGGGTATCGTGCTCTTTTATAGAAGAAGCTCCATGGGAGGTCGCGCTTTCAGCCAAAACGAAAAGAATGTCGAAGGATCTCCAAACATGCCCGGCGATCAGGTGGAAAAGTTCGCTGGAACCCGAGGTCATTGAGGGAATGCTGAAGCCGCGCCCAACGCCAAGAATTGGTAGCGATAGTCAAAATGCCCATTCCCAGCCGTCAAAGTTTTCAAAGAAGAAGAAGAAAACCAAAAAGCCCATGAAGCCTGATGATAAGCGCACGGACCTGCAAAAACATATTGACGCGCTGGAGGAA
The DNA here is from genome assembly GCA_030015575.1 of Agapanthus africanus. Lineage (NCBI taxonomy): Eukaryota > Viridiplantae > Streptophyta > Magnoliopsida > Asparagales > Amaryllidaceae > Agapanthus > Agapanthus africanus. The sequence goes on along the minus strand of CM057343.1, from coordinate 675,406,261 downwards.
TACAACCAAAAGACGCGAACCCCGGTCACACTCCAAGAATTTCTCAACAATATCCTTGAGAGCGGAGATAACGACAATAACGACGGAGATGACTCGTTAGAAGAATCTGAGGATTATGTGGCAAGTTGCCACAGGATCTCTCATTCGGCATTAACTAACGAAGAAACTCACTCGACGTTAGAAAACAGTATAAAGGAGCTGGGGGGCAGGATCGAAGCCAAAATCCTTGGAACCATCTGACGAGATGATCGACCTGCTGCTGAACGAAGCCCGTCAGAAGAGCAAGGATGATCAAGAACGCGAAATGGCCATATTCGAAAAGGCCAGGAGTCGGTGTCAATTTGAAGAAGTCATGGGTCACGAAACACTCCAACTAGATCAAAGTACATCCGCGGCGGACAAAACCAATTTAAGACGAGGAAACGGTTCTCTAGAGCCTTGTCCATGGGAATGATGCTGCCACTTTTCAAAGGGAATACTCCCGGCGGTATGCACCCTAACGAAGCGGATGTACATCCTACCTATTGCTTATACTATCAGAGGATTGCACATCCTACCGAAGAATGCACAACCTTTAAAAAATGGTGTCAAGGGTATGTCGCTCACAGGCAACACTTCAAGATGATGAAGCGTGAAGCTCGTCGACAGGGAAAAAGTACAACAGACGAACGTGGAAGAGCTGCCGGCAACTGTCACATGGTTTATAGCAGGGATCGCAAGTTCTCACCTTCGGGAGCGATTCTGAGGAAGAAATAGCTCTCGGACCTCTCTTCAAAGAATCCACTTCAGGAAAAGAGGAAGAAACGAAGAGCTGTGAGAGTATTCAGCTGTGTAGTCGCACGTTGCCCGAAAAGAATCTTGGACCTACGAATAAAGGATTGAACAAAAAAATAAGGGGAAGGAAAAAGTCCTTGAAGATATCGCCCTCGATGACCGAGTCGTCGAAGAGCTGGAAGCCAAGAACCCGCCCAAGAAAAGCAAAGTGGATTACAACGTCCTAGCACACTTGAGGAAGATACCCTCATAACTGAGCATCTTGGATGCCCTTCTATTGTCTAAAGAGGCGTGGGATTCCCTGATCAGGGTACTACAAGAGCCCGAACAGTTTCAAGCTTTCCTCGCCAAAGAAAAGATGAAGGACGAGCTCGAAGAAGTTCATACAGCTAACATCACTTTCGGCGACGAAGATCTCCTTCTTGGAAGGTGCGAGCACAACCATCCCCTGTACGTCATGGGTACTGCCATGACATCAAGATAGGGAAGATCTTAGTTGATAATGGGTCCTCTGTCAATCTCCTAAATGTGAGGGTGCTAAAAGAAATCTGCATGAGCGTTCAACACCTCGCTTGGGATAAAATCACTATCTCTGGATTCGATTCCCAGTCATCACGGACGCTCGGGTCTGTGATTCTGACGTTACGCTTCGGGTCGCTCGTTACCGACATCAAGTTTCATGTCATCGACGCCAAGACCTGCTACAATGCCTTGCTTGGCAGGCCTCGGTTACACGAGTACAACATCATCCCTTCTACACAACATCAGTGTATGAAGTATTTTAAAGATGGTCTCGAGTACACCGTGATGGGGGAGCTAAATACATTCTCCATAAATGAAGTCCGCAAATACGAAGATGCAAAGTATTTCCTGCCAGGCTTTGAAGACACGGAAAGATGCCATAAACCAGAGAATAAGAAAAAAGCTACCACCACTATTCCGGTCTTCGGAAGCGATACCGAGGAGGAGGAAGAGATAGTCTATTCGGGGCCGCCCCAATGCAACAAGCCGGGACCATCTACCCCTATTCTGGTTTTTAGAAGTGATTCTGAAGACGAAGTCAACGCAGTGTTCTCAGTCCGTCCATCAGTGCAAGCCTTCACTGGAGATGATCAGAGTTTACATATCGCCATGGTTCCACGGCAGCACTACAGAGAGCTTGATGCGCTTGAGACATATAGTGTACAAGAACCACGGACATTCTACGTCCCTCCCAGGCGAAGAGGTGAAAAGGCAATCCTATTCTATTGATCCACGGAGACTAAAGTCGAAAGAGAAGTCTGGCATGGTGTCGATCCTGCGCTTGACAGGCTTCAACCCATTCGTCTGCCCAGGTATTACACCGAGGGATTGAAAAGGTTACTAAGATGCCAAGGCGTACCATTCAAACAAACTCCTCGACAAGCACAGTTCTACAACAGGATTTGGGACGTCCCCGGAACACAGCGAAAACTACCCAATGGAAAAATGGAAACGATCGGGCTTGAATATGTCCAATCCAAGAAACAGGAGCAATTCCATGACTGCTACGTCATAAAGGACCTTGATGAAGAAGGGTATGCTCCTTTAAAAGACGCTGATGTTGAACCAGAATGAGGTCCTGCCATAAAAATGCCGAGTCCGTCATTTGAAGAACAGATGGACAAGCTAATAAGGGAAGCGAGTCAAAAGGCTCGAGAAGACCACAGCCGCGAATTGGCCATTTACGAGAAAGCCAAGACGCAACACCTCCTTCAGCAGGCTATGGAGGACGATGATGCCCTTCACCGTCAGCCCGCCATGCATTCCCAAGACAAGAAAAAGGCCCGACGCAAAGGCAAAAACAAGTCAAAGAACGGAAAAAACGTCCGATGGCGGCAAAACGGATCCAAAAGACCACGCGATCAAGAAAAGGTCAGCCGGAATCTGTCTCTAACAAAAAGATGGGTCGAGCATATTCCTTCCCTCACGACAAGACAAGGAAAATATTCGACCTCGTCATGAAATCAGATGATGACACTCTCGGAGTCTTGGCACCGCGATCAAGCAAACGAGGTTCATCACCCGGATTATTGCTCTTATCACCGAGCGATAGGACATCCTCTCGAAAACTGCTTCACCTTCAAAAACTAGGTCGAAGACTAATAACAATTCGGTAGGTTCGCTCTATCCAACAGTTGGAGGATAGCCCCACTACAAAAGCATGTACCAAAAGAAACATATATAGCAAGAGTAGAACCAGATCAACACCGGTCTTGGAAACGATCTCGTTGTTACGTGATAACGCCGTCGGAAGGAGAGCGCGAGAATATGGACGATCTCTCCTGGTGCTTCGAAAATGAGGATGAAGACGGGGTGATCTCAGAATTTCAACCGGCACCAAAAGAGTTGGAAGATGGAATACATACTACTGCGGACAACCTGAGAAAAATTGACTTGGGAACGGCAAACGACCCGCGACCCATGTTCGTAAGTGAGCTGCTGTCCAAAGAGCAGGTGGCTGCGCTAAATGACATGCTCATGCAGTATAAAGACTGCTTTGCATGGAACTATTCCGAAATGCCAGGGCTAGATCCAGAAATAGCTGTGCATAAATTGGCGATATCTCCGGACGTCAAGCCAGTCAAACAAGCACCAAGAAGAATGCGGCTCGAACTTGAGATGAGCATTAACGCCGAGGTCAAGAAGTTAATCGACTTCGGCTTCATCCAAGAAGTTCGGTACCCTGACTGGATCGACAATATCGTCCCAGTGATGAAGAAGAATAGGACGGTGCGCATCTGCGTAGACTTTCGGGACCTCAACAAAGCCTGTCCAAAGGATGAATTTCCCGTACCCGTCACCGATCTGATGATAGACAACACGTCCACTCACGAAGTCTTCTTTTTCATGGACAGATCATCAGGGTACAATCAAATAAAGATGCACCCCGAAGACTAAAAGCATACCGCTTTCCAGATCCCTTTGGGCATATTCTGCTACAAAGTGATGTCTTTCGGTCTGAAGAACGCCGGTGCTACTTATCAGAGGGCCATGACGAATATTTTCGATGACCTCATACATGAAATCGTCGAATGCTATATCGACGACCTCGTGGTTAAAAGAAAATCATACGAGGAACATTAGGAGCATCTGAAAATCATGTTTCAGTGCCTTCGGAAATACAACTTGAAGATGAACCCTTTCAAATGCGCGTTCAGAGTTTACTCAGGCAAATTTCTAGGATTCATCGTATGACATCGAGGTATCAGAATAGATCCGTCAAAGATCAAGGTGATTATGGAAATGCCTCCGCCAAGAACTCTCAAGCAACTGCGGTCTCTCCAAGGAAAGCTCGCGTATATCCGGCGGTTCATAGCTAACCTCTCCGGCAAATGCCGTCCCTACAGCCATTTAATGAAGAAGGGAACCTCGCTCGTTTGGGATCGCAAATGCCAAAGTGCACTGAACGAAATCAAGCAATACCTGCAGAATCCGCCGGTGCTGACCGCTCCAGTCAAGGGAAAACCTATTATCCTGTATACAACAGCCCTTGAAGGTTCCTTGGGCGCGTTATGGGCACAGGAGAATGACCAAGGGAAGGAGAGAGCTCTCTACTATTTGAGTCGAGTTCTACTGGGGGCAGAAAACAACTACTCCCCTATCGAAAAACACTGCTTGGCATTGATCTTCGCGATAACGAAGCTCAGACATTTTGCGTTAGCGCATGAGGTCCACCTTGTATCAAAAGTGAACCCTCTCAAATATTTGATGTCAAGAGCCATACTAGCAGGGAGGCTCGCTAAATGGGCCCTACTCTTAATGGAATTCTCGATAACATACCGACCTCTCAAGGCAGTGAAAGGCCAGGCCATCGCCGACTTCCTCGCTGAACATCCGATACCTACCGATTCGCCCCTAAACTGCGAATTGCTAGACGAACACGCGTTTGACACGATCGACGGGGAGAAAGGAGGGAGTGATACCCGGTGGGAACTCTATTTCTATGGGGCATCTTCCATGAAGAAGCGAAAGCACAGCTCCCCCGTAATCAAGTCCGGGATAGGCCTCATCTTTGTGACTCCACAAGGAGGGATAATGCGCTTTGCCTTTTCCTTGACAGAGCCCAGGACAAACAATGAAGCAGAAATTAAGTTTTGATAGCAGGTCTTGAGATCGCTGTCAACATGGGAATCGAAAACCTCCTCATATACGGGGACTCCCAGCTAGTCGTTAGTCAAGTAAACGGCAACTATCAAATGTGCAAACCGGAGTTGGTAAAATATGGCGAAAGAGTGCAACAATTGCTTACTCAAATCCCTTCCTACGACCTGGAAAGCATACCGCGAGCGGAGAATAGCAAGGCGGATGCGTTAGCCAAGCTCGCTAAAGAACTGGCTGACGAAAGCCTCGATGACGTAAGGTTCGTTGTACAAAGCCGTCGGGTTCTTACACCGGCAGAAATATCTCCGGAGTCGTTTGAAGAAAAGGAAGCGACCGAGCAAACAACCCTACAAATAGAGGACCAGGAAAAGGCTAAGGATTGGAGAGAAGTCTTTATAAATTACTTCAAATTCCGTCGAACACCTGAAGATGCGTCCTCAAGACATCAGCTAATGAAACGGGCTCTGTCTTTCGCCTTCGTCAATGATACTCTATATAAGAGATCGTTCGACTTTTTGTGGCTAAGATGCTTGGGACCGGAAGAAGCAAGGAGAGTCGTCCAAGAAACTCATGACGGACTCTGCGGTTCTCATCAAGCCGGGCCAAAGATGAAGCTGAAGATCAAAAGGTTGGGCTTCTATTGGCCCACGATGATTCAGGATTGCCTCGAATATGCGAAGCAGTGCCATTCATGCCAAATTCATGGAGACTTTATCCACCAGCATCCAAACCAGCTACATTCAACGGTGGCTAGCTGGCCGTTCGAAATGTAGGGAACCGACATAATTGGGCCCATCGAACCAGCGTCATCCAGAGGACATTGGTTCATATTAGCGACAACCGATTACTTCTCCAAGTAGGCAGAAGCAGTACCGCTAAGAGAAGTGAAGACGGAGAACATCTTCCATTTCTTCAAGACACACGTCATCTATCGGTTCGGCACTCCGCGACGAATTATCTCCAACAACGGACCAGCTTACAGAAGTCACAAAATCAGCCGCTTCGTACAGCAGTATAATATAGACTGGAGATACTCTTCGGTCTATAATCCCCGAGCTAACGATCTAGCTCAGGCTTTTAACAAGACTTTAACGAAGATCATAAAGAAGACGGTGTCCAAAAATAAAAAGGACTGGCACGAGAGACTGCATGAAGCTCTCTGGGCTTATCGGACCATGTTCAAAACAGCTACAAACACAACGCCATTTGCGTTGGTATTCAGCACGGAAGCAGTACTCCCCTTGGAGATAGAGCTGCCCTCTCTACGAGTGGAGGTTTATTACTAGTTAACAGACGAAGAGAATGCTCATCTTCGACTTGAGGAGCTCGACGCCCTCGATGTAGCTCATCTCATGGCTCAACAAAACCTAGAAGCTTACAAAGCAAGGATGACGCGCTCATACGAAAGATTAACTAGGCCGAGAACATTCCGCCAAGACGAACTCATGCTAGTGGTCAAGAGACCTATGATCCCCAATCGCGCCAAACGGAGGAAATTCGAGTCAAACTATGAGGGCCCGTACATCATAGACAAAGTCTACCAAGGCGGGGCTTACTCGCTCGTGGATATGCATGGCGAAAGACCCTTCAGGCCAATAAACGGCCGCTTCCCGAAAAAATACTATGCCTGATGAGTCACGGCCTAGGTTAACGATAGATGATGACGCTTGTGTCCGCTCGCTATCTTTTTGAGTCAAAACTTTGAAAGTAGTACCCTACAAAACTTCGACAACAGCGGACCGTAATGTCTTTAAACTACTTCGGACCGAAATGACCCTAAACTAACAACGAACTGAAACGTCCCTAAACTAATAACGGACCGAAACGTCCCTAAACTAACAATGGACCGCAATGTCCTGAAACTAGATATGGACTGAAACGTCTTAAAACTACTACAAACCGCAGCATCCTAGGGCTAACAAAAAAAAAATGGTATGTCCATAAGTAAGATGGGCACGGATGAAAACCCGAAAGGGCTCCGTGAGTAAAAACAGCAAGGCTACCGGAGATATTTGTGAAAACTCGAAAGGGCGCAGACTCATAAAAAAAACGGTACGTCCATAAGCAAGATGGGCACGGATGAAAACCCGAAAAGGCTCCGTGAGTAGAAACAGCAAGGCTACCGGCGATATTTGTGAAAACCCGAAAGGGCACAGACTCGTAAAAAAACGTCCACAAGCAAGATAGGCATGGATGAAAACCCGAAAGGGCTCCGTGAGTAAAAACAACAGGGCTACCGGCGAGTCTGTGAAAACCCGCAAGGGCACAGACTCGTAAAAAAATCATGCACACTGGTAAGGTCCTCTTAACCTTGTAAGGAGAAAATACCTGCGTGAGATCCCTACGACTCACAAAGGAGAGACATACTTAGGGATCCCCACTATTCCTAAGGAGAAATTACACTTACGAGATCCTCACGACTCGTAAGGAGAACCCTCTTATGAGACCCTCACGGCTCGTAAGATTCAAAAGCCTTAAGCTACAGGGATCCGAACCTATTCTCAAGCCATCACATTTCCCAGACTGCCCTATAAGCGGTTCAATACCGACCCTTGTATACGATCCACGGGCACAAATAATCATTTTCCCCACCAAGTCCCACCAACGACGAGGAATGTCCTTATTTGGTGAACAAACACTTGTAAGTCCTCTCAACTTATAAGGAGAAAACACTCTTGTAAGATCCTTACGATAAGGGAATACACACTTAAGAATTCTCATGATTCTTAAGGAGAAAAAGCACCTACGAGATCCTCACGACTCGTAGGGAGTAACACATTTATGAGACCCTTATGGCTCATGAAGTTAAAAGCCTCGCTAAGCCATCTTTGTTTAAATCAACAAAAGTAAATGATGATTCGCTCCTGGCAATATCCCAGTTGTAGCGATACTGATGCCTAAATCGGTATCAAATTCCAAGTCCTTTCACGGCAAATAATGATTCGCTCCTGGCAATATTCCAGTCGCAGCGATGCTGATGCTGAGATTGGCACCAGATTCCAAGTTCCATACTCGGCAGCAAAAAGTCAGCGAGCCATAAATGCATATGAAAACGCCGAAATGATAGGGCAACTTGCAATAAAATCAGCAAGTAAAAGATATGCATACAAAAATAGCCGAAATGATTGAGCAACTCGCAATAAAAAGCAGCGAGTAAAAAGAAAAAATAGCCAAAATAATTGGGCACCGCGAAAAATAGCCGAAATGATTGGGCAATCGCGACTTTCGCGATATAAAAGCTGAAATGATAGAGCATCGCGGAAAGAAATAAAAAAAATGAAAGAATGAAACTTTTGCCCTGCAGGTAAGTCCACACTGACCCCTGTATACAATCCATGGGCGTAAACGAAAAGGGGACCACATTTCCCCACCAGACCTTGTCAAAGGAAGAGTCGGATCTCGACGGCAACATCTGCATCCCAGGAGATCAACACGGCATTCCTTCTCAACTCCAGCAGGATGCAGACGTGACGTCAATAACTGACCTCAGGGTCACAACGAAGCGAAGCCATGGAAAAGTCCCTAGTTCCAAATCTTGACGGCCATATCTACAGCCTAGAGAACAACAACGACGTTCATCCTCATTCCAGCAGGATTCGGGCGCGACATCACCAATCGGAGCCACCGCAAAGTCCCTGGTTCTAAGACTCTGTAGTTTACAGGCAACATAGAGTCATCCAATGACCCCGTCGCGGAAATACGTCAGCAAATGACCCCGTCGCGGAAATACGTCATCCAATGACCCCGTCTCGGAAATACGTCAGCAAATGACCCCGTCGCGGAAATACGTCATCCAATGACCCCGTCGCGGAAACACGTCATCCAATGACCCCGTCGCGGAAATACGTCAGCAAATGACTCCGTCGCGGAAATACGTCATCCAATGACCCCGTCGCGGAAACACATCAGCCAATGACCCCGTCGCGGAAACACATCAGCCAATGACCCCGTCGTGGAAATACGTCATCCAATGACCCCGTCGCGGAACTACGTCACCCAATGACCCCGTCTCGGAAATACGTCAGCAAATGACCCCGTCGTGGAAATACGTCATCCAATGACTCCGTCTCGGAAACACGTCAACAAATGACCTCCGTCTCGGAAACACGTCAACAAATGACCTCCATCTCGGAAACACGTCAACAAATGACCTCCATCTCGGAAACAAGTCAACTCACCAACCACTTATAAGTCCTCTCGACTTGTAAGGGAGAAAATTCTCTTGTGAGATCCTTACGACTCTCAAGAGAAAATGCACTTAGGAATCCTCACGATTCCTAAGGAGGTAATACACCTACGAGATCCTCTCGACTTGTAGGGAGAAAATTCTTTATAAGACCCTCACGGCTCATAAAGTTGAAAAGTCTTAGGAGGCAGACCTAAACATGTTTCCTAAGCCATCGCTACCCTATAAAGGGTTCAGGATGAACTGTTGTAACAACCATAATTTTCCTATACAAATTTTTGTACAATTTTTTTTCAAAATTGTTTAAAGGGGTATTTATTGCCTGAGCACAAGATAAGTATTTAATTAGCAATTTAATTACAAGAAGGAGCTTGTAGCTCATTGGTAATACCTTGCACTGCTGAACCAAGCCAATAGAGTTCAAATCCCATACCCCATATTATTTTTAATATTGTTTTATTTTGAGTTTTTTTAGAATACCAACAGTCAACACGTATTAACTCCCAAAAATCCCACTACCCTAGAAAAAGTAAAAATACCAGTGAGATCACCAGACGACGATACACATCCCAAGCTCCCGAGTCGGCCTGACTCGGCCGACTCGGCCGGCGGACCGGCAGACTCGGGTCGGCGCCGCAGGCCGGACTCGGCCGGTTGGCCGAGTCGTCAACAGCAAAGTCATGCCACCGCATCTTCTCAACCCCCCTGCACACTTCATTTCCCCAGATCGGTTCCATAGACCTTTGAAATCCCCATTTACTGCATATTTTAATGAATTTTAATATATTTTTTACAATTTTCCAATTTAAACATTTCATCTACCCTAACCCTAGCCTAACCCTATAAATATCACCCTTACACTCTACCCCCTCACGCCAAAACTCTGAAACAACTCTCAAGAAATCTCTAGAAACCCTGGTGTGCAATCGAAGTGAGCGAAAGGCGAAGCTCCGGCGGATTTTCCGGCGACAACCGTAGGAACTCCCGGCGACGAAACAATGCACCGTCGACTCCTCTCGTCTCCCCTTCCTCTCTTTTAAAGTCCTAAACCCATAAGTCCCAATTTCTCTCCTTTACTCTTTTCTAAAAATACGAACTTCCAAAACCCGACGGAATCGGAACAAATCCGATTTCCGATTCTGTTTCTTGCTAAAACTTCACTTTTCTTTAATACAATTATGCTAAAACCAATTCATGTTGACTATTAAACACTAACTAATCATATTGAACAAGTTTCATATCAAAAGTAATTGCTATTTTCATTTTACTGTATTTCTTTCATTAAAATACCATATAGTTTTAATTCTACATTTAAACCATCAAAACCCTTGCTATACCTTTAAGCAGATCACGAGGTAATGACCTACCTCCTCACACACTCATATGCAACATAGCACAATACCCTCGGGAACATAGAATACGGGAAAACGACACATTTTCATTTAAATACCTTTTAATAATAAAACCATTCTCTAAACGATTTAGTATTTATACAAATCTTTGCAAAGCGCCACTACAACCCATTTGAGGAACTTGTTCGGGATGGTACGGATTATTGCACATCCTCAGGTTTAGTAGTGTGAGATGCAGACCTCCGCAAGGGGCATTCGGTCTCGAAAGATTTAAAATACGAAAATCTAAAGAAAATGAGATTTATAGAAATATTATATATATTAAAAATTATTTTTATATAAATATATGTGTATATATCCTTAAAATATCTATTTTGCAATAATATACATATTCCACATTTTTCTAAAAATATCACAAGAATCATTTTACACTAAAATACCATGAATTGCCTACAAATCAATATTATAAATAAATACCTTTATTTATGAAATTAGGATATTTTCACTAGAAATATCACAATATAAAATCTACATTCATTACAACTCTAAAGACGATAACTAAATACTTGGGGAGTATTTTGAAAAGTATATAATAGTATTTTTACATAAAAACCCCTCAAGTTCTATAAAATTACCCTAAGGACCCTAGTAAACATAAGTTTAAGCGGGACCAATCTCTTGAGCCTCAAGGAGCCGGAGAAGTGGGTGCTTGCCTATTTAAGGTAGACAACTTAATAACGGTGTTATCAATACGGTAATCGTCTTTGAAAAAGACACAAATTCTGCCGCCCATGTGCAGCGGTTACCGATAACATCAAAACAATCAGGACTTCAATTTAATTTTCTAATTGTCCGACTGAGAGTGGGTCTCACTATAATCTGACTTGAATATGATTCAAGTACAATCTACAATTTACAATCTACAATATTACAATTCAATATGAATTCATGAATCCATATATTCAACCTGTTCAAACTATTCAATCTGTATTGACCGAACCGAACCATGAATATACTTCCATTTACATGATTCTCCAATTACATCCATTTACATGATTCTTCAGTTACATCCGTTTACTGATATCATGTTTCGGTTAGTCATCCAATTATACAATCTATACAGTTACAATACAAGCCAAACAATACAATCAAAACACTACGGGGTTTAAGGGATAGATTGGTACGGAAGGTGTTATAAGTGGCACGGGACAGTAAGATTAAGACACTTAACCTATATTCCATTGTTGTTATACTATGGACCAACGGTTCCTTGTACATTCCGTTTGCCTGGTCTCTAGCATATAGGGACCCCTCTCGTATACACTGGCATCCTTCTGTACCAAGCTACAAACAACAGCGTTAACACAATATTATAACAATATAATACAACTTTAAAAGATACCTTCTTACTCTGTCTATTCTATTTCTCTCTTATCTTTTGGACTTACCGAGTGATCTGTTCGCTGACGACATTCTCTTTCTTTCTTCTTTGAATGTCGTCAGGTGATCTGGACACGTCAAAGATCGAGCCCACGAGTGAAGACTTGGACCAATTCAGTGAAGACTCCGAGCTCTAGTTCATTGTACACTTTCCATTTCAGTACTTTTCATTTCTGCCATTGTTTAGGCATTGCTTTATTTCAGTTGTATTTACTTTCCATGCATTGTACAGAAAGAATGTGAATAAATAAAGTTGCCGTTTTATTATAACCTATCTCTTGTGCATTTACTTTTATATTGCTTAGTTATGCTTAGCGTATTTACTTCACAGTAAATACGTAGCGACCTCGTCGCGTCCTCTACCCGTATACTGGGAAGCGGGGCGTGACAGGTTTTGTTGGCGGCCCATGCAGGTCAGAGCTGTATGAAACTCTATCATACAGTTCTGTTCTGCGTGAACAACCTAAGCAATATAACACAAGAACCAGCAACTAAAATATTCTTTACAATTCATACTACTTGAATCTTATCATTTCATATTCTTTGAATCATATACTTTGAATCTGTCTTAACCCAAAATTCCCTTATCTCTTTTACAATTTTACCAAAACCTTCGCATTCTTTAGTTCCTTCACATATTTTTCATACAGTATCTGTATTTCAGTCACCAAACTTTCCTTGAATCTATTACACTTTTCTTTTACAAATTTCGAGGACAAAATTTTTATAAGGAGGGTAGAATGTAACAACCCTGATTTCCTATACAAATTTTTGTACAATTTTTTTTCAAAATTGTTTAAAGGGGTATTTATTGCCTGAGCACAAGATAAGTAATTAATTAGCAATTTAATTACAAGAAGGAGCTTGTAGCTCATTGGTAATACCTTGCACTGCTGAACCAAGCCATCAGAGTCCAAATCCTATACCCCACATTATTTTTAATATTGTTTTATTTTGAGTTTTTTTAGAATACCAACAGTCAACACGTGTTAACTCCCAAAAATTCCACTACCCTAGAAAAAGTAAATATACCAGTGAGATCACCAGACGACGATACACATCCCAAGCTCCCAACTTGGGCCGGTGCCACCGGCCGGACTCGGCCGGTCGGCCGAGTCATCAACAGCAAAGTCATACTTACTCGTCTTCTCAACCCCCCTGCACACTTCATTTCCCCAGATCGGTTCCAGAGACCCTTGAAATCCCCATTTACTCCATATTTTAATGAATTTTAATATATTTTTTACATTTTTCCAATTTGAACCTTTCATCTACCCTAACCGTAGCCTAACCCTATAAATACCATCCCTACACTCTACCCCCTCACCCCAAAACTCTGAGCCAATTCTCAATAAATCTCTAGAAACCCTAGTGTGCAATCGAAGTGAGCGAAATGCGAAACTCCGGCGGATTTTCCAGCGACAACAGTAGGAACTCCCGGCGACGAAACGACGCACCTTCGACTCCTCTCGTCTCCCCTTCCTCTCTTTTAAAGTCCTAAACCCATAAGTCACAATTTCTCTCCTTTACACTTTTCTAAAAATACGAACTTCCAAAACCCGATGGAATCGGAACAACACTAGTAAAATAGGGGGTTGCCCCTACGGATATTGTAATCCGTAGGGGCAGAAATAACTTGGCCCTACGGATTAATCCGTGGGGCTAAAAGGTTGCCCCTACGGGCAAAGACATCCAAGAATAAAAATATTAATTCTTAATTAGGTGTTTGCCCCTACGGAGCCGCAAACAAAGGACCTACGGATATGTCCGTAGGGGCAAGTAAATATCGATTTAACAAAATCCCAGATCGATCGCCTACGCTCACTTCCCTCTCTCTCTCGATCGCGCGCGAAAATAAGCCCCAAATCGCTACGCCGTCGCCGCCAAGGTTGTTCTCCTCGTCGCCACCACCGGTTTCGTCGCCACTGCAGTTCTCGTCGCCACCGCGGTTCAGGTCGTCGCCACCGCCGTTCAGGTCGTCGCCCCAGCCCCAGCAGCCGTTCAGGTGAGTAAATCTCGAGGTAAGTTAAAGAATTTATTGGATTATTTTGGGCTTAGGGTTCATGGCGCGCGAGTTGGGGTTGGGCTGGGGTCGCAGTCACAGTCGGGGTCGGGTTAGGGTTGGAGCTGGGGCTGGGCTGCGGGGTCGGGTTCGGGGTCGGGGTAGGGTTAGGGTCGGGGTCGGGGTCGGGGAAGGGTCAATTTATCAAATTTTTTATTGGGGGTGCGGCTGGGGCTGCGGGCTGGGGCTAGGGCTGGGCTGGGGCTAGGGTTGGGGCTGGGGCTGGGGCTGCGGCTAGGGCTGTGCGTCCTCCAGAGGGCGATCATAGGATCGGTGAAGTGAGGTGGCTGGATATGAGATACGATGGATTCCATGTGTTCAATGGAATGCTGAGGGTCAGAGTCGGTTATTCATATATCTCCCAAAAAAGAATGAGTTTGTTATCAAAGGTGTATTGACTTCTACATCAAGGAATATCAGTTATATGTCATCCAGTGACTAAGTCTGTTTCTGGCCCAACCATATTTATGAATCGTTTCTTCTTTTTCCTTCTTACGTAGATTTACTAGTTCAGACTGTATGCACCTCTGCAATCAACGCCGAGAACTTATACATTATAGGTTAATAGACATATGCTATGAAATCACGGTGCATATCGAATTCATGATATGTTATAGTCCCTCATTATTTTTACTGTGGTGAGAAAGCAGTCGCTGGTGGCCACAAGCCATAGAATTGGCAGTTGTCCTACCTGCGATAACATCTTACAAATCATCAGTAGACATCTCTGTTATATTAATCTTTTAATGTCTGCATGCATGCATGTTTATTTGCATATTTCCACTTGTTTGTGCCATAGTTTTTGTGTGCATGTGTGCGTGTGTGCCACAGCTATATTTACTTCTACATCAAGGAATATCAGTCGCATGGCAGGATTTAGTCCGGTTTTGGCCTAACCGCATTTATGAATTTGTCTTTTAGATGTTTTCCTGAGTGTCACATCGTTCTCACCCAAGTTTGTAAGCCATGTTCATTATTCTTTCAATTCTTTTAACTTGAATATGCCAGTTATTGTTCCGTTTACTATAAAGTTGCAACAAAGAGTCTCTGTTAGACTTCCATGCACCCTTTACATGTTTTTATCATATCCACTCCTATCTTTCCAGAAAGTCAACATCTTCTGGTATTTGTTTTCAAAAAGAAAAGATAAGAGAGGAAAAGATATTTGTCCGTCTCATATTTGAGCCATACTTTTGATTTTCTTGCAGATTCTGGGTTGATTTTCTGTGATAATTCATAAACATAGTAATATTTGTAATGTTTCTTCTTGTTAGTCTAGCTTTCCTCTTATGAATGCCAACACTGTTTTTGCCCTCCTTTTCTTCGTGGCACATGATATCTTGCACCTCTCCTCTCGAAAACTTATTTCTCTTTTATTTTATATATCTTTATTTTATTTTATCTTATTTGCTACGCTTTGTTTTGTTTTATTATATTTTTCCTCTGCTAATTATATTCTTCTAGATCATGTTTGCCTAATCTATCCGAGGCTCAGCATAATCTAGTTGCGATAAACAATTCCATCTTCTGCTACTATGGTGGCACTGAGAAACTTCCATTTAGAAATGACAGCACGTATTTTGTGGAATTACTGTACATAAGTAAAACCACAACGGGCATGACAAATTTGTTGACCAGGTTCCGATTACTGTGTGAAAGTTGTTCGGATGAAATTCTAATTCTGGTGGAATTGAAACCGATAACCGGTTCATATGGTGATTTAGGCTGCTTCAGTGATATTTGTGCCTACATTGATGCCTCAAGCAACGAATCAAATGATGTGGATCACAAACTAATTAAATAAATTTTGAATACCAATCTAGACTGGGATTTGTGATTGGGGAGAAGTTTGTGTGCTCATGGGCATGGCACAAGTCTGGAAAGTACAACTTACAACGATCTTGTTCCAAATTAACGTAATTCAAATAGCAATTCCTTGGAATTTTTTAGTCCAGAGAATCTTGATCGAGTCTCAGTTCCATATTATTGCTAGTGGATGCGTTTTGTTCAAAGAGTCTTTTCCTTTTAGTAATTTTCCTTTTTAGGGAGTTTTCGACATTGAAATCTCACTAGTTGATAATGTTAAATGAGTTCTAGTCCTAGTTTGCTACATTTTTTTATATATAGTAGATGGTGATACTTCTTTAAGTAAAAACAACCCTACACTTAAGCGAAATCATAAATCGAAACACACATATATAGAATACAACTCATACATGGGTATCCTCAAATCTAACTTTAATTATCAATAATTTATTTTATTCAACGATAAACGCAGACACAAAGTATATACACGGATTTTTTCCTTTGTCAGTAACCATCCCGTTCTTAGATTTCTCAATATAGTCATCATAACCTACAATTTATTGAAATCTCACTAGTGGATGCGTTTTGTTCAAAGGTTCTTCTATAACTTTCAAGAGTCTCAACTGATTCTGTAAATTACACTCTTGTTGGGTGATACTTTTATCACTTCTCACTGCAGGTGCGCTCTCTAATATCCATTTTGAATGTAATATTATAGATATCCATGCCTGTTTATGTCAAAATTACTTATATTGTCAATGTTTGATTGTCTAGTTGTTGGTGATGCGTCCATATCAGGGACAGAGGCCACTCCCGTTCCTCCAGGTATGTTTATATATTATATAGGGCATGTATATTGATTTAGAATGTTATATCATAAATATACACACATTCCTTTTGCTCTTAGTCGTCCAACTCATTATCATGGGCTGCTTGATGAGATTAGATTTGCGCCTGATGATCTACAAGAGCTTGTTCACTCCCTGTCATATGTGTAAGCAGCGCTATATGCGAGTTTACCTTGTTAGTATGTATGTATTGAAATTAATTAATATTATTCAAATTTTGATACATGCAGATACCAGAGGAGCACATCTTCTATCTCTGTAGGTAAGGCTTTGAATTTGTTGATTTTGGTATTTCTTGTCAATTTTATAGACCAGTATGTGCTAAATATAATGTTCTGACAGTTGCTAGGGGGAAGACAGCATTCGAGGCTGCTGACCCCAGTCCTGGACGCCGCACACGGATGGCACCACGGAGGTTGGGAGAGAGGCCGAGGACTGGGCTCTAGCAGGGCCCATATGAGGTTGGACTCCACCCCGGTGGTTACTTCCTCCGTCTCCAGTGAGCGACGTATCCAGCAGGAACTGGAGAGCTTGAAGGCCACCGTTCAGGAGTTGAATGAGATGCTGGTATGTATACTACTTAATAGTAAAATATAATGTCATATTATAGATATCAACATATCCAATATCAGTACATAGCCTGAGCTTATTTGGTTGTAGACTTATGTTTTATTAATCATACATATACATATCTAATTAAAATAAACTACAGTTTTCCAAACTAGATATCCAAATGGGGTTTCGAAATAACTCGATAATGATAAGAATTCGAATAAAACAGAGTTCTTACACGCTTATTGCACACGTTAGGTCCAGACGCGGCGGGATAGGCGCAAGATTCTAGCGTTTATCAGAGGTGGAGCTGGACCGAGCTAGGCTAGCATTTTGATTCTTATTTTTTGAAACATGTATTTATTTATATGATACATATTGTACTACATTTTGAAACATTTTGGGCGATATTGATTTTGGTTTATATTTATATCATATTCAGTTTTTTGGTTTCTTTTGTATATTATATGGTTTTTTTTGGTTTCTTTGTGTTTCTTAATTAGAAAACTAAATGTTAATGCGTTGTGCAGAAACAGGCCGCTCAGAATACGGAGAACAGGAAGTCGGCGAAGAGCGGTCGCCCCACTTACACAGGTGGCTCGAGGAACATTACTCGAGCCATGGAGTTATCGGTAAATTAAGAGTTATTCTCTAATATTCTGCAATATTAAGAGTTATTCTCTAATATTTCTAATATTAAGAGTTACTTTCTAATATTGCAGACATCTCGGACCGTGGCGTCAGGTGGTACACCGAGCGTGCTGTCCGCATATCTTGCCGTCCACGGCACCTCGACAGATCCTGCCACGGGCGAGCTTCGATATCCCGACGTCGCTACCCAGGAGTACTGCGTAAGTGTTAATATTTTTCTACCCAAATTTGAAATTTTAGTTTTGGAAGGTTCAAGTTTAAATTTTATACTTATACTTTACTGCTTAATGTAGGTGTAGGAGCGGGTGGTTGAGCAGGCCCAGGCCTCGGGGATCGATTTTACCGGACAGAACGATCTGAGACTGCTGACCCCAGTTCTGGACGCCGCACACGGAGGGCACCACGGAGGTTGGGAGAGGACGGGGATTGGGCCCTAGCAGGGCCCATATGAGGTTGGACTCCACCCCGGCGGTTACTTCTTCCGTCTCCAGTGACCGGCATGTCCATCATGAACTGGATAGCTTGAGGGCCAGCGTTCAGGAGTTGAAGGAGATGCTGGTATGTATACTACTTTATATTAAAATATCATTTCATATTATGTACATATCAACATATCCATAATTAGTACGTAGCTTGAGCTTATTTGGTTTTAGACTTAAGTTTGATTAATCATACATACATATGTAATTGAAATAAACAACGCTTTTCCAAACTAGATATCCAAACAGGGTTTCGAAATAACTTAATAATGATACGAATTCGAATAATAAACAGTTCTTACACGCTTCTTACACAAGTTATATCCAGACGCGACAGGGTAGATCGGCCGAGCCTCCACATGCATCTCCTTCGGCTGCGGCTCCGCAAGCCACTACATCGGCTACGGTTCCGCAGACAGCTCCTGTAGCTCCACCGCCCACTCAGACTCCCGCAGCCGCGGCTCCACAAGCGACTACCTCGACGGCGACTACCTCGACGGCATCGCCGGCTCCACATGCCGCTCAGACTCCCGCTCGCGACGAATTGCAGAGTTTATTGACCGAGGAGCAGGCGCGCGTTATTCTATCGTTATTCAGAGGTGGAGCTAGACCGAGCTAGGGTAGATTTTTGGTTCTTATTTTTTGAAACATGTATTTATTTATATCATACACATTGTACTACATTTTGAAACGATATTGATATTGGTTTGTATTTATATCATATTCAATTTTTGTGTTTCTTTTGTATATTATATATATGCGTGAGATGTGATTATGAATACTGCAATATATGATTTGATTTATGTATATATTATTGTGCATAGGGCGGGAAAAAATCAAGCAGCCCATTTTTAAAAAAAAATTACAGACAATATGTACCTACGGATTAATCCGTAGGCACACATGTTACCCCTACGGATATGTCCGTAGGGGCAAAATATCAGCAGTAACTGATATTTCCTCCTGATCTCAGTGCCAGAGGGTTGGGAAAGTCCCTACGGATATATCCGTAGGGGCCACTGCCTCTCCCCTACGGCGTTATCCGTAGGGGAAAAATATCAGGAATCCTGAATTTGTGCCCCTACGGAAACGTACCTACGCATATATCCGTAGGGGGTAGTACATGGCCCTACGGACATATCCGTAGGTCCAAGTAATTTATTAAAATAAACCGTAAATAATATAAAATCTTATACCCTACGGCTTAATCCGTAGGGGCAACAGGACCTACACATATATCCGTAGGGGCAAAAATTTGACCGTAGGGGCAAGTTCAGGGCCTCAACTTGCACCTGCGGCCTTTGCACCTACGGGGTATTTTTTCGCCCCTACGTATATATCCGTAGGGACAACCCTTCTTTGTAGTAGTGCAAATCCGATTTCCGATTCGGTTTCTTCCTAAAACTTCACTTTTCTTTAATACAATTATGGTAAAACCAATTCATGTTGACTATTAAACACTAAATAATCATATTGAACAAGTTTCATATCAAAAGTAATTGCTATTTTCATTTTACTGTATTTCTTTCATTAAAATACCATATAGTTTCAATTCTACATTTAAACCATCAAAACCGTTGCTATACCTTCAAGTAGATCATGAGGTAATGACCTACCTCCTCACATACTCATATGCAACATAACACAATACCCTCGGGAACATAGAATACGGGAAAACGACACCTTTTCATTTAAATACCTTTTAATAATAAAACCATTTTCTAAACGATTTAGTATTTATACAAATCTTTGCAAAGCACTGCTACAACCCATTTGGGGAACCCGTTCGGGATGGTACGGATTATCGCACATCCTTAGGCTTAGTAGTGCGAGATGCAGACCTCCGCAAGGAGCATTCGGTCTCGAAAGATTTAAAATACGAAAATCTAAAGAAAATGAGATTTCTAGAAATATTATATATTAAAAATTATTTTCATATAAATATATGTATATATATCCTTAAAATATCTATTTTGTAATAATATAAATATTCCACCTTTTTCTAAAAATATCACGAGAATCATTTTACACTAAAATACCATGAATTCCCTACAAATCAATATTACAAATAAATACCTTTATTTATGAAATTAGGATATTTTCACTAGAAATATCACAATATAAAATCTACATTCATTACAATTCTAAAGACGATAACCAAATACTTTGGGAGTATTTTGAAAAGTATATAATAGTATTTTTACATAAAACCCCCTCAAGTTCTATAAAATTACCCTAAAGACCCTAGTAAACATAGGTTTAAGCGGGACCAAACTCTTGAGCCTTAGGGAGCCGAAGAAGTGGGTACTTGCCTATTTAAGGTAGACAACTTAACAACGGTGTTATCAATACGGTAATCGTTTTTGAAAAAGACACAAATCCTGCCGCCCATGTGCAGCGGTTACCGATAACATCAAAACAATCAGGACTTCAATTTACTTTTCTAATTGTCTTACTCAGAGTGAGTCTCATTATAATCTGACTTGAATATGATTTAAGTAAAATCTACAATCTACAATCTACAATATTACAATTCAATATGAACCCATGAATCCATATATTCAATCCGTTCAAACTATTCAATTTGTATTGACTGAACCGAACCATGGATATACTTCCATTTACATGATTCTCCAGTTACATCCATTTACTTGATTCTCCAGTTACATTCATTTACTGATATCATGGTTTCGGTCAGTCATCCAATTATACAATCTGTACAGTTACAATACAAGCCAAACAATACAATCAAAACACTACGAGGTTTAAGGGGTAGATTGGTACGGAAGGTGTTAGAAGTGGCACGAGACAGTAAGATTAAGACACCTAACCTATATTCCGTTGTTGTTGTACTGTGGCCCAACGGTTCCTTATACATTCCATTTGCCCTGGTCTCTAGCATATAGGGACCCCTCTCGTATACACTGGCATTTTTCTATACCAATCTACAAACAATAGAGTTAACACAATATTATAACAATATAATACAACTTTAAAACATACCTTCTTATTCTGTCTATTCTATTTCTCCATTATTTTTGGGACTTACCGAGCGATCTGTTCGCTGACGACATTCTCTTTCTTTCTTCTTTGAATGCCGTCAGGTGATCTGGACACGTCAGAGATCGAGCCCACGAGTGAAGAATTGGACCAATTCAGTGAAGACCCCGAGCTCTAGTTCATTTTACACTTTCCATTTCAGTAATTTTCATTTCTGCCATTGTTTAGGCATTACTTTATTTCAGTTGTATTTACTTTCCATGCATTGTACAGAAAGAATGTGAATAAATAAAGTAGATGTTTTATTATAACTTGTCTCTTGTGCATTTACTTTTATATTGCTTAGTTACGCTTAGCGTATTTACTTCACAGTAAATACGTAGAGGCCTCGTCGCGTCCTTTGCCCATATACTGGGAAGCGGGGCGTGACAACTGTTATCTACCATCTATGGGCCACACTTTCCAAAGCTACATGCCACTGAAATGGAGAAGTTACTCATGAGCATATAAATTACTTCACGCTAGATTAAGACACAAAGAAACAGAAGGGTGCAGCTCATGGGGCTGAGGGTTTAGAACTGTATCCCTTAAGAGTTGAGATTTGAGTCAATGATAAATGACGACGCTTGTGTCCGCTCGCTATCTTCTCAGATCAAGATTCTGAAAGTTATATACTGACTTGAAACCGGTCATACGCTATGAATTACTCTGTACTACTTCACCCACGTACATACTTACGTGGGCAAAGTAGTAAGGGGCATTTGTTCCCACCAAAATCTTCGGCCAAGAGCTATTTGTTCCTGTTTATGCCGGCTTAAGTTTCAATTATAGATATGTGTGAAACCAGGCTCATTCATATACACACATGCACACATCAGAAGAAGAACAGGTGTTCAACGACAAAAACAAAGCATTTAATTGAACATTTTATTCTACAGGAAATAGATCACCAAATATGGGATCGAAAGTACAAGGATTCACAAAACTATGAATAAAATTATCTAACTCCCTCTCTACCTTCAACACCATGACAAAGCGGTGATCTTCATGAGAAGTAGCGGCGATCTTTACGAGGAGTAGCTACCCATCGGTCAGCACCCTACCCATCGGTCAGCACCGCACCCATCAGCAAAGGCAGAGATGACGACCCGCTGAGCCCGTATCTGGCTTGCAGCAGAGTAGAGCGGTCCCTCAGAGCTGTGGTGATCAAAAGTGCCTCAAGGAAGCACTCAATCTTGTCTTCCGCGGCGTTGAGCATTGCCTGAGTCATCTCCGCCGGAGGAGGGGGAATATCATCGATCACGGACAAGAAGACCATCCAGAGCCAAATGGAGCCGATGGGGAGAGGAGATCCTATACGAGTCAAGAGCTCGTGAAGCACCGTGTCGCATTGGTCATCCGTAAGAGTAGGGTTCACCAAGCGCGCAGCAAAACGATGAACAATTTCCTCAATGGGCACCTCCCATGGCTGTCGGCAAGCATGTGGACGATTACAAGTCATAGCTCTTCTCTATCAAAATGATTCTCTAAAAAGTGAGAGAGAAGAGAAGCATTGCTTCAGATTATGAAGGGAGACATTTAAGTCTAGGCACAGAAAATGATGTGCATGATGGAACTATTTCCAAGATCTGGGAAAGAGAAGTTTGACTCAGGAAAAGCGGAAAAAGAAGGTGCAAAGATACCTTCAGTAATGAGATAGCGCCTCATAAGAGCGCTGGCGCCCTTGGCGCCAGCGCTAAGAGTCAAAGACTCTAAGGCAGCGCTCACGTGCAAAGCACGAGAGCGCTAGCGCCAAGAGCGCCAACGCTAAAGACTCCGAGGCAGCGCCTCACGTGCAAAGCACGAGAGCGCCAGTGCTAAGAGTCAAAGACTCTGAGGCAGAGCTTCACGTGCAAGGCACGAAAGCGCTAGCGCCAAGAGTCAAAGACTCTGAGACAGCGCCTCACGTGCAAAGCACGAGAGTGCCAGCGCTAGAACTAAATGTTCTCTACCCTTGGATCAAAGATCCAACTGAGATGAATAAATCATCAAATTACAGAATAAAATTCTGTTGAGGAAACACTCCTCAAATCTTTCCAAACAAAAAAAATTGTGCTCTGTAAATCAGAGCACAGTTGGATCAAAGATCCAATGGTGATTAAAAATCACTAAGATACAGAATAAGTTCTGTATGGGAAAATATTTTTCCAATCTTATTAAAAACAAGAAGATTGTCTTCTGTAAAACAGAAGCCCTTGGATCAAAAATCCAACGGTGGGAAACATTCCCCAAATCAATCAGAAATCTCTCAATGAGAGATTTCCCTAACTGATTCAACAAATCAGCCTCCCCTATATAAAAGATCCAAAACTTCAAGTCTTAAAGGGAGGACCCCCCCATAAACTTCAAGTTCTCAAAAAAATAAATAAAGAGTAAGCTCTAAGAAGAAGAACCTTCTTCAAGATAAATAAAAAAAAGAGAGATCATGGCACCTCTTGATAAAAAAATAAGAACTTAGTTCTTTTTCTAGATCATACATCTGTAAGACAAAGTCTTTCATAAAAACAGAAGAGACCATAGTATCTCTTCATAAAAAGAAGAACTTAGTTCTTAGATCCATGAGACAAAGTCTCTTATAAACGAGAATTTAATTCTCAGAGCACAGAACTGATCAGAGCTGCCAAAGAAGCGCCTTAGCTCTCCAATTTATAATAAGCGCTTTAGCGCTCTAAGTCTGGCGCTCCACGTGCTCCTCACGTGGGCGCCCTTTTATAATAAGCGTTTTGGCGCTCCAAGTCTGGCACTCAGTGCCAAGCGCTCCATGTGCTCCTCACGTGGGCGCCCTTTTATAATAAGTGCTTTAGCGCTCCAAGTTTGGCGTTCAGCGCCAAGCTCTCCACGTGCTCCTCACGTGGGCGCCCTTTTATAATAAGTGCTTTAGCGCTCCAAGTTTGGCGCTCAGCGCCAAGCACTCCACGTGCTCCTTACGTAGATGCCCTTTTATAATAAGCGCTTTAGCGCTCCAAGTCTGGCACTCAGCGCCAAGCGCTCCATGTGCTCCTCACATGGGGGCTATTCTAAAAGAAGTGCTTTAGCGCTCCAGCGCTCTGTACATAAGCGCTCTGTACATAAAGCGCACTGCGCCATAAAGAGTGTTCAACACTCAATAAAAAACAAAAAGAAAGTGGGTGTCAGTACCCCAATAAATGTTAGCAGTATGTGCATAGAGAAAGGACTATGTCCTAACAAGTATGTGACACTTTATAAAGAAAAGAAGAGAGATGACAGAGACTCGGTGGACTCAGCCCAAGTTAGCCAAACTCATAATCAACTGTGCCCATGCGCTTTTTATTGGACTCAGTCCCAACCAAGATTATCAAATCTTTGATGAACATTCACCGGTTCAAGGGTACATCTCTCCACACCTCTGATACGTGTCGTTGTAATTCTTCAACGTCTTCAGGGAGGTAGAGGGTCCCAATAACAAATAGCTTTTGGTGCATCCCCAAATTGGCTAAATCAGAACCCCACAAACTATGACATCTTTAAACCCTACAGAATATGACGTCTTTAAACACGGACTATGATGTTCTTAAACTCCACGGACTACGATGTCCTTAAAACCAATGGACCACAATGTCCCTAAACTAAGACGATAGAGTCCAAATACTCTTTCAGCCCTCAATAAACATTTAAGTTGATCTTAATCTAAAATAAAATTAACGCTCCTTAAATCAACCCAAACCCAAATCTAAGAAAATACGGATTTGGACTAATCCATACCCTACGGGCAACAACATAAATTAGTCTCCGTATACGATCCAAGGGCAACCAAAAATAAAACAAACACACACGACACGAAATGACCATCTGGAGAAAGAGAAAGTTGTTACGGCGATGCGGTAGCGTAATTAACTGCAGGGGCTTGCGCTTGCAGGGAAGAGCGTCCCCACAATCAAAAACCTCTCACAATGAGGGGGAATCTGACGAAGTCTGCTACATCGGCCGCATCTGTCAAAACCTCCGATATACAGTGCCATAAATCAACTTGGTATCTTCGGAGAGGTGGATGGATAAAACCAAATAGCATATGCCCCCAAATTCAGGCCAGACATCTCAACATCCCGGTCGTGTCTTTCGGCGGTGAACATACTCCATATACCGTAGTCTCTGGTCTAGTGAGACTCCTCTCGTATACACTGGCCTCTTCTATATCAAGCTACAAACAACAGCGTTAACACTAAATACAATATTATAACAATATACTCTCCATTATTTCTATTCCATTCTTATCTATTTATGAGACTTACCGAGCGATTTATTCGTTGACGATATTCTCTTTATTTTCTTTAGAATGTCGTCAGGTGATTCAGACCTTCAGGAGATCGAGCCCACCTTCGAGGACTTGGATCAGCTAGCTTTCGACCCGGAGCTCTAGTTACTTGTACACATTTACATTCTGCATTTTCCATTTCTGTTATTGTAACAACTCCATTTTTTGTATACATAAAATTGTTTTAAATTTGAAGTATACTTGGGGTATTTAATATTGCTGTTACCACTTTAAGTATTTATTTTTCCACAATAATTACAAGAAGGAGCTTGTAGCTCATTGGTAACACCTTGCACTACTGAACCAAGCCACCAGAGTTCAAATCCCCTGCCCCACATTATTTTTATATTGTTTTTGTTTTAAATCCTTTGGAAGCCCAACAGTCCACACACCATAACTCCCAAAACTTGAACTGAACTTTAAAAAGTAAATATACCAGACCCTTCACCTGAATACCCCACACCCACCGACCACCTGACTCGGCCCGACTCGGCCGAGCCGGCCGGCGGACCTGCCGACTCGAGCCGGCGCCGCCGGCCGGACTCGGCCGGACGGCCGAGTCCCCAACAGTGAAGTTGTGTCTTTTGGTCTTCTACAACCCCCTGCACACACTAATTTAATAGATCGGTTCCAGAGAATAATTTATGCCCCATTTAAACTATTTTTTAATGATTTTCACACTTTTTAAATTTTTTTAATTAAAAACCCTTCACCTACCCTACCCCTACCCTACCCTATAAATACACCCTCTACTCTCTCATCCCAAAATCCTGAGCCAACTCTCTCAAAACCATCTCAAGAGTTGTGTACTTTGAAAACAAGTTCGCGACGTAACTCCGACGAAATTCCGGCGGAAATTCAGGCGACGTTTTTAGGAACAACCGGCGACGAAGCAACGCCTCGACAACCCCTTTAGTCCCTCCTCACTCATTTGCTTAATTGAAACCCGTAAGTCCCATTCTATCTCTCTTTCTTATTCTCTAAAATACGAAATTTCAAAACCCGACGGAATCGGAACAAATCCGATTTCCGATTCGGTTTTCTATAAAATTTCGCTTCTCACCAATTCAATCATGCTTAAACATCTTATTATTGACTATTAAACATTTAACAAATAATTTGAACAAGTTTCATCACATGAAATGATAGCCTTTCCAATTTATCGTATTTTCACTTAAATACCACAATGTTTCGATTTCACATTTAACCCCCTTAACCTTGCTATACATTTAAAGTAGAGCACGAGGTAATGACCTACCTCCCCACACACGCAAATACAACTCTAAACGATATCATCAAAAAAACTTAGAATACGATAAAACAATACTTTCATTTAAATACCATATTCTTAATAAAACCATTTCTAAAAGTTTTAGCTTTGATAAACTTTAAAAACAAATACCTTTTACTAGGAATAATACGATAAGTTGTGGACATCGGTCGTTTATCTAAACCTGACTTTGTGGTGTCTAGGCTAGGTAAGTGAGAAAGGTAACTTTAAAAGGCCCGTCTCACGGTGATTCGTGAGCGGATCCCTCCTTTCCTCATTTGTACTTACCTGGCCACAATTGGCGGTGAAGAGGCGATTTGAGGCATCTAACGACTTGTCATTTAGACCATTAAGAAATAGTTGACTTAGGAAACCCTAGAATCTAAAATACGGAAAATTTACACTTTTGCAAATAAATACCATTTACTTTATAAAACCGTTTTCTAAAGGATTTAGTATTTTACAATCTTTGCAAAGCGCCGCTACAACCCATTTTTGGGGAATCTGTTCGGGATGGTGCGGATTATCACACATCCTCGGGCTTAGTAGTGCGAGATTCATACTTCCGCAAGGAGCATTCGGTCTCGAAAGTTTTAAAATACGACATCTTAAGAAAATGAGATTTTTATAATATAAAATATTTATTAAAATTATTTTTGTATAAATATATGTATATTTATTCTTAAAAATACCTATTTTAATATAATATAAATATTCCACCTTTTCCTAAAAATCACAAGAGTAAATTCTACACTAAAATACCATGAACTTCAAATAAATCCATATTACAGATAAATACCTTTATTTACAAAACTAGGATATTTTCTCTAGAAATGGCACAATATAAAATTCACATTCACTATAACTCAAAAGACGAATAATGAATACTTGAGGTGCATTTTGAAAAGTATATAAAAGTATTTTTACATAAAACCCCCTCAAGCTTTATAAATTACCCTAAGGACCCTAGCAATTATAGGACTTCGATTTACATTTTTAACTGTCTGACTCGGGTTTGAGTCTGATTAATCTGACTTGAATATGATTCAAGTCAATCTACAATCTACAATTTTCCAATTCAATATGAACATATGAATCCATGAATTCAATTATCAATTTATACAACTTGACTGAACCGAACCATGGATATATTCTTTCTACATGATTCTCAGTTATTCCATTTATATGACTCTACGGTTACAACCGTTTCCTGATATCATGGTTTCGGTCGGTCGGTCAATCACTCATACAACCAATACAATTTACAAGATAACAATACAAACAAGATATCGCGGGGTTTAATGGGTAGATTGGTACGGAAGGTGTTAAAGGTGGCACGAGGTGGTCAGATTAAGACACCTAACCTATATTCCGTTGCTGTTGTACCGTAGCTTAACGGTTCCTTGTACATTCCGTTTGCCCTGGTCTCTAGCATATAGAGACCCCTCTCGTATACACTGGCATCCTTCTGTACCAAGCTACAAACAACAGCGTTAACACAACATTACAACAATATTATACAACTTTAAAAGATATCTTCTTATTCTGTCTATTCTACTTTCCTCTTACCTTTGGGACTTACCGAGCGACCTGTTCGCTGACGACATTCTATTTCTTTCTTCTTTGAATGTCGTCAGGTGATTTGGACCCGGCAGAGATCGAGCCATCTTAAGAAGACTTAGAGCAGTTTGCCGAAAACCCTGTACTTTAGTTTCATTGTACACTTTTCCTTTCTGTACCTTTCATTTCCTGTTATCCCACTGTTTAGGCATCTTTTTATTTCAGTTGTATTTCCTTTTCATGTATTGTACAAAAGAATGTTAATAAATAAAAGTTGCTGTTTTTTATAATTCCTTGTCTCTTGTGTATTTATTTTATATTGCTTAGATACGCTTAGCGTATGTACTTCTGAGTGTATACGTAGCGGACCTCGTCGCATCCCCTTCGCCATACACCGGGAAGCGGGGCATGACAGGTTTTGTTGGTGGCCCATGCAGGTCAGAGCTGAATGAATCCCTATCATACAGTTCTATTCTGCGTGAACAACCTAAGCAATATAACACAAGAACCAGCAACTAAAACATTCTTTACAATTCATGTTCCTTGAATCTTGCAATTTCATATTCCTTGAATCTTATTATTTCATGTACTTGAATCTATCCTAACCCAAATTTTTCTTCAGGGTTATGGATTCCTCGAACAACACCAGCACCAATGTCAATAACACACCTCCACCTCCAGCACTACCCCTCACACCAGCTGTTCCTGCGCCACCCACCGAGCAAACAGTGCTACCTGAGGCGATCCGCAGCCTTCTTGAGGGACATCAACAACTTCTGAACCGTCCCGAGACAGACGCACCGGGAGTAAAGCAATTCAGGGTTTTACATCCCAAGCAGTTCTCTGGAAAAGGAAGCCCACTTGAAGCTGAAGAATGGGCACAAAGCATAGAAGATGATCTGGCAGCAGCACAAGTGCCAGACATAGCTTGGGTCCGTGTGGCGAAACTACAGCTCACGGACAATACTCGCAACTGGTGGAAGGCGGAAGAAAGCCGTCTTGCACAGCCTATTGAATGGAAGACTTTTCGCGAGAAGTTCTACGCGAAATACTTCCCTGTGACTGCCAGGTTTGCCATGGAGCAGCAGTTCATTCATCTATAACAAGGTTCGATGTGGGACAAATCAGTAGATGAGTACGACGCTGAATTCACCATGCTAAGCCAGTAACATATGTCACAATAGTCCAAAAAAAATTTTAATAGCACATACTACACAGCTAACACAATCCTTTAACCAGATTCGTGGCACATTTGATACCGACGGACGAGATCAGAGCCCGTCGCTTTAAACAAGAACTGGACACGGATATTCAGGCTGCTCTAGCCACAGGAAAATTTCTGACTCATGAGGATGCTCTGGAAGCTGCCCGCAGTTATGAGGCAGTGATAAAAGCAAGGGGCAGACCTCAGTCTGCAGGAGTCAAACGCCATGCCAACCAGATGGCAGGTGGAGCCTCATCCAGGCCACCTTTTGTGCCAAGTAGACCCGGAATACCGAACCATCGTCCCAGCCCAGCCTTTTGTACCTACTGCAAGAGAGCTGGACATATGATGAAAGACTGTCGGCGAGCCAACCGTCTTTGCTTAGTCTGCGGCTCAGCTACTCATGATATTGGGTCTTGTCCCCAAAGGCAAAACCTAGTTGCTACACCCAGGCCAGCAAACAATTACCCACAGCGCCTAGCCATCTAAGCACCCGCTCCAAGACTTGCATTACCTGCACCACCCAGAGGACTACAAGCTGCACCACCTCCTCGTCAGTTCCATCAAGCTCAAATGAACGTTCCGAGGAATGCTCCTCAGGCCAGGAGGAATGTACCAAAGCGCCAGGCTTTCACGATGTCCGTGGAAGAAGCTGAGGCCACTGGCCAAGTCATCACTGGTAAACTTTTTTTCTCAAACTTTTCTTGTTTACCTACACACTTTCCCTATCCCTAAAACATACCCCACATACCTTAGGTACAATCTTAGTAGCCTCACTCCCTGCACTAGCACTGTTTGATACTGGAGCATCGCACTACTTTATGTCACAACGGTTCGTCCGAACCCATGCGATTCCGGTCTCACCGCTTGTATCCAGCTGGGATGTCAGTTCCGGAAATGGCGTTCTAAAGGCAACTATGGGATACAGCTTGTGTCCAGCCGTCGTCTGCATCAGAGAGTTTTATGCTGACTTCAAAGTAATGGACATACCGAACTTCGATGTGGTTCTAGGAATGGATTGGCTTGGAACTTTTTATGCTACCATCGACTGTCGTCAAAGGAGGGTAGTATTCGAGATTCCAGACCAACCGGTCTTCTATTTCAAGAGCGGAGACCGTACCCTGGAGCCAAGTACCTACTAAGCGAAGCCAAGAAAAGCAGTAGTTGCAGCAGCTCAAGCGGAAGAAGAATTAAGACCAGAGGTAGTTCGAGAGTTCGACGATGTATTTCCTAACGATATATCAGGTTTGCCTCCCGATCGAGCTCTTGAATTCAGTATTGATTTAGTACCAGGAGCACAACCGGTGATCAAAGCACCTTATAGACTGAGTCCGGAAGGTTTGAAGGAAGTCCGAACACAGTTGGATGAATTATTGGCGAAAGGATGGATTCGTCCCAGGACTTCAAGTTGGGGAGCAACTATACTATTGGTGAAGAAGAAGGAAAGTTCATATAGAATGTGCATCGATTATAGAGCCTTGAACGAAGTCACTATAAAGAATAAGTATCCACTCCCGTGCATCGATGATGTATTCGATCAGCTAAGTGGATCTTGTGTTTTCTCTAAATTGGATCTTCGTTTAGGTTATCATCAAGTGAAGGTCAAGGAAGCTGATATTCACAAAACAGCTTTCAGAACTCGCTATGGACATTACGAATTTCTAGTGATGCCATTTGGAGTGACCAATGCACCAGCAATATTCATGAACCTAATGAATCAAGTTTTCCGGGAGTACTTAGACAGGTTTGTTGTCATCTTCATCGACGACATCCTGGTGTATTCTAAGAGTCGGAAAGAGCATGCAGAACACCTACGAATTGTCCTAGAAACGCTTCAACAACACAAGCTCTAGGACAAGTATAGCAAGTGCGAGTTTTAGCTAAATCAAGTTGGTTTTCTTGGACATATCGTATCAGGAGAAGGAATTTCTGTGGATCCAGCAAAAGTTTCAGCAGTTAGCGAATGGCCTACACCAAAGTCAGTGAAGGATATTCGGAGTTTCTTGGGTTTAGCTGGATATTACAGAAGGTTCATTGAAGGATTTTCAAAGATAGCAACACCCCTGACCAAGCTCACACGTAAAGATGAAGAATTTGTGTGGTCAGAAGCATGCGAACAAGCTTTCGTAGAACTCAAGTCAAGGTTGACATCTACACCTATTCTCGTAATACCGGATCAATCTGGAGGATTCGAAGTGCATTGTGATGCATCCGGTAAGGGATTAGGATGTGTTCTACATCAGCACGATAAGGTTGTGGCTTATGCTTCAAGACAACTGAAGACTTATGAACGCAATTATCCGATGCATGATCTAGAGTTGGCAGCCGTCATCTTTGCTCTCAAGATTTGGCGCCATTATCTACTTGGTGAACGAGTGAACATCTACACAGATCATAAAAGTCTGAAGTACGTGTTTACTCAGAAGGAGTTGAATATGCGGCAGAGAAGATGGTTAGAACTCATGGCAGACTTTGACATCAACTTGCAATATCACCCAGGGAAGGTAAACGTAGTACCTGATGCTCTTAGTCGCCAACCATTATCGATGAATCTCACCGCTCAGTGGAAGCTTCAACAAGACCTGCATCAGATGGAGATTGAGGTAGTCATGCCAGGTAATACTTCAAGTTTGATGAATCTACAAGTTCAATCAACCATTGTTAATCAGATCAAAGCAGCTCAAGCAAGTGATGCTAAGTTGCAAAGGATCAGAGAACAAGTGGAGAATGGACTCAGAACAGACTTCATCATCCATGAAGACGGATCTTTGAGATACGGCAGCAGATTGTGTGTTCCAAAAGGTCCTGTTCGGGAAGAGTTAATGAAAGAAGCTCACAGCTCTCCCTACTCAGTACATCCTGGAGGTACCAAAATGTACAAAGATCTACGTCAGAATTATTGGTGGCATGGAATGAAGTGTGAAGTAGCCAGAAGCGTCGCAAAATGCTTGGTGTGTCAGCAAGTAAAGGCTGGACATCATAGGACAGCTGGACTATTTCAACCATTACCAATCCCAGAATGGAAGTGGCAACACATCACGATAGATTTTATGACTGCTCTTCCTCACAGCACAAAGGGTAACGATGCTATATGGGTCATTGTAGATCGACTCACAAAGTCGGCTCATCTCATCCCATTTAGAGTTGGCCAATCAACTAAGACACTAGCAAAGAAGTACATGGAGGTAATAATCTATTTAAGATTTAAACTCTTCATAATGTACTATCTCTGATACCCATGAACTCATATAGGAAATTGTGAGACTTCATAGAGTACCGGTCTGCATTGTCTCCGATCGTGACACCAGGTTCCGATCGCAATTTTGGCAGAGTCTGCAAGCAAGCTTGGGAACAAGTCTGAACTTCAGCACGGCTTATCATCCACAAACAGATGGTCAGTCAGAACGAACTATTCAGATCTTGGAGGATATGCTCAGAGCATGTATGCTAGACTTTAAGGGATCGTGAGAAGATCAGCTGCATCTAGTGGAGTTCGCATACAATAACAGCTACCAAGAAAGCATAGGAATGTCACCTTTTGCAGCATTGTATGGAAGGAAGTGTCGATCACCATTAAGTTGGGACGACATCGAAGATAGGGAACTTCTTGGACCAGAGATGATAGTAGCGACCGTTGATGTGGTTCGTACTATCAGGGAAAGAATGTGTATAGCCCAAGATTGACAGAAACACTGGGATGATGCGAAAAGACGACACTTGGAGTTCCAGCCAGGAGATCATGTATTCTTGAAGATATCTCCGAACCGCAGAGTGATCCGATTTGGAAGACGGGATAAATTTAGTCCGAGATACATTGGACCGTTCGACATACTCGAACGAGTCGGTGAAGTGGCATACCGCTTAGCACTTCCGCCCTCATTGGAAGGAGTGCATAACGTGTTCCACGTATCCCAACTCAGAAAGTGTGTGAGTGACCCCAGCCATGTTCTTAATCATTCCGAGCTCACTATACAGCCCGACTTGTCTTGTGAGCAACAGCCTGTGGAGATTTTGGACAGGAAAGTGAAGACACTTCGGAACAAGGAAGTTAACTTGGTCCGGGGAATGTGGAGGAAAGACACTCCAGGAGAATCCACTTGGGAAAGGGAAGATGAAATGCGTGTAAGATATCCTCACCTCTTTATAAACTAGTCCTCAAATAAAAGTTGTAAATTTCGAGGACGAAATTTTTGTAAGGAGGGTAGATTGTAACAACTCCATTTTTTGTATACATAAAATTGATTTAAATTTGAAGTATACTTGGGGTATTTAATGTTGCTGTTACCACTTTAAGTATTTATTTTCCCACAATAATTACAAGAAGGAGCTTGTAGCTCATTGGTAACACCTTGCACTGCTGAACCAAGCCACCAGAGTTCAAATCCCCTGCCCCATATTATTTTTATATTGTTTTTGTTTTAAATCCTTTGGAAGCCCAACAGTCCACACACCATAACTCCCAAAACTTGAACTGAACTTTAAAAAGTAAATATACCATACCCTTCACCTGACAACCCCCCACCCACCGACCACCTGACTTGGCTGAGTCGGCCGGCGGACCGGCCGATTCGAGTCGGCGCCGCCGGCCGGACTCGGCCGGACGGCCGAGTCCCCAACAGTGAAGTTGTGTCATTTAGTCTTCTACAACCCCCTGCACACACTAATTTAATAGATCGGTTCCAGAGAATAATTTATGCCCCATTTAAACTATTTTTTAATGATTTTCACACTTTTTAAATTTTTTTAATTAAAAACCCTTCACCTACCCTACCCCTACCCTACGCTATAAATACACCCTCTACTCTCTCATCCCAAAATCCTGAGCCCACTCTCTCAAAACCATCTCAAGAGTTGTGTACTTTAAAAACAAGTTCGCGGCGAAGCTCCGACGAAATTCCAGTGGAAATTCCGGCAACGTTTTTAGGAACAACCGGCTACGAAACAACGCCTCGGCAACCCCTTTAGTCCCCCCTCACTCCTTTGCTTAATTGAAACCCTTAAGTCCCATTCTATCTCTCTTTCTTATTCTTTAAAATACAAAATTTCAAAACCCGACGGAATCGGAACAAATCCGATTTCCGATTCGGTTTTCTATAAAATTTCACTTCTCACAAATTCAATCATGCTTAAACAACTTATTGTTGACTATTAAACAATTAACAAATAATTTGAACAAGTTTCATCACATTAAATGATAGCCTTTCCAATTTATCGTATTTTTCACTTAAATACCACAATGTTTCGATTTCACATTTAACCCCTATACATTTAAAGTAGAGCACGAGGTAATGACCTACCTCCCCACACACGCAAATACAACCCTAAACGATATCATCAAAAAACTTAGAATACGATAAAACAATACTTTCATTTAAATACCATATTCTTAATAAAACCATTTCTAAAAGTTTTAGCTTTGATACACTTTTAAAACAAATACCTTTTACTAGGAATAATACGATAAGTTGTGGACATCGGTCGTTTATCTAAACCTGACTTTGTGGTGTCTAGGCTAGGCAAGTGAGAAAGGTAACTTTAAAAGGCCCGTCTCACGGTGATTCGTGAGCGGATCCCTCCTTTCCTCATTTGTACTTACCTGGCCACAATTGGCGGTGAAGAGGCGATTTGAGGCATCTAACGACTTGTCGTTTAGACCATTTAGAAATAGTTGACTTAGAAAACCCTAGAATCTAAAATACGGAAAATTTACACTTTTGCAAATAAATACCTTTTAGTTTATAAAACCGTTTTCTAAAAGATTTAGTATTTTACAATCTTTGCAAAGCGCCGCTACAACCCATTTTTGGGGAACCCGTTTGGGATGGTGCGGATTATCGCACATCCTCGGTCTTAGTAGCGTGAGATTCAGACCTCCGCAAGGAGCATTCGGTCTCGAAAGGTTTAAAATACGACATCTTAAGAAAATAAGATTTTTAGAATATAAAATATTTATTAAAATTATTTTTGTATAAATATATGTATATTTATCCTTAAAAAAACCTATTTTAATATAATATAAATATTCCACCTTTTCCTAAAAATCACAAGAATAAATTCTACACTAAAATACCATGAACTTCAAATAAATCAATATTACAGATAAATACCTTTATTTACAAAACTAGGATATTTTCTCTAGAAATGGCACAATATAAAATTCACATTCACTACAACTCAAAAGACGAATAATAAATACTTGAGGTACATTTTGAAAAGTATATAAAAGTATTTTTACATAAAACCCCCTCAAGCTTTATAAATTACCCTAAGGACCCTAGCAATTATAGGACTTCGATTTATATTTCTAACTGTCTGACTCGGTTTTGAGTCTGATTAATCTGACTTGAATATGATTCAAGTCAATCTACAATCTACAATATTCCAATTCAATATGAACACATGAATCCATGAATTCAATTATCAATTTATACAACTTGACTGAACCGAACCATGGATATATTCCTTCTACATGATTCTCAGTTATTCCATTTACATGACTCTACGGTTACAACTGTTTCCTGATATCATGGTTTTGGTCGGTCGGTCAATCACTCATACAACCAATACAATTTACAAGATAACAATACAAACAAGATATCACAGGGTTTAAGGGGTAGATTGGTACGGAAGGTGTTAAAGGTGGCACGAGGTGGTCAGATTAAGACACCTAACCTATATTCCGTTGCTATTGTACCGTGGCTTAACGGTTCCTTGTACATTCCGTTTGCCCTGGTCTCTAGCATATAGAGACCCCTCTCGTATACACTGGCATCCTTCTGTACCAAGCTACAAACAACAGCGTTAACACAACATTACAACAATATTATACAACTTTAAAAGATATCTTCTTATTCTGTCTATTCTACTTTCCTCTTACCTTTGGGACTTACCGAGTGACCTGTTCGCAGACGACATTCTATTTCTTTCTTCTTTGAATGTCGTCAGGTGATTTGGACCCGGCAGAGATCGAGCCATCTCAAGAAGACTTGGAGCAGTTTGCCGAAGACCCTGCACTTTAGTTTCATTGTACACTTTTCCTTTCTGTACCTTTCATTTCCTATTATGCCACTGTTTAGGCATCTTTTTATTTCAGTTGTATTTCCTTTTCATGTATTGTACAAAAGAATGCTAATAAATAAAAGTTGCTGTTTTTTATAATTCCTTGTCTCTTGTGTATTTATTTTATATTGCTTAGATACGCTTAGCGTATGTACTTCTGAGTATATACGTAGCGGACCTCGTCGCGTCCCCTTCGCCGTACACCGGGAAGCGGGGCGTGACAGGTTTTGTTGGTGGTCTATGCAGGTCAGAGCTGTATGAATCCCTATCATACAGTTCTGTTCTGCGTGAACAACCTAAGAAATATAACACAAGAACCAATAACTAAAACATTCTTTACAATTCATGTTCCTTTAATCTTGCAATTTCATATTCCTTTAATCTTGCAATTTCATGTACTTGAATCTGTCCTAACCCAAATTTTTCTTCAGGGTTATAGATTTCTCGAACAGCACCAACACCAATGTCAATAACACACCTCCATCTCCAGCACTACCCCTCACACCAGCTATTCCTGCACCACCCACCGAGCAAACAATGCTACTTGAGGCGATCCGCAGCCTTCTTGAGGGACAGCAACAACTCCTGAACCGTCCCGAGACTGACGCACCGGGAGTAAAGCAATTCAGGGCTTTACATCCCAAGCAGTTCTCTGGAAAAGGAAGCCCTCTTGAAGCTGAAGAATGGGCACAAAGCATAGAAGATGATCTGGCAGCAGCACAAGTGCCAGACATAGCTTGGGGCCGTATGGCGAAACTACAGCTAACGGACAATGCTCGCAACTGGTGGAAGGCGGAAGAAAGCCGTCTTGCACAGCCTATTGAATGGAAGACTTTTCGCCAGAAGTTCGACGCGAAATACTTCCCTGTGACTGCTAGGTTTGCCATGGAGCAGCAGTTCATTCATCTACAACAAGGTTCGATGTGGGACAAATCAGTAGATGAGTATGATACTGAATTCACCATGCTAAACCGGTAAGATATGTCACAATAGTCCAAAAAAAAATTTAATAGCACATACTACATAGCTAACACAATCCTTTAAACAGATTCGCCGCACATTTGATACCGACGGACGAGATCAGAGCCCGTCGCTTTCAACAAGGACTGGACACGGATATATAGGCTGCTCTAGCCACAGGAAAATTTCTGACTCATGAGGATGCTCTGGAAGCTGCCCACAGTTATGAGGCAGTGATAAAAGCAAGGGGCAGACCTCAGTCTGCAGGATTCAAATGCCCTGCCAACCAGATGGCAGGTGGAGTCTCGTCCAGGTCACCTTTTGTGCCAAGGCGACCCGGAGTACCGAACCATCGTCCCAGCCCAGCCTTTTGTACCTACTGTAAGAGAGCTGGACATATGATGAAAGACTGTCGGCGAGCCAACCGTCTTTGCTTAGTCTGCGGCTCAGCTACTCATGATATTGGGTCTTGTCCCCAAAGGCAAAACCCAGTTGCTGCACCCAGGCCAGCAAACAATTAACCACAGTGCCCAGCCATCCAAGCACCCACTCCAAGACTTGCATTACCTGCACCACCCAGAGGACTACAAGCTGCACCACCTCCTCGTCAGTTCCATCAAGCTCAAACAAACGTTCCGAGGAATGCTCTTCAGGCCAGGAGGAATGTACCAAAGCGCCAGGCTTTCACGATGTCCGTGGAAGAAGCTGAGGCCACTGGCCAAGTCATCACTGGTAAACTTTTCTTCTCAAACTTTTCTTGTTTACCTACACACTTTCCCTATACCTAAAACATACCCTACATACCTTAGGTACAATCTTAGTAGCATCACTCCCTGCACTAGCACTGTTTGATACTGGAGCATCACACTGCTTTATGTCGCAACGGTTCGTCCGAACCCATGCGATTCCAGTCTCACCGCTTGTATCCAGCTGGAATGTCAGTTCCGGAAATGGCGTTCTAAAGGCAACTATGGGATACAACTTGTATCCAGCCGTCGTCTGCAGTAGAGAGTTTTATGCTGACTTCAAAGTACATACCGGACTTCGATGTGGTTTTAGGAATGGATTGGCTTGGAACTTTTTATTCTACATCGACTGTCGTCAAAGGAGGGTAGTATTCGAGATTCCAGACCATCCGGTCTTCTATTTCAAGAGCGAAGACCGTACCCTGGAGCCAAGTACCTACAAAGCGAAGCCAAGAGAAGCAGTAGTTGAGCAGCTCAAGCGGAAGAAGAATTAAGACCAGAAGAAGAATTAACACCGGGAAGCGGGGCGTGGCAGTTATGCCACTGTTTAGGCATTGGTTTCCATTCCTTACATTTACTTTTTAGATGTATTGTAAAAAGAATGTTAAAATATAAAGTTGGTGTTCAATTATATCTATTGTCACTTTCTCTTGTGCATTTTACTTATATTGCTTAGATACGCTTAACGTGTTTACTTCAGAGTAAATACGTAGCGGTCTCGTCGCGTCCCCTGCCCGTATACTGGGAACCGGGGCGTGACATGATTTGAGGAGTTGGGTCTCGAGATTCATGCCATGTGTATTCTCAGTGTTTACTCCATTTTCCACATATTTGATTTTTCTGACTTTTCATTTTTCTGTGTATTGCGCGTGCAATCTTTTGGGCTTCCAAAAAGTTAAAAAGAAAAATCAGAAAAAAATAATTACGGCTGATGGGAATCGAACACAAGGGCTACGTCACAGCAGGGTAAGAGCTTTACCAGTGAGCTACAAGTTGCTTCTTGCTTTTATTTAGAAAAGTAACTTATAACTCAAACTTAGGCTGTTATCTTCTCTTCTGTACATTAAAAAGAAAAATTTTGTACAATGATTTTCGAGTCGTTACATTACATGTATACACACACCTACACATACACATATTTGTGTGTGTACAACATATATACCAATGGCTTAAGGCTAAGAAAATAAAAACTAAGGACATACCTCCTCACGAGTACGCTTACTATCATATATAGTCTCCTAGAACCCTATTAACTAAGTATACATATATAATCTTTATATATATAACTATATACCTAATACCCTAATACCACGGTTGCGGGGGTGCTATACGCCATTCACCCGACCTTCCCCGTATATATACATCTACTCACATACTATTCTCACTCTAGCCAAAGTCGATGAATGCCTTGCTCTCCTTCGTCGCCTCGGAAGCCCACGCGAATGTTCCTACAAATCAAATCATATCGTATCAAAATCAAAATTAAATCCGAAAACCGATACAGCAAGCGAAACGTACATAGCTTAGAACCTATGGTCCACGCATGCAAAAACAACCAAACAACTCCCGACGTTGACGTACGAACGTCAAACGACCGAGTTAAAACTCAAATATCAAAAACCAAGTTTCAAATATCATAAAACATCACCAGAAATCATATAAAATGACTTTAGATTTTTATTAATGTAAAATTAGGCTTTTTTGCATACATGGTAGGTCTAATTATCTAAAAAGTGAGCTACAGACCAAGTTTCAGTCCCTAACTCCAAAATTGGGCCACAAATTGCGGCTAAAAGATGAAAGCTTGGGCTCGGCTTTCTAGGGTAGCTTCTTAGTAGTCTGCATATCTCACTGTATCTACTATAAAAATGTTAGAGTTCTAGAGTCATCCCAAATTCCATCTGAACATCAAAAGTCAATGAAAAACCGATATCGGAAATTTCTACATTCATTTTTGAACATTCTAAATCTACCACCACTACTAGGCCAGTAGACACTTACTAAACCTCCACTAATCTCTACTACAAGTTTTATCTACTAATTCTCATCCTGGAATTTTTTAAGTTCACTATACATTAACTTTTAAACTCTAAACTAATATAGGAGATTAGGAAACTTAAATACTTAACTAAAAATGAGAGGATTACCTTAAAAAAGCAACTTAAGAAAATTCTAACATGGCCAAATGAACACAAGACTAGAAATTGATCCCACCATGATACTTGTAGTGATGTGAGGAACATTATTTGTGAAGAGAACATGGGATTTTGATGAAGTTTTGGGAGGGTTGTATGATGGTAGAAAAGGTGGTGGAGGAGTTAAAGAAAATGGAGGAGGAGATGAAGAAGAGAAAGAAGATGAAGAAATGAAGAAGAGGGAAGATAGTTGTAGAATCTTCCTCTCTCTCTCTCTCTCTCTCACAACCATGCTCTCTTGTCCCCCTCATCATTATTATATCTTTTCTTTTTTCCTTTTCTCATTTTTCCTTTTTAAAACAATTTAAAAACAAAAGTAAAAATGCAACCATACATAAAACACAATAAAATATGTCATGGCACATTAACACATGGTTAACAAAAACAAGATTGGTTTAAACGCATAATTATTGAAATACTAATCAAGTTTAACATAAACTTGTATATAAATAATTGTATACTAATTTATAAAATGCCCAAATCCAATAAATGCCTTCATAATTAATAATTCATATTAATATTCCAATTATTTTTCAAATTATATGTATATAATTATACCATTCCATTAAAACTATTTTCCATATTTATTCATAAAATTTATTATTTTATTATTTAAATTCCAAAAAAATATTTTATATTTCTGAAATGTTACAGGAAGTCTCTATCCTTGAGAGGCCTTCAATATTCCACCATGCATACCCATTTAAAGATAAATGAAGAA
This sequence comes from Agapanthus africanus, assembly GCA_030015575.1. Classification (NCBI taxonomy): domain Eukaryota; kingdom Viridiplantae; phylum Streptophyta; class Magnoliopsida; order Asparagales; family Amaryllidaceae; genus Agapanthus; species Agapanthus africanus. The sequence goes on along the minus strand of CM057343.1, from coordinate 675,364,962 downwards.
GAAGAAAAGATGAAGAATTAATGACAGAGAGGATCAAGAAGCTTGGGCACCAGACACCAGAGGGTGGAAGAAGATGTATATACGTTTTTGGAGGGTGGGAGTTTGGGGGGGCCTTATTTCTTAGAATAAGGTGTGATTTCATAAACACTTTACTCCACCTCTCTCTCTCTCTCTCATAACTAGTATTTTGCACGTCCGATACATATATGTATATTTTTAACATCATATATGTTGAAGGCGTGTGTAATTTTTTTTTATCCCGGACATTACACGAAAATTTCTAAAAATTAATTGAACGCAGTTAATGGTGATAATAAAATCAGGTTATACAAAATAACAAAGACATAAAGCTTATGTATAAATTTATAAAGCATCTCTCTTTTTAGGATTTTAAGCATCGGAGAGAATGTGTAATGAATGAGAAAGAAAAAGAAGATTGTTAGCTTTTCATTTTCTTATTTTTGTCTTTTGTGGTGTATGAGTTGAATATCTCCAATTATCAATTTTGGCTATTGGAATTTTATCATTTTTTCTATTTTCTGTTTTGTTGATTAATGATATCATCTAAGAACTTCTAATTATAATAGTGTACTAGTATATTACACGTGAAATGCACGTGAGATCATTAAATATTGGATGATTATATTTGTGGGTTGTTATTATGAGAGAAGAATATGGAGTAGATATTATTATCGCTAGTTTTTATCAGTGCATGTGCATTTTAATGATTAAGATTGATTTAATTTGATAATGAGTATTTTTTTTCTCTTCCTCATTCTTACAACCATTTTTATTGGGCTCTTTAAATGTTGTTTATTCATGTCATGTAAAACCCTAGAATTAAAGTTGCCTCTATTTTTTGGATTTGAATTTGAATTCTAAAAGTTAGCATGAATTGAAAGAAATTGATCATTGTGTGATGGAGATCCTTTTCGGGCCTCCGTCAGATGTTGTCTTCCGTTGATCTCCCGATGGGCTTAGTTGATTACCTTCTTTCGTGTGTGGGTCTCAATGGGTTTTCGGAGGAAGCGGTGAGGTGAGGAAGTTGCTGCCGTGTACCTGCAAAGAAGTCCCGGGGTGGTTTGGTACCACCGAGGACCCTCCGACGCTCAAGTTAGTGATGAGGTCCAAGCAGAGTAACAGCTTAAAGTGTAAAAGATGGCTTACTTGACCCCTCTGTGATGGGGGTTTATATAGCGGTGGATCACGCAGCAGTAGGCGTGAGAATCTCGCCGGTAGTTACGCTCCCGACGTCACGCCCGCGTAAAGAGCGGATCTCCCATTGATGGGGATCATGATGGCGTGGAACGTGGGACGTTGCTAGCGGAGAATCTGCGCGTGGCGAGATTTGCACAGCGGTGGTTACGCCTGTGAGTGGTGGAGTTGGTCGGTCGGAGGGACCGAGGAATACGGCCTCGGCTGGGGAGCTCGGAGACGAGCAAGAGGGCCGAGGAGTCTTGGTCCTGTGGCAGCTCAGGGCGAGCTGATGGGCCGAGGAGGCTAATTTGCAGGGGGACCGAGGAGGGCCAGCTTGCGCTTGCAGGTCGGGTACAAGGGTGGCCTGGTCGGCCTCTGTGGGCCCTTTCTTCGGGGTCTTGGGGCACGTCACCTGCCACGTGTCACGATCTCAGGGATTGCCAATATCGAGCATCATCGTTAGCCCCCCACTCTTATCCCGACCAGCTAGTGGGTCGGGTCAAGAGTGGACTGCCGGGCCGCTTGGGGTAAGCTCCCTCCTAAGGTTTCGTCGGGACGCGTCCCCAGGCTGTCAGCTGTCTTTTCTTCCAGCTTATCAGGATGAGATCTCTGCATTTAGGGAAGGTGCGCCGGTTCGTGCTTCCTTCCACTGAAGTGACGGTCCACGTGTCAAGCGCCGGTCGGCCGACGCGACGTGTGCAGACCTGTAGACTGATAGGGCGCAGCCCAGTGTGGGCGTGACATGTGGGGCGACCGGTCGTCGAGTTGATTTCGATCACTTGCCGAGTGTGCCAAGTGCTGCTGAGAAGGAGGCTTCTCCATGGCCCCGGAGTCGAGGGGGGATTATTCAGACTTGGATAGACCCAATGTCTCTTGTTGGGACTTCGGATCCGCTGCATGTGATGGGCTCAGTGTCCTCGTTATGAGGGCTACAAACGCGCAGCGTCTGTTGGGCAGGAAGATGTCTGCTGGGGATGACCGAGTGGGAAAGCTGCTCGGTTGATCTTGGCGAGGGCCTTGACCCCTGGCGTTGTGACTAGGGAAGCTACTGGCCAGGGATAGTCGAGTCTGGAAGGACTTTGATCTTTGTATTTGTTGGGTAGGAAGCTACCCGCCGGGATGCGCCGAGTAGAAAGGGGCTCGGCAGCCTCACGAAGAGGGCTTCAGATCCTCAGCGTCTGATGGGCAGGAGGGTACCCACTGGGGATGCGCCGAGCAGGAAGGAACTCGGCGGCCTGGCGATGAGGGCTTCAGACCATCACCGTCTGATGGGCAGGAGGATGCCCGCTGGGGATGCGCCGAGCAGGAAGGAACTCTGCGGCCTCGCGATGAGGGCTTCAGACCATCAGCGTCTGATGGGCAGAAGGAGGCCCGTTGGGATGCACCGAGCAGGAAGGAACTCGGCGGCCTCACGATGAGAGCTTGAGATCCTCAGCATCTGATGGGCAGGAGGATGCCCGCTGGGGATGCGCCGAGAAGGAAGGAACTCGGCGGCCTCACGATGAGGGCTTCAGACCATAAGCGTCTGTTGGGCAGGAGGATGCCCACTGGGGATGCGCCGAGCAGGAAAGAACTCGACGGCCTCACGATGAGGGCTCCAGACCATCAGCGTCTGATGGGCAGGAGGATGCCCGCTGGGATGCACCGAGCAGGAAGGAACTCAGCGGCCTCGCGATAAGGGCTTCAGACCATCAGCGTCTGATGGGCAGGAGGAGGCCCACTCGGGATGCGCCGAGCAGGAAAGAACTCAGCGGCATCGCGATGAGGGCTTCAGACCATCAACGTCTGATAGGCAGGAGGATGCCCGCTGAGGATGCGCCGAGCAGGAAGGAACTCGGCGGCCTCACGATAGCGTCTGATGGGCAGGAAGAGGCCCGCTGGGATGCACCGAGCAGGAAGGAACTCGGCGGCCTCACGATGAGGGCTTGAGATCCTCGACGCTGGAGGGGCCGTGAGAGGCATGCGAAGGATGGCCAAGCAGGGCAGCTGCTCGGTGCCTCTTGGCGAGGGCATTAGTCATTGATGCTGGAGGGGCCCTAAGAGGCCTGCAAAGGATGGACGAGCAGGGTAGCTGCTCGGCGCCTCTTAGCGAGGGCTTTGATCCTTGACGCTGGAGGGTCCCTGAGAGGCCTGCGAAGGATGGCCGAGCAGGGTAGCTGCTCGGTGCCTCTTGGCGAGGGCATTGATCCTTGACGTTGGAGGGGCCCTGAAAGGCCTGCGAAGGATGGCCGAGCAAGGTAGCTGCTCGGTGCCTCTTGGCGAGGGCATTGATCCTTGACGCTGGAGGGGCCCTGAGAGGCCTACGAAGGATGGCCGAGCAGCGTAGCTGCTCGGTGACTCTCGGCGAAGGCTTTGATCCTTGACGCAGGAAGGGCCGTGAGAGGCCTGCGAAGGATGGCCGAGCAGGGTAGCTGCTTGGTGCCTCTCGGCGAGGGCTTTTGATCCTTGACGTTGGAGGGGCCGTGAGAGGCCTGCGAAGGATGGCCGAGCAGGGTAGCTGCTCGGTGCCTCTTGGCGAGGGCTTTGATCCTTGACGCTGGAGGGGCCGTGAGAGGCCTGCGAAGGATGGCCGAGCAGGGTAGCTGCTCGGTGCCTATCGGCGAGGGCTTTCCGATCCCTGGCATTGCTGTAGGGATGCTACCCGCCAGGGACAGCCGAGCGAGGGATCCTCGGGCTCGACTACCTCTGGGAGGATTTTCTGATCCCTGGCCTTTGCGGTAGGGAAGCTACCCGCCAGGGATAGCCGAGCGAGGGATCCTCGGGCTCGACTGCTTCTGGGAGGGCTTTCTGATCCTTCAGGATGGGGACCGAGCAGGGTTACTTCCCAGTGCCTCTTGGCGAGGACTTTGATCCCTGTCGGTTGTGGTAGGAAGCTACCAGTCGGGGATAGCCGGGCAAGGACCCGACTGCCTCTGGGAGGACTTTGGTCCTTGGCGTGAGAAAAAGCTATAGGGCTGTAAGAAGCCTACCAAAGTCCTTTGGCCGGGTAGGGTTACTGCCCGGTGCCTCTTGGCGAGGGCTTTTGTCCTGAAGGATAGCCAAGTGAGGGAACCTCGGGCCTCGACTGCCTCTGGGAGGGCTTTTTGATCCTTAGCGTTGTGGTAGGGAAGCTGCCCGCTGGGGATAGCCGAGCAAGGGAACCTCGGGTTCGACTGCCTCTGGGAGGGCTTTTTGTTCCTCGGCATTGCGGCAAGGGAGCCGCCCGCTGGGGTCGACCGAGCAGGGTAGCTGCTGGGTTGAATCTTTGACGAGGTGCAGCCCGCCCGTCCAGCTGGGGATAGCCGAGCGAGGCATCCTCGGGTTCGACTGCCTCTGGGAGGGCTTTTTGATCCCTGGCATTACGGCAGGGAAGCTGCCCGCTATGGATAGCCGAGCGAGGGATCCTCGGGCTCAACTGCCTCTGGGAGGAATTTCTGATCCCTGGCGTTGCGGTAGGGAAGCTACCCGCCAGGGATAGCTGAGCGAGGGATCCTCGGGCTTGACTGCCTCTGGGAGGACTTTCTGATCCCTGGCGTTGACGTAGGGAAGCTACCCGTCAAGGATAGCCGAGTGAGGGATCCTCGGGCTCGACTACCTCTGGGAAGACTTTCTGATCCCTGGCGTTGCGGTAGGGAAGCTACCCGCCAGGCATAGCCGAGCGAGGGATCCTCGGGCTCGACTGCCTCTGGGAGGACTCTCCGATCCCTGGCGTTGCGGTAGGGAAGCTACCCGCTAGGGATAGCCGAGCAGGGTAGCTGCTGGGCTGCCTCTTACTGAGGGCTTAGATCCTTGGGCGAGGTGGCCCTCGAGCCGCCATGGCGAGCCCCCTCTGTGCGACCCCGTCAAGGGAGGGGTGTCGGTCTATTCGGCCGACGAGGGCATTGATGACGGTCGCCGGAGGAGGTTCACCCGTGCCTCCGGTGAGGGGGAGGCGGCGGCTGGTATCTGGATCTTCAGGGTGGTTGCTCGCCATGCGGACGGAGATTGTAAGGCCAACTTTGATTTTGTGGAGTTTGCGCTTCACACAGACGGCGCCAACTGATGGAGCTCCTTTTCGGGCCTCCGTCAGATGTTGTCTTCCATTGATCTCCCGATGGGCTTAGTTGATTACCTTCCTTTGCGTGTGGGTCTCAATGGGTTTTTGGAGGAAGCGGTGAGGTGAGGAAGTTGCTGTCGTGTACCTGCAAAGAAGTCCCGGGGTGGTTTGGTACCACCGAGGACCCTCCGACGCTCAAGTTAGTGATGAGATCCGAGCAGAGTAACAACTTAAAGTGTAAAAGATGGCTTACTTGACCCCTCTGTGATGGGGGTTTATATAGCGGTGGATCACGCAGCAGTAGGCGCAAGAATCTCGCCGGTAGTTACGCTCCCGACGTCACGCCCGCGTAAAGAGCGGATCGCCCATTGATGGGGATCGTGATGGCGTAGAACGCGGGACGTTGCTGGCGGAGAATCTGCGCATGGCGAGATTTGCGGAGCGGCGGTTACGCCTGTGAGTGGTGGAGTTGGTCGGTCGGAGGGACCGAGGAATACGGCCTCGGCTGGGGAGCTCGGAGACGAGCAAGAGGGCCAAGAGGGCCGATGTCACGCCCCGCTTCCCAGAGTACGCAAGATTGGGCACGTGACATAGCCAACCATGCTACCTGTGGGTAGGAAATATCCATCCACAGTCACATTACGGTTGTACAGATATCAAGAAATCAAAATAATAAATTAATCTAAGACATGTCCAAATCCATAATAACAAGAATCAATAAACAATGAGTGCGGAAGCAAATGATCCAATACAATAAATAAACAGTACGTCCCATAATGCGGGCTCACATCTGAAAACGGAATGAAAATAAATAAACTAAACCCTAAGGAACTCACAGTTCAGCCTGCTGGCTGAAGTACTCCTGCTCGGTCGTCGATAGTGGTAAGGAATCTGGGCCATGCAAAACCCAGACGTCAGTGCGTCATGTCAACCAAATAATATAATATAAACATGGTAATGAGCAATGCAGGTATGAACATGAATAAAGCAGTACTAAGAAATAACAGAGCAGGGTAATGTGCAGTGGTGACTAAACTGTCATATCAGGTTTCTACTCTATAGTCTTTGAAATCAATTGATGAATCGTCGATGTAACTCAATAGTATCCCGTGCGTGCCCGGGACCACGGTCAAGGTCCTCGGGGCTGAATCCGAGACGTGCCGCTAAGCAGTAAAAGGTAGCAAGATGGGCGAGTGATGTCAGCATCACCACTCCGGGGCTGGCCAAGCCCGTAAGACTGATCAGAACAAGTATCGAACTGTTGAGTTACAAGTCGGTTTCACCTTTGATTTCCCCATACCCCCAAGCTATGTATGTCAGGTCAGGTATTCAGTAGTCAAGGACTAATGCCAACACAAAATCAGGTAAAAGTAGGTCTGTCTGGATAGACAGCAGGAATGGTCAGGTTTGTCGGCATTAGGCATGAAATCAGGTAACAGGTCAGGTCACGTTTCAACAGGTTGAGTCGATATGTACAGGGTGTCATGTCCGGTGTATCAGTACATGTGTCAGGTGTATCAAGATCGGTCAATATGTAATGCAATCACATGTATGCTGATAACAGGTATAGTAACGAATAAGGAACAACAGCAGGAACAGCAAATAACAATATTATTCCATGTAAACACAGTGATGCTTTGTATTCTCTTATTAACAGGTTCAGGCACCCTTGGGGTGCAGTAATCACAGTGTAGCGCAATATTAATAATAGCAGGCAATAAAGATATAAGTGTGGGACTATTATCCTCTAACTAGTAAAATGATTAGCAGGTAGTTATTATTAAGGTTACGGTGGCAAAATACGATTTAGGTGGCAGTATTATAATGTACATCATATTTCGTCCAATGAGACAAGTAGCAATACTTAGTTAATATAGCAAGTTTGTGAGTCAAACATTTAATTAGTTTAACGTAGCATGTAGCAAGAAATCTTGCCTCGACGGTTTCGCAAACCGGAAAGCACGGATGCAAAGTCGACAGAAAACACGGGACGGGTGCACGGGCCACGGATCGAGTCCCAACAGCGAACAGCGGGACCACACGGACCGGGTACTGTAGGGTGTTTTTCGTCACCCCATTGAGATGGGAATACGCGCGCGCTTGTCAGGCGTACTACAGATTCCCCCGGCCTAGGGTAGGCCGGGGTTTAATGATTGTGGGGATCCGAATCTCCGGCAGCCGCGGACTAAGCTGCCGTTAATTACCCATCGCCTTTAGGGCGAGGGAACCTCCGATTAACGGGTTAAACTGGTCATGCGAACTCAATGTGCAGTATACGTGTGTTCAGTTCTGAAAGGGGGGTTTGGATATATCGGGAGCCACGCAGAGTTTTTACGGGGGTCCCGCTACCCGGATAGCGGGCTGGGGGTCAAGGGGGCTAGCAGCTCCCTTGCGGGGTGCGGGGCAGCGCCCCGTTAGAAATTTTTTTCTAACAGGGACAGTGTCGTGGAGTACGTGTATGTATAAATTTGTATACATATGTATATGCGTATATATGTACACAAAAGAGGGGGAAAAGACATCCAAGGGATGCGCAGGTGCGCAAGCGCGCGCGCCACGTGTCGGCACGCGGGCGACTTGCGCACTTGCGCAGTTGCGCAAGCGCGCGCGCCACGTGTCGGCACGCGGGCGCCTTGCGCAACTGCGCAGGTGCGCAAGCGCGCGCGCCACGTGTCGGCACGCGGGCGACTTGCGCACTTGCGCAGTTGCGCAAGCGCGCGCCACGTGTCGGCACGCGGGCGACTTGCGCACTTGCGCAGTTGCGCAAGCGCGCGCGCCACGTGTCGGCACGCGGGCGCCTTGCGCACACAACAGGCTTTTAGCCTGAAAAGATTTCTCTGAAGAAAATCAAAGAGGAGTTAGACTCCTGAGTGTGTTTTTTTTTTGTTGGGTTAATGGAAGGGTTCTTCTTCTTCCTCCTGTTGCTTGCTGGGTCTTGAAGATCAAGAGATGTAAAATCTCAAAATCTCTCCTTTTTAAGATCTGATGGCAGATCCAAGTTCCCCTTTGTGGGTTTTGTGGTGGAAAACTATTTAGTTTTGAAAAAGGAAGAGTAAAACTCTTGATTTAATTCAAGAGAAAGAAGAAGGTTTTGGAACCTTGAAGAAGGAAGAAAGAGCTCAGCTCTAATTTTTTTTGGAGAGAATGAAAGGTGTTATTTTATTCATCATCATTTTGCCTTTTATAGGCTTACATATTTGCATATAGCCCCTTGGGCTTTACAAAATGGCATTTTGCCATCCCATGGCTCATGTGCCATTTCATTTTTTTGCACATAAGCCATGGGCTTACAAAATATTGGCTTTATGCCCATTTTTTTTACATTCATGCACAAAAATTACATAAAAATTATTTGTTACATGATTTTTGTTGTTGGCATGGAGAAGGCTGGCCGCGGGCTCGACTTGGGCATGGGCCCGCTTGACCTGGGCTTGGGCCCACCTGGCTTGGGGTTGACCTTGACTTTGACTCGGTCAACGGGGGTGTAAATTTTTACCCCAACAAAGTGCCCCCCATCAATAAATGCACACCGCACATTTGAGTTGTGTGCATGAAATTGATGGATCTTGAAGCTAAACTTCGAGGTGGAACATCATTCCGGAGGCGAAGCATCATCCCGGGGAGCATTATTCCCGAGGATCGGAGCATCATTCCGATTCGCGGGGCATAATTCCAATGTCAGAGCATCATTCCGAAGCGCGGAGCATAATTCCAGGGTCGGACCATCATTCTGAAGCGCGGAGTATAATTCCAGGGTCGGAGCATCTTTCCGATGAGCGGAGCATAATTCCAGAGATCGGAGCATCGTTCCGATGGGCGGAGCATGATTCCAGAGATCGGAGCATCTTTCCGAAGAGCGGAGCATAATTCCAGGGATCGGAGCATCGTTCCGTTGGGCGGAGCATAATTCCAGAGATCGGAGCATCTTTCCGAAGGGCGGAGCATCTTTCCGAAGAGCGGAGCATCTTTCCGAAGAGCGGAGCATGATTCCAGAGATCGGAGCATCTTTCCGAAGAGCGGAGCATAATTCCAGGGATCGGAGCATCGTTCCGATGGGCGGAGCATAATTCCAGAGATCGGAGCATCTTTCCGAAGAGCGGAGCATAATTCCAGGGATCGGACATCGTTCCGAAGAGCGGAGCATAATTCCAGGGATCGGAGCATCGTTCCGATGGGCGGAACATGATTCCAGAGATCGGAGCATCTTTCCGAAGAGCGGAGCATAATTCCAGGGATCGGAGCATCGTTCCGATGGGCGGAGCATAATTCCAGAGATCGGAGCATCTTTCCGAAGAGCGGAGCATAATTCCAGAGATCGGAGCATCGTTCCGATGGGCGGAGCATCATTCCAGGGTTCGGAGCATCATTCCGAAGAGCGGAGCATAATTCCAGGATTCGGAGCATCATTCCGAAGGGCGGAGCATAATTCCAGAGATCGGAGCATCTTTCCGAAGAGCGGAGCATAATTCCAGGGATCGGAGCATCGTTCCGATGGGCGGAGCATGATTCCAGAGATCGGAGCATCTTTCCGAAGAGCGGAGCATAATTCCAGGGATCGGAGCATCGTTCCGATGGGCGGAGCATAATTCCAGAGATCGGAGCATCTTTCCGAAGAGCGGAGCATAATTCCAGAGATCGGAGCATCGTTCCGATGGGCGGAGCATCATTCCAGGGTTCGGAGCATCATTCCGAAGAGCGGAGCATAATTCCAGGATTCGGAGCATCATTCCGAAGGGCGGAGCATAATTCCAGAGATCGGAGCATCTTTCCGAAGAGCGGAGCATAATTCCAGGGATCGGAGCATCGTTCCGATGGGCGGAGCATGATTCCAGAGATCGGAGCATCTTTCCGAAGAGCGGAGCATAATTCCAGGGATCGGAGCATCGTTCCGATGGGCGGAGCATAATTCCAGAGATCGGAGCATCTTTCCGAAGAGCGGAGCATAATTCCAGGGATCGGAGCATCGTTCCGAAGAGCGGAGCATAATTCCAGGGATCGGAGCATCGTTCCGATGGGCGGAGCATAATTCCAGAGATCGGAGCATCTTTCCGAAGAGCGGAGCATAATTCCAGAGATCGGAGCATCGTTCCGATGGGCGGAGCATCATTCCAGGGTTCGGAGCATCATTCCGAAGAGCGGAGCATAATTCCAGGATTCGGAGCATCATTCCGAAGGGCGGAGCATAATTCCAGAGATCGGAGCATCTTTCCGAAGAGCGGAGCATAATTCCAGGGATCGGAGCATCGTTCCGATGGGCGGAGCATGATTCCAGAGATCGGAGCATCTTTCCGAAGAGCGGAGCATAATTCCAGGGATCGGAGCATCGTTCCGATGGGCGGAGCATAATTCCAGAGATCGGAGCATCTTTCCGAAGAGCGGAGCATAATTCCAGAGATCGGAGCATCGTTCCGATGGGCGGAGCATCATTCCAGGGTTCGGAGCATCATTCCGAAGAGCGGAGCATAATTCCAGGATTCGGAGCATCATTCCGAAGGGCGGAGCATAATTCCAGAGATCGGAGCATCTTTCCGAAGAGCGGAGCATAATTCCAGGGATCGGAGCATCGTTCCGATGGGCGGAGCATGATTCCAGAGATCGGAGCATCTTTCCGAAGAGCGGAGCATAATTCCAGGGATCGGAGCATCGTTCCGATGGGCGGAGCATAATTCCAGAGATCGGAGCATCTTTCCGAAGAGCGGAGCATAATTCCAGGGATCGGAGCATCGTTCCGAAGAGCGGAGCATAATTCCAGGGATCGGAGCATCGTTCTGATGGGCGGAGCATCATTCCAGGGTTCGGAGCATCATTCCGAAGAGCGGAGCATAATTCCAGGGATCGGAGCATCGTTCCGATGGGCGGAGCATGATTCCAGAGATCGGAGCATCTTTCCGAAGAGCGGAGCATAATTCCAGGGATTGGAGCATCGTTCCGATGGGCGGAGCATAATTCCAGAGATCGGAGCATCATTCCGAAGAGCGGCAGACATTTTGACCGAAGCATACTTTCGATGCAGAGGTTGATTCCTAGGCGAAGCGTAATTTCGACAAGGAAGGCTGATATTTCGAGGCGAAGCATTGATTTCGACACGGGATACATTCTGAGACGGAGCATGATTCCGGCGCAGAGCTTGTTGGCTGACTTGATTCCAAGACGAAGCATAATTTCGACAGGGAAGGCAGGTACATCGAGGCGAAACATTATTTCGACACGGGGTGCATTCTGAGATGAAGCATGATTCCGACGCAGAGCTTGTTGGTTGATTTGATTCCGAGATGGAGCATAATTCCGACGAGGAGGTCATTGGTTGATTCCGAGCCAAAGCATAATTCCGACAGGGAAGGCAGATACACCGAGGCGAAGCATCATTTCGACACGGGGTACATTCTGAGATGGAGCATGATTCCGGCGCAGAGCTTATTGGCTGACTTGATTCCGAGATGGAGCATAATTCCGACAAGGAGGTCGTTGGTTGATTCCGAGCCGAAGCATAATTCCGACAGGGAAGGCAGATACACCGAGGTGAAGCATCATTTCGACACGGGGTGCATATTCTGAGACGAAGCATGATTCCGACGCAGAGCTTGTTGGTTGATTTGATTTTGGTTGACATCAGCATCGCTACACTGGAATATGGTACCAGGAGCGAATCATCATTTGTCATGAGAGGATTTGGGAATTGTTGTTTTTTTTTTGTTTTGGCATCAGCATCGCTACACTGGAATATGGTACCAGGAGCGAATCATCATTTGCGCTTGCTTATTAGGAAACGATGGCTTAGGAGACAGGTTTTAGGTCCCTATCACCTAAGACTTTTCAATTTTGTGAGCCGTAAGGGTCTCACAAAGTATTTTCTCCCTACGGGTCGTAAGGATCCCGTAAGTGTATTTTCTCCTTAGGAGTCGTGAGGACCCCCAAGTTTGTTGCTCTTTTGTGAGTCGTAAGGATCTCACGCGGGAATTTTCTCCTCACAAAGTCGAGAGGACTTTGCGAGTGCATTTCATTTCTCTTTTTTTTTTACGAGTTTGCGCCCTTTCGGGTTTTCACAAACTCGCCGGCAGTCCTGCTGTTTTTACTCACGGAGCCCTTTCGGGTTTTCATCCGCGCCCATTTTGCTTGTGGACATACCTTTTTTTTTTTTTAATTATTTTATTTTATTTTATTTTATTTTTTTTGGAGAGATTGGGATTGTTTTACGCCCGTGGATTGTATACGGTTTTGCAGGATGTATGATCCAGACCGTAGGGCCAGAAACATTTCAGGACTTTGTTGGCGTCTGCATCGCTGCACTGAAATATGGTACCAGGAGCGACTCATCATTCGCCGTTGGTATGAGATTTGGAATTTGGTTGGCGTCTGCATCACTACACTGGAATATGGTACCAGGAGCGACTCATCATTCGCCACTTGGGGATTGGGGAGCGATGGCTTAGGAGACAGGTTTGGATCCCTATCACCTAAGACTTTTCAATTTTATGGGCCGTGAGGGTCCCATAAAAGCATTTTCTCCCTACGAGTCGTAAGGATCCCGCATGTGTATTTTCTCCTTAAGAGTCGTGAGGACTCCTAAGTGTGTTTTTCCTTGGTGAGTCGTAAGGATCTCCCGAAGGTTTGTTCTCCTCATGCATCGTGAGGACACATGAGTGGGTCTTTCCAATGAAGCATAATTCCAAAGGCGGAGACCAGCCGCGTAACTGGTGGTTGCGGTGGGGCATGGGTATGCTGAGAATTATTTGAGCCCGTGGATTGTATACGGTAGTCAATTTGGGGACTGGCCGTAGGGCTGAAAGAATTTTGGGAAATTGGATTTTTGTTTGGCGTCTGCATTGCTGCACTGGAATAATGCCAGGAGCAATTCATCATCCGCCCTTGTTTTTTCCTTTTTTTTTGTTTTTTTTTGTTTTTTTTTTATTTTACCGCGATTGCTCTATCATTTCAGCTTTTCTTATCGCGAAGGTTGCGATCGCCCTATCATTTCGGCTATTTATTCGCAGTTGCCCCATCATTTCGGCTTTATTTTCATTTTCATTTTTACTCGCTGATTTTTATTGCGAGTTGCCCCATCATTTCGGCTTTTCTTTATTTTTCTATTATTTACACATTTTTTTTTTATTTTTTTATTTACATTTTTTTTTTTACATTCCCAGTTTAATGACTTAGAGGTCGACTGTTTCCAGTTTAACGACGTGGTGGTCCTCTGTCTCCAGTTTAAAGACTTAGAGGTCATCTGTTTCCAGTTTAAAGACTTAGAGGTCATCTGTTTCCAGTTTAAAGACTTAGAGGTCATCTGTTTCCAGTTTAAAGACGTAGAGGTCATCTGTCTCCAGTTTAACGACTTAGAGGTCTGCTGTTTCCAGTTTAACGACTTGGTGGTCATCTGTTTCCAGTTTAAAGACGTGGAGGTCATCTGTTTCCAGTTTAAAGACTTAGAGGTCATTTGGCGAGGAGTTCAGAGAACATACCTGATTGAGTAGCTGTAAGGGGCACCGCTGGAGTTTGCCCGAGATGCCTTATTACTTTGTCGGAGTTGATGGCCTTGCCCCCAGCTGGGGCCAAGGAAAGTCGTTCAAATACCGACTTGCATTGAATATGGCAATTGGAAATTGTTAACCCCTGCAAATAGAAACATTATTTCAGTATAGGCAATCGATATGTATATTGATTGAGTTCGCATGAACATTTAACCCGAAATATGGGAGGAGAGATGGTCCCACCGGGCGTGCCAGAACCTGTAGGGTGTTTTTCGTCACCCCATTGAGATGGGAATACGCGCGCGCTTGTCAGGCGTACTACAGATTCCCCCGGCCTAGGGTAGGCCGGGGTTTAATGATTGTGGGGATCCGAATCTCCGGCAGCCGCGGACTAAGCTGCCGTTAATTACCCATCGCCTTTGGGGCGAGGGAACCTCCGATTAACGGGTTAAACTGGTCATGCGAACTCAATGTGCAGTATACGTGTGTTCAGTTCTGAAAGGGGGGTTTGGATATATCGGGAGCCACGCAGAGTTTTTACGGGGGTCCCGCTACCCGGATAGCGGGCTGGGGGTCAAGGGGGCTAGCAGCCCCCTTGCGGGGTGCGGGGCAGCGCCCCGTTAGAAATTTTTTTCTAACAGGGACAGTGTCGTGGAGTACGTGTATGTATAAATTTGTATACATATGTATATGCGTATATATGTACACAAAAGAGGGGGAAAAGACATCCAAGGGATGCGCAGGTGCGCAAGCGCGCGCGCCACGTGTCGGCACGCGGGCGACTTGCGCACTTGCGCAGTTGCGCAAGCGCGCGCGCCACGTGTCGGCACGCGGGCGCCTTGCGCAACTGCGCAGGTGCGCAAGCGCGCGCGCCACGTGTCGGCACGCGGGCGACTTGCGCACTTGCGCAGTTGCGCAAGCGCGCGCCACGTGTCGGCACGCGGGCGACTTGCGCACTTGCGCAGTTGCGCAAGCGCGCGCGCCACGTGTCGGCACGCGGGCGCCTTGCGCACACAACAGGCTTTTAGCCTGAAAAGATTTCTCTGAAGAAAATCAAAGAGGAGTTAGACTCCTGAGTGTGTTTTTTTTTTGTTGGGTTAATGGAAGGGTTCTTCTTCTTCCTCCTGTTGCTTGCTGGGTCTTGAAGATCAAGAGATGTAAAATCTCAAAATCTCTCCTTTTTAAGATCTGATGGCAGATCCAAGTTCCCCTTTGTGGGTTTTGTGGTGGAAAACTATTTAGTTTTGAAAAAGGAAGAGTAAAACTCTTGATTTAATTCAAGAGAAAGAAGAAGGTTTTGGAACCTTGAAGAAGGAAGAAAGAGCTCAGCTCTAATTTTTTTTGGAGAGAATGAAAGGTGTTATTTTATTCATCATCATTTTGCCTTTTATAGGCTTACATATTTGCATATAGCCCCTTGGGCTTTACAAAATGGCATTTTGCCATCCCATGGCTCATGTGCCATTTCATTTTTTTGCACATAAGCCATGGGCTTACAAAATATTGGCTTTATGCCCATTTTTTTTACATTCATGCACAAAAATTACATAAAAATTATTTGTTACATGATTTTTGTTGTTGGCATGGAGAAGGCTGGCCGCGGGCTCGACTTGGGCATGGGCCCGCTTGACCTGGGCTTGGGCCCACCTGGCTTGGGGTTGACCTTGACTTTGACTCGGTCAACGGGGGTGTAAATTTTTACCCCAACAAAGTGCCCCCCATCAATAAATGCACACCGCACATTTGAGTTGTGTGCATGAAATTGATGGATCTTGAAGCTAAACTTCGAGGTGGAACATCATTCCGGAGGCGAAGCATCATCCCGGGGAGCATTATTCCCGAGGATCGGAGCATCATTCCGATTCGCGGGGCATAATTCCAATGTCAGAGCATCATTCCGAAGCGCGGAGCATAATTCCAGGGTCGGACCATCATTCTGAAGCGCGGAGTATAATTCCAGGGTCGGAGCATCTTTCCGATGAGCGGAGCATAATTCCAGAGATCGGAGCATCGTTCCGATGGGCGGAGCATGATTCCAGAGATCGGAGCATCTTTCCGAAGAGCGGAGCATAATTCCAGGGATCGGAGCATCGTTCCGTTGGGCGGAGCATAATTCCAGAGATCGGAGCATCTTTCCGAAGGGCGGAGCATCTTTCCGAAGAGCGGAGCATCTTTCCGAAGAGCGGAGCATGATTCCAGAGATCGGAGCATCTTTCCGAAGAGCGGAGCATAATTCCAGGGATCGGAGCATCGTTCCGATGGGCGGAGCATAATTCCAGAGATCGGAGCATCTTTCCGAAGAGCGGAGCATAATTCCAGGGATCGGACATCGTTCCGAAGAGCGGAGCATAATTCCAGGGATCGGAGCATCGTTCCGATGGGCGGAACATGATTCCAGAGATCGGAGCATCTTTCCGAAGAGCGGAGCATAATTCCAGGGATCGGAGCATCGTTCCGATGGGCGGAGCATAATTCCAGAGATCGGAGCATCTTTCCGAAGAGCGGAGCATAATTCCAGAGATCGGAGCATCGTTCCGATGGGCGGAGCATCATTCCAGGGTTCGGAGCATCATTCCGAAGAGCGGAGCATAATTCCAGGATTCGGAGCATCATTCCGAAGGGCGGAGCATAATTCCAGAGATCGGAGCATCTTTCCGAAGAGCGGAGCATAATTCCAGGGATCGGAGCATCGTTCCGATGGGCGGAGCATGATTCCAGAGATCGGAGCATCTTTCCGAAGAGCGGAGCATAATTCCAGGGATCGGAGCATCGTTCCGATGGGCGGAGCATAATTCCAGAGATCGGAGCATCTTTCCGAAGAGCGGAGCATAATTCCAGAGATCGGAGCATCGTTCCGATGGGCGGAGCATCATTCCAGGGTTCGGAGCATCATTCCGAAGAGCGGAGCATAATTCCAGGATTCGGAGCATCATTCCGAAGGGCGGAGCATAATTCCAGAGATCGGAGCATCTTTCCGAAGAGCGGAGCATAATTCCAGGGATCGGAGCATCGTTCCGATGGGCGGAGCATGATTCCAGAGATCGGAGCATCTTTCCGAAGAGCGGAGCATAATTCCAGGGATCGGAGCATCGTTCCGATGGGCGGAGCATAATTCCAGAGATCGGAGCATCTTTCCGAAGAGCGGAGCATAATTCCAGGGATCGGAGCATCGTTCCGAAGAGCGGAGCATAATTCCAGGGATCGGAGCATCGTTCCGATGGGCGGAGCATAATTCCAGAGATCGGAGCATCTTTCCGAAGAGCGGAGCATAATTCCAGAGATCGGAGCATCGTTCCGATGGGCGGAGCATCATTCCAGGGTTCGGAGCATCATTCCGAAGAGCGGAGCATAATTCCAGGATTCGGAGCATCATTCCGAAGGGCGGAGCATAATTCCAGAGATCGGAGCATCTTTCCGAAGAGCGGAGCATAATTCCAGGGATCGGAGCATCGTTCCGATGGGCGGAGCATGATTCCAGAGATCGGAGCATCTTTCCGAAGAGCGGAGCATAATTCCAGGGATCGGAGCATCGTTCCGATGGGCGGAGCATAATTCCAGAGATCGGAGCATCTTTCCGAAGAGCGGAGCATAATTCCAGAGATCGGAGCATCGTTCCGATGGGCGGAGCATCATTCCAGGGTTCGGAGCATCATTCCGAAGAGCGGAGCATAATTCCAGGATTCGGAGCATCATTCCGAAGGGCGGAGCATAATTCCAGAGATCGGAGCATCTTTCCGAAGAGCGGAGCATAATTCCAGGGATCGGAGCATCGTTCCGATGGGCGGAGCATGATTCCAGAGATCGGAGCATCTTTCCGAAGAGCGGAGCATAATTCCAGGGATCGGAGCATCGTTCCGATGGGCGGAGCATAATTCCAGAGATCGGAGCATCTTTCCGAAGAGCGGAGCATAATTCCAGGGATCGGAGCATCGTTCCGAAGAGCGGAGCATAATTCCAGGGATCGGAGCATCGTTCTGATGGGCGGAGCATCATTCCAGGGTTCGGAGCATCATTCCGAAGAGCGGAGCATAATTCCAGGGATCGGAGCATCGTTCCGATGGGCGGAGCATGATTCCAGAGATCGGAGCATCTTTCCGAAGAGCGGAGCATAATTCCAGGGATTGGAGCATCGTTCCGATGGGCGGAGCATAATTCCAGAGATCGGAGCATCATTCCGAAGAGCGGCAGACATTTTGACCGAAGCATACTTTCGATGCAGAGGTTGATTCCTAGGCGAAGCGTAATTTCGACAAGGAAGGCTGATATTTCGAGGCGAAGCATTGATTTCGACACGGGATACATTCTGAGACGGAGCATGATTCCGGCGCAGAGCTTGTTGGCTGACTTGATTCCAAGACGAAGCATAATTTCGACAGGGAAGGCAGGTACATCGAGGCGAAACATTATTTCGACACGGGGTGCATTCTGAGATGAAGCATGATTCCGACGCAGAGCTTGTTGGTTGATTTGATTCCGAGATGGAGCATAATTCCGACGAGGAGGTCATTGGTTGATTCCGAGCCAAAGCATAATTCCGACAGGGAAGGCAGATACACCGAGGCGAAGCATCATTTCGACACGGGGTACATTCTGAGATGGAGCATGATTCCGGCGCAGAGCTTATTGGCTGACTTGATTCCGAGATGGAGCATAATTCCGACAAGGAGGTCGTTGGTTGATTCCGAGCCGAAGCATAATTCCGACAGGGAAGGCAGATACACCGAGGTGAAGCATCATTTCGACACGGGGTGCATATTCTGAGACGAAGCATGATTCCGACGCAGAGCTTGTTGGTTGATTTGATTTTGGTTGACATCAGCATCGCTACACTGGAATATGGTACCAGGAGCGAATCATCATTTGTCATGAGAGGATTTGGGAATTGTTGTTTTTTTTTTGTTTTGGCATCAGCATCGCTACACTGGAATATGGTACCAGGAGCGAATCATCATTTGCGCTTGCTTATTAGGAAACGATGGCTTAGGAGACAGGTTTTAGGTCCCTATCACCTAAGACTTTTCAATTTTGTGAGCCGTAAGGGTCTCACAAAGTATTTTCTCCCTACGGGTCGTAAGGATCCCGTAAGTGTATTTTCTCCTTAGGAGTCGTGAGGACCCCCAAGTTTGTTGCTCTTTTGTGAGTCGTAAGGATCTCACGCGGGAATTTTCTCCTCACAAAGTCGAGAGGACTTTGCGAGTGCATTTCATTTCTCTTTTTTTTTTACGAGTTTGCGCCCTTTCGGGTTTTCACAAACTCGCCGGCAGTCCTGCTGTTTTTACTCACGGAGCCCTTTCGGGTTTTCATCCGCGCCCATTTTGCTTGTGGACATACCTTTTTTTTTTTTTAATTATTTTATTTTATTTTATTTTATTTTTTTTGGAGAGATTGGGATTGTTTTACGCCCGTGGATTGTATACGGTTTTGCAGGATGTATGATCCAGACCGTAGGGCCAGAAACATTTCAGGACTTTGTTGGCGTCTGCATCGCTGCACTGAAATATGGTACCAGGAGCGACTCATCATTCGCCGTTGGTATGAGATTTGGAATTTGGTTGGCGTCTGCATCACTACACTGGAATATGGTACCAGGAGCGACTCATCATTCGCCACTTGGGGATTGGGGAGCGATGGCTTAGGAGACAGGTTTGGATCCCTATCACCTAAGACTTTTCAATTTTATGGGCCGTGAGGGTCCCATAAAAGCATTTTCTCCCTACGAGTCGTAAGGATCCCGCATGTGTATTTTCTCCTTAAGAGTCGTGAGGACTCCTAAGTGTGTTTTTCCTTGGTGAGTCGTAAGGATCTCCCGAAGGTTTGTTCTCCTCATGCATCGTGAGGACACATGAGTGGGTCTTTCCAATGAAGCATAATTCCAAAGGCGGAGACCAGCCGCGTAACTGGTGGTTGCGGTGGGGCATGGGTATGCTGAGAATTATTTGAGCCCGTGGATTGTATACGGTAGTCAATTTGGGGACTGGCCGTAGGGCTGAAAGAATTTTGGGAAATTGGATTTTTGTTTGGCGTCTGCATTGCTGCACTGGAATAATGCCAGGAGCAATTCATCATCCGCCCTTGTTTTTTCCTTTTTTTTTGTTTTTTTTTGTTTTTTTTTTATTTTACCGCGATTGCTCTATCATTTCAGCTTTTCTTATCGCGAAGGTTGCGATCGCCCTATCATTTCGGCTATTTATTCGCAGTTGCCCCATCATTTCGGCTTTATTTTCATTTTCATTTTTACTCGCTGATTTTTATTGCGAGTTGCCCCATCATTTCGGCTTTTCTTTATTTTTCTATTATTTACACATTTTTTTTTTATTTTTTTATTTACATTTTTTTTTTTACATTCCCAGTTTAATGACTTAGAGGTCGACTGTTTCCAGTTTAACGACGTGGTGGTCCTCTGTCTCCAGTTTAAAGACTTAGAGGTCATCTGTTTCCAGTTTAAAGACTTAGAGGTCATCTGTTTCCAGTTTAAAGACTTAGAGGTCATCTGTTTCCAGTTTAAAGACGTAGAGGTCATCTGTCTCCAGTTTAACGACTTAGAGGTCTGCTGTTTCCAGTTTAACGACTTGGTGGTCATCTGTTTCCAGTTTAAAGACGTGGAGGTCATCTGTTTCCAGTTTAAAGACTTAGAGGTCATTTGGCGAGGAGTTCAGAGAACATACCTGATTGAGTAGCTGTAAGGGGCACCGCTGGAGTTTGCCCGAGATGCCTTATTACTTTGTCGGAGTTGATGGCCTTGCCCCCAGCTGGGGCCAAGGAAAGTCGTTCAAATACCGACTTGCATTGAATATGGCAATTGGAAATTGTTAACCCCTGCAAATAGAAACATTATTTCAGTATAGGCAATCGATATGTATATTGATTGAGTTCGCATGAACATTTAACCCGAAATATGGGAGGAGAGATGGTCCCACCGGGCGTGCCAGAACCTGTAGGGTGTTTTTCGTCACCCCATTGAGATGGGAATACGCGCGCGCTTGTCAGGCGTACTACAGATTCCCCCGGCCTAGGGTAGGCCGGGGTTTAATGATTGTGGGGATCCGAATCTCCGGCAGCCGCGGACTAAGCTGCCGTTAATTACCCATCGCCTTTGGGGCGAGGGAACCTCCGATTAACGGGTTAAACTGGTCATGCGAACTCAATGTGCAGTATACGTGTGTTCAGTTCTGAAAGGGGGGTTTGGATATATCGGGAGCCACGCAGAGTTTTTACGGGGGTCCCGCTACCCGGATAGCGGGCTGGGGGTCAAGGGGGCTAGCAGCCCCCTTGCGGGGTGCGGGGCAGCGCCCCGTTAGAAATTTTTTTCTAACAGGGACAGTGTCGTGGAGTACGTGTATGTATAAATTTGTATACATATGTATATGCGTATATATGTACACAAAAGAGGGGGAAAAGACATCCAAGGGATGCGCAGGTGCGCAAGCGCGCGCGCCACGTGTCGGCACGCGGGCGACTTGCGCACTTGCGCAGTTGCGCAAGCGCGCGCGCCACGTGTCGGCACGCGGGCGCCTTGCGCAACTGCGCAGGTGCGCAAGCGCGCGCGCCACGTGTCGGCACGCGGGCGACTTGCGCACTTGCGCAGTTGCGCAAGCGCGCGCCACGTGTCGGCACGCGGGCGACTTGCGCACTTGCGCAGTTGCGCAAGCGCGCGCGCCACGTGTCGGCACGCGGGCGCCTTGCGCACACAACAGGCTTTTAGCCTGAAAAGATTTCTCTGAAGAAAATCAAAGAGGAGTTAGACTCCTGAGTGTGTTTTTTTTTTGTTGGGTTAATGGAAGGGTTCTTCTTCTTCCTCCTGTTGCTTGCTGGGTCTTGAAGATCAAGAGATGTAAAATCTCAAAATCTCTCCTTTTTAAGATCTGATGGCAGATCCAAGTTCCCCTTTGTGGGTTTTGTGGTGGAAAACTATTTAGTTTTGAAAAAGGAAGAGTAAAACTCTTGATTTAATTCAAGAGAAAGAAGAAGGTTTTGGAACCTTGAAGAAGGAAGAAAGAGCTCAGCTCTAATTTTTTTTGGAGAGAATGAAAGGTGTTATTTTATTCATCATCATTTTGCCTTTTATAGGCTTACATATTTGCATATAGCCCCTTGGGCTTTACAAAATGGCATTTTGCCATCCCATGGCTCATGTGCCATTTCATTTTTTTGCACATAAGCCATGGGCTTACAAAATATTGGCTTTATGCCCATTTTTTTTACATTCATGCACAAAAATTACATAAAAATTATTTGTTACATGATTTTTGTTGTTGGCATGGAGAAGGCTGGCCGCGGGCTCGACTTGGGCATGGGCCCGCTTGACCTGGGCTTGGGCCCACCTGGCTTGGGGTTGACCTTGACTTTGACTCGGTCAACGGGGGTGTAAATTTTTACCCCAACAAAGTGCCCCCCATCAATAAATGCACACCGCACATTTGAGTTGTGTGCATGAAATTGATGGATCTTGAAGCTAAACTTCGAGGTGGAACATCATTCCGGAGGCGAAGCATCATCCCGGGGAGCATTATTCCCGAGGATCGGAGCATCATTCCGATTCGCGGGGCATAATTCCAATGTCAGAGCATCATTCCGAAGCGCGGAGCATAATTCCAGGGTCGGACCATCATTCTGAAGCGCGGAGTATAATTCCAGGGTCGGAGCATCTTTCCGATGAGCGGAGCATAATTCCAGAGATCGGAGCATCGTTCCGATGGGCGGAGCATGATTCCAGAGATCGGAGCATCTTTCCGAAGAGCGGAGCATAATTCCAGGGATCGGAGCATCGTTCCGTTGGGCGGAGCATAATTCCAGAGATCGGAGCATCTTTCCGAAGGGCGGAGCATCTTTCCGAAGAGCGGAGCATCTTTCCGAAGAGCGGAGCATGATTCCAGAGATCGGAGCATCTTTCCGAAGAGCGGAGCATAATTCCAGGGATCGGAGCATCGTTCCGATGGGCGGAGCATAATTCCAGAGATCGGAGCATCTTTCCGAAGAGCGGAGCATAATTCCAGGGATCGGACATCGTTCCGAAGAGCGGAGCATAATTCCAGGGATCGGAGCATCGTTCCGATGGGCGGAACATGATTCCAGAGATCGGAGCATCTTTCCGAAGAGCGGAGCATAATTCCAGGGATCGGAGCATCGTTCCGATGGGCGGAGCATAATTCCAGAGATCGGAGCATCTTTCCGAAGAGCGGAGCATAATTCCAGAGATCGGAGCATCGTTCCGATGGGCGGAGCATCATTCCAGGGTTCGGAGCATCATTCCGAAGAGCGGAGCATAATTCCAGGATTCGGAGCATCATTCCGAAGGGCGGAGCATAATTCCAGAGATCGGAGCATCTTTCCGAAGAGCGGAGCATAATTCCAGGGATCGGAGCATCGTTCCGATGGGCGGAGCATGATTCCAGAGATCGGAGCATCTTTCCGAAGAGCGGAGCATAATTCCAGGGATCGGAGCATCGTTCCGATGGGCGGAGCATAATTCCAGAGATCGGAGCATCTTTCCGAAGAGCGGAGCATAATTCCAGAGATCGGAGCATCGTTCCGATGGGCGGAGCATCATTCCAGGGTTCGGAGCATCATTCCGAAGAGCGGAGCATAATTCCAGGATTCGGAGCATCATTCCGAAGGGCGGAGCATAATTCCAGAGATCGGAGCATCTTTCCGAAGAGCGGAGCATAATTCCAGGGATCGGAGCATCGTTCCGATGGGCGGAGCATGATTCCAGAGATCGGAGCATCTTTCCGAAGAGCGGAGCATAATTCCAGGGATCGGAGCATCGTTCCGATGGGCGGAGCATAATTCCAGAGATCGGAGCATCTTTCCGAAGAGCGGAGCATAATTCCAGGGATCGGAGCATCGTTCCGAAGAGCGGAGCATAATTCCAGGGATCGGAGCATCGTTCCGATGGGCGGAGCATAATTCCAGAGATCGGAGCATCTTTCCGAAGAGCGGAGCATAATTCCAGAGATCGGAGCATCGTTCCGATGGGCGGAGCATCATTCCAGGGTTCGGAGCATCATTCCGAAGAGCGGAGCATAATTCCAGGATTCGGAGCATCATTCCGAAGGGCGGAGCATAATTCCAGAGATCGGAGCATCTTTCCGAAGAGCGGAGCATAATTCCAGGGATCGGAGCATCGTTCCGATGGGCGGAGCATGATTCCAGAGATCGGAGCATCTTTCCGAAGAGCGGAGCATAATTCCAGGGATCGGAGCATCGTTCCGATGGGCGGAGCATAATTCCAGAGATCGGAGCATCTTTCCGAAGAGCGGAGCATAATTCCAGAGATCGGAGCATCGTTCCGATGGGCGGAGCATCATTCCAGGGTTCGGAGCATCATTCCGAAGAGCGGAGCATAATTCCAGGATTCGGAGCATCATTCCGAAGGGCGGAGCATAATTCCAGAGATCGGAGCATCTTTCCGAAGAGCGGAGCATAATTCCAGGGATCGGAGCATCGTTCCGATGGGCGGAGCATGATTCCAGAGATCGGAGCATCTTTCCGAAGAGCGGAGCATAATTCCAGGGATCGGAGCATCGTTCCGATGGGCGGAGCATAATTCCAGAGATCGGAGCATCTTTCCGAAGAGCGGAGCATAATTCCAGGGATCGGAGCATCGTTCCGAAGAGCGGAGCATAATTCCAGGGATCGGAGCATCGTTCTGATGGGCGGAGCATCATTCCAGGGTTCGGAGCATCATTCCGAAGAGCGGAGCATAATTCCAGGGATCGGAGCATCGTTCCGATGGGCGGAGCATGATTCCAGAGATCGGAGCATCTTTCCGAAGAGCGGAGCATAATTCCAGGGATTGGAGCATCGTTCCGATGGGCGGAGCATAATTCCAGAGATCGGAGCATCATTCCGAAGAGCGGCAGACATTTTGACCGAAGCATACTTTCGATGCAGAGGTTGATTCCTAGGCGAAGCGTAATTTCGACAAGGAAGGCTGATATTTCGAGGCGAAGCATTGATTTCGACACGGGATACATTCTGAGACGGAGCATGATTCCGGCGCAGAGCTTGTTGGCTGACTTGATTCCAAGACGAAGCATAATTTCGACAGGGAAGGCAGGTACATCGAGGCGAAACATTATTTCGACACGGGGTGCATTCTGAGATGAAGCATGATTCCGACGCAGAGCTTGTTGGTTGATTTGATTCCGAGATGGAGCATAATTCCGACGAGGAGGTCATTGGTTGATTCCGAGCCAAAGCATAATTCCGACAGGGAAGGCAGATACACCGAGGCGAAGCATCATTTCGACACGGGGTACATTCTGAGATGGAGCATGATTCCGGCGCAGAGCTTATTGGCTGACTTGATTCCGAGATGGAGCATAATTCCGACAAGGAGGTCGTTGGTTGATTCCGAGCCGAAGCATAATTCCGACAGGGAAGGCAGATACACCGAGGTGAAGCATCATTTCGACACGGGGTGCATATTCTGAGACGAAGCATGATTCCGACGCAGAGCTTGTTGGTTGATTTGATTTTGGTTGACATCAGCATCGCTACACTGGAATATGGTACCAGGAGCGAATCATCATTTGTCATGAGAGGATTTGGGAATTGTTGTTTTTTTTTTGTTTTGGCATCAGCATCGCTACACTGGAATATGGTACCAGGAGCGAATCATCATTTGCGCTTGCTTATTAGGAAACGATGGCTTAGGAGACAGGTTTTAGGTCCCTATCACCTAAGACTTTTCAATTTTGTGAGCCGTAAGGGTCTCACAAAGTATTTTCTCCCTACGGGTCGTAAGGATCCCGTAAGTGTATTTTCTCCTTAGGAGTCGTGAGGACCCCCAAGTTTGTTGCTCTTTTGTGAGTCGTAAGGATCTCACGCGGGAATTTTCTCCTCACAAAGTCGAGAGGACTTTGCGAGTGCATTTCATTTCTCTTTTTTTTTTACGAGTTTGCGCCCTTTCGGGTTTTCACAAACTCGCCGGCAGTCCTGCTGTTTTTACTCACGGAGCCCTTTCGGGTTTTCATCCGCGCCCATTTTGCTTGTGGACATACCTTTTTTTTTTTTTAATTATTTTATTTTATTTTATTTTATTTTTTTTGGAGAGATTGGGATTGTTTTACGCCCGTGGATTGTATACGGTTTTGCAGGATGTATGATCCAGACCGTAGGGCCAGAAACATTTCAGGACTTTGTTGGCGTCTGCATCGCTGCACTGAAATATGGTACCAGGAGCGACTCATCATTCGCCGTTGGTATGAGATTTGGAATTTGGTTGGCGTCTGCATCACTACACTGGAATATGGTACCAGGAGCGACTCATCATTCGCCACTTGGGGATTGGGGAGCGATGGCTTAGGAGACAGGTTTGGATCCCTATCACCTAAGACTTTTCAATTTTATGGGCCGTGAGGGTCCCATAAAAGCATTTTCTCCCTACGAGTCGTAAGGATCCCGCATGTGTATTTTCTCCTTAAGAGTCGTGAGGACTCCTAAGTGTGTTTTTCCTTGGTGAGTCGTAAGGATCTCCCGAAGGTTTGTTCTCCTCATGCATCGTGAGGACACATGAGTGGGTCTTTCCAATGAAGCATAATTCCAAAGGCGGAGACCAGCCGCGTAACTGGTGGTTGCGGTGGGGCATGGGTATGCTGAGAATTATTTGAGCCCGTGGATTGTATACGGTAGTCAATTTGGGGACTGGCCGTAGGGCTGAAAGAATTTTGGGAAATTGGATTTTTGTTTGGCGTCTGCATTGCTGCACTGGAATAATGCCAGGAGCAATTCATCATCCGCCCTTGTTTTTTCCTTTTTTTTTGTTTTTTTTTGTTTTTTTTTTATTTTACCGCGATTGCTCTATCATTTCAGCTTTTCTTATCGCGAAGGTTGCGATCGCCCTATCATTTCGGCTATTTATTCGCAGTTGCCCCATCATTTCGGCTTTATTTTCATTTTCATTTTTACTCGCTGATTTTTATTGCGAGTTGCCCCATCATTTCGGCTTTTCTTTATTTTTCTATTATTTACACATTTTTTTTTTATTTTTTTATTTACATTTTTTTTTTTACATTCCCAGTTTAATGACTTAGAGGTCGACTGTTTCCAGTTTAACGACGTGGTGGTCCTCTGTCTCCAGTTTAAAGACTTAGAGGTCATCTGTTTCCAGTTTAAAGACTTAGAGGTCATCTGTTTCCAGTTTAAAGACTTAGAGGTCATCTGTTTCCAGTTTAAAGACGTAGAGGTCATCTGTCTCCAGTTTAACGACTTAGAGGTCTGCTGTTTCCAGTTTAACGACTTGGTGGTCATCTGTTTCCAGTTTAAAGACGTGGAGGTCATCTGTTTCCAGTTTAAAGACTTAGAGGTCATTTGGCGAGGAGTTCAGAGAACATACCTGATTGAGTAGCTGTAAGGGGCACCGCTGGAGTTTGCCCGAGATGCCTTATTACTTTGTCGGAGTTGATGGCCTTGCCCCCAGCTGGGGCCAAGGAAAGTCGTTCAAATACCGACTTGCATTGAATATGGCAATTGGAAATTGTTAACCCCTGCAAATAGAAACATTATTTCAGTATAGGCAATCGATATGTATATTGATTGAGTTCGCATGAACATTTAACCCGAAATATGGGAGGAGAGATGGTCCCACCGGGCGTGCCAGAACCTGTAGGGTGTTTTTCGTCACCCCATTGAGATGGGAATACGCGCGCGCTTGTCAGGCGTACTACAGATTCCCCCGGCCTAGGGTAGGCCGGGGTTTAATGATTGTGGGGATCCGAATCTCCGGCAGCCGCGGACTAAGCTGCCGTTAATTACCCATCGCCTTTGGGGCGAGGGAACCTCCGATTAACGGGTTAAACTGGTCATGCGAACTCAATGTGCAGTATACGTGTGTTCAGTTCTGAAAGGGGGGTTTGGATATATCGGGAGCCACGCAGAGTTTTTACGGGGGTCCCGCTACCCGGATAGCGGGCTGGGGGTCAAGGGGGCTAGCAGCCCCCTTGCGGGGTGCGGGGCAGCGCCCCGTTAGAAATTTTTTTCTAACAGGGACAGTGTCGTGGAGTACGTGTATGTATAAATTTGTATACATATGTATATGCGTATATATGTACACAAAAGAGGGGGAAAAGACATCCAAGGGATGCGCAGGTGCGCAAGCGCGCGCGCCACGTGTCGGCACGCGGGCGACTTGCGCACTTGCGCAGTTGCGCAAGCGCGCGCGCCACGTGTCGGCACGCGGGCGCCTTGCGCAACTGCGCAGGTGCGCAAGCGCGCGCGCCACGTGTCGGCACGCGGGCGACTTGCGCACTTGCGCAGTTGCGCAAGCGCGCGCCACGTGTCGGCACGCGGGCGACTTGCGCACTTGCGCAGTTGCGCAAGCGCGCGCGCCACGTGTCGGCACGCGGGCGCCTTGCGCACACAACAGGCTTTTAGCCTGAAAAGATTTCTCTGAAGAAAATCAAAGAGGAGTTAGACTCCTGAGTGTGTTTTTTTTTTGTTGGGTTAATGGAAGGGTTCTTCTTCTTCCTCCTGTTGCTTGCTGGGTCTTGAAGATCAAGAGATGTAAAATCTCAAAATCTCTCCTTTTTAAGATCTGATGGCAGATCCAAGTTCCCCTTTGTGGGTTTTGTGGTGGAAAACTATTTAGTTTTGAAAAAGGAAGAGTAAAACTCTTGATTTAATTCAAGAGAAAGAAGAAGGTTTTGGAACCTTGAAGAAGGAAGAAAGAGCTCAGCTCTAATTTTTTTTGGAGAGAATGAAAGGTGTTATTTTATTCATCATCATTTTGCCTTTTATAGGCTTACATATTTGCATATAGCCCCTTGGGCTTTACAAAATGGCATTTTGCCATCCCATGGCTCATGTGCCATTTCATTTTTTTGCACATAAGCCATGGGCTTACAAAATATTGGCTTTATGCCCATTTTTTTTACATTCATGCACAAAAATTACATAAAAATTATTTGTTACATGATTTTTGTTGTTGGCATGGAGAAGGCTGGCCGCGGGCTCGACTTGGGCATGGGCCCGCTTGACCTGGGCTTGGGCCCACCTGGCTTGGGGTTGACCTTGACTTTGACTCGGTCAACGGGGGTGTAAATTTTTACCCCAACAGGTACTTCGCTGGAGCGTCGGGTCCAAACGACGGCACGGTCGGAATCCGGCAAAAGTCAAAAGCAACGAAGTTAGCAAACACGATAACCGCAACACGGACCAGCGAGGGATTAAACATGAATGGAAAGCTAAAGGGATGCTTACAGGGAAGAACCAGGGGCAACCACGGCGGGCTCGACGGCGCTGGGACGCCGGCGAGGCAGCGACGACGGCTGCGGAGGCTGGAAAGTTCCTGGGTCGCTGGAAAGGTGGTGGTGCAGTGCGATGAGGGGATGTAAGGGCCGGGTTCTGGTCGCAGGGGAGAGGAGGTGGTGCGAGTGACGTCGACGAGGGTCGACGGCACGTTTTCCGGCGAACTGCAGAGGGTGGTAGGGTTGCGGTTTTGGGTTCTGTGGTCCGGCGAGGGGAGGAGGAAGGCGACGACGAGGTCGGGACGAGGAGGAAGAGAGGGAGTCTCAGGCGTCGTTGGTGACGGGAGGCGGCGTCGACGGCGAGATCTGCGGCCGGGTGATGTCGTCGGGGTTGGGTGCAGGCGCGGAAGGAGACGGAGGAAGGAGGTAGGAGGGTGCGGCTAGGCTGAGGATGCGATGACGGCGACGGCGAGGTCGCGGGGAGGTCGGCGGCGAGGTCACGACGAGGTTAGGGTTAGGGTTAGGGTTTCTCGTGAGATGGGGAGGAGACGAGGGGCGGCTGCGTAGGGATAAAATATATAGGGATAGAGAGAGAGAGAGATTGTAGGAAGAAAGAGAGAGAGATTTTAGAGAGAGAGAGAGAAAGAGATTAGAGAGAGATAGAGAGAGACGGTTGAAGGGGGCCCACGAGGGTTTTAGCCCCTCGTGATTGGCCAGAGGGAAAGAATTTGTAGGTTAAAAGAAAATCTAAAGAAGATTTTAACGTTAAACAGTAATGAAATTATATTATCGTATATATTTTAGTTATATATATATTTAATCAAACGGGCATCTTTGGCGCTAAATGAAACATTTCCAAATCGCGCCCGGGTTGAGCCCAAATGCTCCAAATTCAAATTATAGGATTTTAAGTGAGTTCCAAATTTTGAAAAGAGGTGTTTTGTGATTAAAATGCATGCCCCCAAGTCGGACACTTGTACGCGTGCGTAGTCGTCCAAACTTGCCCGTTTAACCAAACGGGAAGAAATCTCGACACGTGGACGCTACCACGCGACTAGTGGCGACGAGTAGGCCAACATGGACATTTTAAATTTTATTTTCGGTGTTAAAATTTGTTATGTGCCAAAATGACTTAACCGGTTAAAATTTAGCAATAAGCACCAAACAATCAAAATAATTGAAATGAGTAATGTATAACACCCAACTAGCAATAGAAATAGTACTATTTAGGCTCGGGTGTTACATCATACCCAACTACAAAAAGAATTTCGTCCTCGAAATTCCAAGAATACAAGATAGCTAACTACAGAAAAAGGTGAGGAAATTTCTGCCGGATCTCGTCTTCTCGCTCCCAAGTAGATTCTCCATGTGATCGATTACCCCAAGAAACTAACACAAGAGGGATAACCTTGTTCTTAAGAACCTTTTCTCTTCGATCCTTGATTTCAACTGGTCGCTCCTCAAAAGTTAGGTCCTCCCGTACAGTCAACTCCGAATGATCCAAGACATGAGTCTCATCACGAATATACCTCCGTAGTTGAGACACATGAAACACATCGTGCACTCCTGCCAATGACTGTGGTAACGCCAACCGGTACGCTACCTCTCCAACACGCTCCAATATCTCGAAGGGTCCAACGAATCGAGGACTAAGCTTTCCCCGACTTCCAAAGCGAATCACCCCTCTAGTCGGTGATATCTTCAGGAATACCAAATCACCCACGGCGAACTCTAGAGGTCTTCTTGACGTGTCAGCCCAACTTTTCTGTCTGTCTTGAGCTGCCTTCATATGCTTCCTGATTGTATTCACCTTCTCGACTGTCTGTACCACCAAATCTGGTCCTAGTAACCTTCGTTCACCAACATCATCCCAACAAACCGGTGAACGGCACTTACGACCATACAACGCTTCAAACGGAGCCATCTGAATTGTCGCTTGGAAGCTATTGTTGTACGAAAACTCCACCAGGAGTGCGACAAGAACCGAGTGTCCCCATCGGACACGATGCTTACCGGCACTCCATGCAATCTTACGATCTCCTGCATGTACCGCTCTGCCAAAGTCTTTGTCGATTGACCAACCCGAAAAGGAGTAAAGTGAGCCGCCTTGGTCAACCGATCGACAATCACCCATACTGCATTGTTGCCCTTTGGATTCCGCGGTAAAGCCGTCACGAAATCCATGGTTATATGTTCCCACTTCCACTGAGAAATTGGAAGCGGTTGCAACAAACCAGCAACCCTTTGGTGTTCAGCCTTGACTTGCTGACACACCAAGCACTTAGCCACGAAGCGAGCAATTTCCCGTTTCATACCTTCCCACCAGAAGTGCTGTCGAATATCTCGATACATCTTTGTCCCTCCTGGATGTACAGAGTAAGCTGAACTGTGTGCCTCCTTCATAAGCTCTTCACGCACATCCCCTTTTGGCACATACACACGGCTACCATACCTTAACGAACCATCTTCATGGATCAGTAAATCGGTTCGTAGTCCGGCTTCAACCTGCTCTCGAAACTTTTGCAGTCTAGGATCCTGCGATTGTGCCACTTTAATCTTCTCAACTAAGGACGATTGTACTTGCAATTGCATCGACTGTCCCATAGCATGTGGTAGCACAACCTCCAAGTCAAAACCTCTGAAAATCCGCAATGATCTCTCTTTGGGCGGTCAATACCTGAATTGCTGGTAACCGACTTAGAGCATCTGGCACGACGTTAACTTTTCCCGGATGGTACTTAAGATCAAGGTCGTAGTCGGCCATCAGCTCCAACCATCTGCGTTGCCTCATGTTCAACTCCTTCTGAGTGAATACATACTTCAAACTCTTGTGATCTGTAAAGACTTCAACTCTCTCGCCCAAAAGGTAGTGTCTCCAAATCTTCGAGGCGAAGATCACGGCTGCAAGCTCCAAGTCATGAGTCGGATAATTCTTCTCATGAGTCTTCAGTTGTCTCGATGCGTAAGCGACGACTTTCCCATTCTGCATCAGAACACATCCCAATCCTTTTCCGGATGCGTCGCTGTGAATCACCAGTCCTCCTGAATTATCCGGTACAGTTAGGATAGGGGCGGTTATCAACTTCTGTTTCAACGTCTGCAGTGCGATCTTTAAATGCTCAGCATGCTCCTCCGGACTCTTCGAGTATACCAGAATATCGTCAATGAATACCACAATAAACTGGTCCAGGTATGGTGAAAAGACCCTGTTCATCAAATCCATGAATATTGCCGGCGCATTCGTCACTCCGAAGGGCATCACTAGATACTCGAAATGTCCATATCGAGTTCGAAACGCCGTCTTGCAAATGTCTTCTGCTTTTACTCGGACCTGATGATATCCTGATCGCAAATCCAGTTTCGAGAATACCCTCGCGCCACTAAGCTGCTCAAAATTTCTCCAATGCGAGGGATCGGGTACTTGTTCTTAATAGTCACCCGGTTCAATTCTCGATAATCAATGCACATTCTTCTCGTGCCATCCTTCTTCTTTACTAAAAGAACTGGAGCTCCCCAAGGTGAGTTGCTGCTTCGAATCCATCCCTTTTCGAGTAATTCACCAACTTGTTTCTTAACTTCTTCCAATTCCACCGGTGCCATCGGATAATAAGATTTTGATACTGGCGCTGCACCAGGAATAAGTCAATCGCAAACTCTACTTCTCGCTTCGGCGGTAAGCCTGATATATCTTCAAACACATCCATAAAGTCGCGAACAACTGCCGGCTCTTCCTTACTATCAACTTCCATAGTCGCAAGAACACTGTTTGTCGGCCTAGCCCTAAACTCGACTGGCCCGACAGAGCTGCTTCCTCCAGTAAAAGTAAACTCAGGGTGTCCGGGAATCTGGAAAATTTCCTTCCTTGCCCTACAGTCAAATGTGTGCGTGGAAAAGGCCTAGAAAAAATCCATTCCCAAGACTACTTCATAACTGCCCGTATCTATCACCAAGAAATCTGCAAAAAGCTCTCGTCCGCAAATAACAACTGTACAATCTCTACATTCCTTACTAGCTATGATTTTCCCATTCCCAGTGTGTATGTCCCAAAAACTAGACAGGGTCGTGCAGGTAATCGAGTGTGTAGTTATAAATTTGGATGACATAAAACAGTGGGATGCTCCGGAATCAAATAATGCCAATGCGGGAAAACCATGAACGAGCAAAGTACCTGAAACCACTTCTCCTGATGCCTTGGCTTCCTCAGCTTTCAACGTGAAAGCTCGAGCCTGCTTTGGTCCTTGAGTCAGCTGTTTCTGCCCTTGGAACGGTCTCTGCGGAGGCTTCTGTGTATCATCCTTCGTGCGAAGCTTCGACGGACAAGTACTAACGGCGTGATCTGCCGCTCCACATCTAAAACAGAGTCCCAGCCTCTTACGACACTCCTTTCGCACATGTCCGGGTATATGGCAGTAGTTACAAATCACGCTCCCTTTCCGATCATCCACAATTGTTTTCTTCATTGGTGCTACGCTGCGCTTGTTCACCGGAATACTTCTACGTACAGACGTTTGGTTCAGTGCAAATGCCAGTTCCAGGTCGGTCTGTTCCTTTAGATTCTCCAGCAATCCCCTTATCACTCTACGCCTGGTGGCTATGACCGCACGTCTTTGGTCCATCTTCAAATTCTTACCGGCCATATTCCTGAAATCAAAGTACCCAACATTAGCATGATGATAGATTCTGAGTATAGATCAAGGCTAGAACTCCAAGATACTTAAATAGAGTACTGCATTGTAGCTATGCCGCGGTATCATAGCCGCAATTACTTAACTCCACCCAAGTCGCCTAAGTCCTAGAGATAACAAGAAGTTAGGTTTTCGAGTTAACATGCAAAGTAAGTTTGCACGTCGACATGATCCGGAAGAATGTGATTCAAGAATGGTATAAACGGTCAAGATGGTTGGACATGTTTCCTAATCACGGGTGTTCTGATTCGTGTATCGGGTACAATACCCAACTACAAAAAAATCAACCCAACTAACCTATGGCTCTGATACCAAAAGAACCATGTCACGCCCCGCTTCCCAGAGTACGCAAGATTGGGCACGTGACATAGCCAACCATGCTACCTGTGGGTAGGAAATATCCATCCACAGTCACATTACGGTTGTAGAGATATCAAGAAATCAAAATAATAAATTAATCTAAGACATGTCCAAATCCATAATAACAAGAATCAATAAACAATGAGTGCGGAAGCAAATGATCCAATACAATAAATAAACATTACGTCCCATAATGTGGGCTCACATCTGAAAACGGAATGAAAATAAATAAACTAAACCCTAAGGAACTCACAGTTCAGCCTGCTGGCTGAAGTACTCCTGCTCGGTCGTCGATAGTGGTAAGGAATCTGGGCCATGCAAAACCCAGACGTCCGCGCGTCATGTCAACCAAATAATATAATATAAACATGGTAATGAGCAATGCAGGTATGAACATGAATAAAGCAGTACTAAGAAATAACAGAGCAGGGTAATGTGCTGTGGTGACTAAACTGTCCTATCAGGTTTCTACTCTATAGTCTTTGAAATCAATTGATGAATCGTCGATGTAACTCAATAGTATCCCGTGCGTGCCCGGGACCACGGTCAAGGTCCTCGGGGCTGAATCCGAGACGTGCCGCTAAGCAGTAAAAGGTAGCAAGATGGGCGAGTGATGTCAGCATCACCACTCCGGGGCTGGCCAAGCCCGTAAGACTGATCAGAACAAGTATCGAACTGTTGGGTTACAAGTCGGTTTCACCTTTGATTTCCCCATACCCCCAAGCTATGTATGTCAGGTCAGGTATTCAGTAGTCAAGGACTAATGCCAACACAAAATCAGGTAAAAGTAGGTCTGTCTGGATAGACAGCAGGAATGGTCAGGTTTGTCGGCATTAGGCATGAAATCAGGTAACAGGTCAGGTCACGTTTCAACAGGTTGAGTCGATATGTACAGGGTGTCATGTCCGGTGTATCAGTACATGTGTCAGGTGTATCAAGATCGGTCAATATGTAATGCAATCACATGTATGCTGATAACAGGTATAGTAACGAATAAGGAACAACAGCAGGAACAGCAAATAACAATATTATTCCATGTAAACACAGTGATGCTTTGTATTCTCTTATTAACAGGTTCAAGCACCCTTGGGGTGCAGTAATCACAGTGTAGCGCAATATTAATAATAGCAGGCAATAAAGATATAAGTGTGCGACTATTATCCTCTAAATAGTAAAATGATTAGCAGATAGTTATTATTAAGGTTACGGTGGCAAAATACGATTTAGGTGGCAGTATTATAATGTACATCATATTTCGTCCAATGAGACAAGTAGCAATACTTAGTTAATATAGCAAGTTTGTGAGTCAAACATTTAAT
This sequence comes from Agapanthus africanus, assembly GCA_030015575.1. Classification (NCBI taxonomy): domain Eukaryota; kingdom Viridiplantae; phylum Streptophyta; class Magnoliopsida; order Asparagales; family Amaryllidaceae; genus Agapanthus; species Agapanthus africanus. The sequence goes on along the minus strand of CM057343.1, from coordinate 675,329,730 downwards.
TAGTTTAACGTAGCATGTAGCAAGAAATCTTGCCTCGACGGTTTCGCAAACCGGAAAGCACGGATGCAAAGTCGACAGAAAACACGGGACGGGTGCACGGGCCACGGATCAAGTCCCAACAGCGAACAGCGGGACCACACGGACCGGGTACTTCGCTGGAGCGTCGGGTCCAAACGACGGCACGGTCAGAATCCGGCAAAAGGCAAAAGCAACGAAGTTAGCAAACACGATAATCGCAACACGGACCAGTGAGGGATTAAACATGAATGGAAAGCTAAAGGGATGCTTACAGGGAAGAACCAGGGGCAACCACGGCGGGCTCGACGGCGCTGGGACGCCAGCGAGGCAGCGACGGCGGCTGCGGAGGCTGGAAAGTTCCTGGGTCGCTGGAAGGGTGGTGGTGCAGTGCGATGAGAGGATGTAAGGGCCGGGTTCTGGTCGCACGGGAGAGGAGGTGGTGTGAGTGACGTCGACGAGGGTCGACGGCACGTTTTCCGGCGAACTGCAGAGGGTGGTAGGGTTGCGGTTTTGGGTTCTGTGGTCCGGCGAGGGGAGGAGGAAGGCGACGACGAGGTCGGGACGAGGAGGAAGAGAGGGAGTCTCAGGCGTCGTTGGTGACGGGAGGCGGTGTCGACGGCGAGATCTGCGGCCGGGTGATGTCGTCGGGGTTGGGTGCAGGCGCGGAAAGAAACGGAGGAAGGAGGTAGGAGGGTGCGTCTAGGCTGAGGAGGCGATGACGGCGACGGCGAGGTCGCGGGGAGGTCGGCGGCGAGGTCACGACGAGGTTAGGGTTAGGGTTAGGGTTTCTCGTGAGATGGGGAGGAGACGAGGGGCGGCTGCGTAGGGATAAAATATATAGGGATAGAGAGAGAGAGAGATTGTAGGAAGAAAGAGAGAGAGATTTTAGAGAGAGAGAGAGAAAGAGATTAGAGAGAGATAGAGAGAGACGGTTGAAGGGGGCCCACGAGGGTTTTAGCCCCTCGTGATTGGCCAGAGGGAAAGAATTTGTGGGTTAAAAGAAAATCTAAAGAAGATTGTAACGTTAAACAGTAACGAAATTATATTATCGTATATATTTTAGTTATATATATATTTAATCAAACGGGCATCTTTGGCGCTAAATGAAACATTTTCAAATCGCGCCCGGGTTGCGCCCAAATGCTCCAAATTCAAATTATAGGATTTTAAGCGAGTTCCAAATTTTGAAAAGAGGTGTTTTGTGATTAAAATGCATGCCCCCAAGTCGGACACTTGTACGCGTGCGTAGTCGTCCAAACTTGCCCGTTTAACCAAACGGGAAGAAATCTCGACACGCGGACGCTACCACGCGACTAGTGGCGACGAGTAGGCCAACATGGACATTTTAAATTTCATTTTCGGTGTTAAAATTTGTTATGTGCCAAAATGACTTAACCGGTTAAAATTTAGCAATAAGCACCAAACAATCAAAATAATTGAAATGAGTAATGTATAACACCCAACAAGCAATAGAAATAGTACTATTTAGGCTCGGGTGTTACAGCCGAGGAGTCTTGGTCCTGTGGTAGCTCGGGGCGAGCTGAGGGTCCGAGGAGGCTAATTTGCAGGGGGCCCGAGGAGGACCAGCTTGCGCTTGCAGGTCGGGTACAAGGGCGGCCTGGTCGTCCTCTATGGGCCCTTTCTTCTGGGTCTTGGGGCACGTCACCTGCCACGTGTCACGATCTCAGGGATTGCCAATATCGAGCATCATCATTGTGTCTTTATTCTTATTCTATCTTATTATGGTGACCTGAAACTCTCTAATACTTAGCAAAATTTTTTTCTCCTTATATATATATATATATATATATATATATATATATAATGAGAGAGAAAGAGAGAACTTTAATACAAAAACTTAAGCAATTATCAAGACAACATAATAATACTTTAATACAGTGTATACAGATGTTTACTAACCGGAAGCAGACTAACCATGCTTGCATGGTTATTGAAGGTATGATCCATCTTCTTCGTTTTATTTACTAAACACAAGTACAATCAAAATTGTTTCTCATCCAATTAAATTTCCAAGTTTTCTCAAGTTTTGAAAAATTTCAAATTCTGCGAATCGCAATTAGTATGAATTATTTTTTGTTCATATTCATTTGCAATTTTATTTATTAAAGGCTAAATTGCATAAATGTATCCATGAACTTTCATGTTTTTTGCGATTGATACCATGAACTTAATAATTGCAAATAGGTACCATAAACCTTGGTTTGCATCTGAATGTTTTTTGTGATTGATACCATGTAAATGGTATTAGTTGCAATCGGGTGTGATAGTTTATGGTACTTGTTTGTAATTAAATTGGTTTATGGTATCAATCGCAAAAGACATGAAAGTTCATTGGTACATTTGTGCAATTTAGCCATTATTAAACTCTCTTATGGCGTCAAGGATACTCGTTATCATTAAGCGGGTGTTAGTCGTGAGTAATTTAAAAATCTTGATATTCAAGATTCAATGACAACCATTTTAGAATTGTACTATGAGTGACATGGATCAGCAATGGAAACAAACCAATAAAATTTGAACACAAACTTAGCTGAATCATGGGTTTTCTTGATTGATTAAGATGCACATTATATATACCAAATAAAAACAGGAACATGATATGCTACTAAAAAGGGGTTGATATAGTAGACTTCATGGAAAAATTGAGATAAAATGAAGGCTAAATTGCACAAATGCACCATCAACTTTCATATTTTTTTTGCGATTGATACCATAAACTAATTTAATTACAAAAAAATACCTTGAGCTATCACCCCCCATCGCAACTTAATACCATCAACTTTTCTTCCATCTGCAAACATTATATTTAACTGCCACGTCATCGATATTTGACCTGTTTTTTCTGATCCTTCGATAAAAAGATTCATTCTCCTCATAAAAAAGAGGAGGTAGAACCAATAAAGATTACTTTTTCGATTCATCTCTGGCGTTGAATGCCTCATTCAAGAATATTTTTTGATCCAACCCATAGGAATCAATAGAAAAAGCAAATCCCCTATGATACACCAGATAGCTTTGAATTGTATCCCCATGAAAGGAATATTTTCCAAAATCATCTATCTAATCGTTCGAATCTTTGTTGCAAAGTCTATAAATTATACGTCCCTTGGTTGAATCATACCGACTTATTTCGATTTTGGCTCTATCCCCCGGTAGTATTTGTATCAAACTGCGTCGGATCCTCCCTGAAATATAACCTAGAATTAGATCTTCATTATCTAAACGGGCCCGGAACATGCCGTTGGGACAGATATTTCGATTCCAGCCAACGATAACGCTATAGCTTCAATCCGATTGATTCTTAATAAATTAGTATCTGCAATTTGTGAGGGTCGTTCTAGCTATATAAGAAGTCATTGATTATCATTATGTTATGAGTAAGAATAATAAGATTAGTTAAATATTTCGTAGTAGCCTTATTAGACCGTACATCTCTCTTGGTATATCCAGATAATATGTAAAAACATAAACCGAAACATTCTGGAGCTACAAAGATAGTTATAAAATCATTAGCACCACATAAAAGCATTCCTCCTAGAGTGGCTGTTAATACGAATAACAGAAACTCTGTTATAGCCATTTCTGTACATTCAATGTACTCTACGGATAGAGGAATACATAGAGTTGAATATAGTAAAATAAGAAATTCTTTGGGATCCTTCCTTTCTTCAAACGGAACGAACAGAGATAGAATCAGATCGATTCTCGAATGCCTTTTTGGATCTTCCTCAATGTCTTGGCTATTCACAAAACGTGAGAAGCAGATGATTATTCATTTGCTTCCGAAAGAAATCGAAGAATTTCTTGGGAATCCTATAAGATCAATTCGTTCTGTTTTCTCTGACAGATGGTCAAAACTTCATGTGGGTTCGAATCCTACTGAGAGGTCCACTAGAGATCAGAAATTTTTGAAGAAAAAACAAGACGTTTCTTTTGTCCCTTCCAGGCGATCGGAAAATAAACAAATGGTTGATATATTCAAGATGATTACGTATTTACAAAATACCGTCTCAATTCATCCTATTTCATCAGATAAGCTTTTGAATAGGCATGAGTGATCAAATGGAATAAAGCAGCTCGATAAGAACCTATACCCAAAGCTAACATAATATAACCCAATTAAGACATTGTAGAATAAGCTAAACTTCTTTTAATGTCTCTTTGAGCAAGAGCCAAAGTAACTCCTAATAGTACTGTTATTACGCCTATTAAAGAAATGAGATTCATTATATAAGGTATAACTATGAAAATAGGAAGAAGCCGAGCTAGAAGAAAAACTCCCGCTGCTACCATAGTAGCAGCATGTATAAGAGCCGAAATGGGAGTGGGTCCTTCCTCTAATTCGAATTGAAGGGTGATATCAAATCGGTCTATTTTCGGCGTCATATACATAATTAGCACATTCGTTATAGTTAGCAGCTCCGTATCAAGGTCATCATCAATATCGTCCATATCATCAATATGGATATCGTCACTATCATCAATATCGATATCATCAATAAGATCATCTTTAGGGATTCTATTTTGCTCTCCATCTTCTCTTTCGCGAAAAATAGAGAAATGAATTAGATCCTAGTTCGGGACCGACGAGGCTCGAACCCGCAGCTTCCGCCTTGACAGGGCGGTGCTCTGACTGATTGAACTACAATCCCAGCAAGGTGTATAGCATATATATTCTTATGGTTTCATAAGAACATTCTACCCTGCCCTTTACTATCCAATGCCGAATCGACGACCTTTGTATAAAAGAAATCTTCCTATATTAGCTAATCAAAAAGAATATCTTGAATTAGAATATTCCAACAAAAAAAAGAACAACAAGGCCAATGAGATCTTGTATCAGATATACGAAAACAAAAGAAAAAAATGTTGAAGAAGATTACATGGGAGCAAACATTAAAAGGGTAGAAAGAAAAAACAAGCCAAAAGTAAGAAAGAAGCAGAACTGAATTTCTTCCTGAAAAAATATTTGCTTTTTCAATTAAGATGGGATGATACCTTGAATCAAAGAATGATCAATAATATCAAGGTATATTGTCTTCTACTTAGACTGATAGATCCAAGGAAAATTGCTATATTCTCAATTCAAAGAGGGGAGATGCATCTGGATGCAATATTGATTCAGAAAGATCTAACTCTTACAGAATTGATAAAAGAGGGAATATTTATCGAACCAATTCGTTTATCTATGAAAAGGAATGGAAAATATATTATATATCAAACCATAGGTATTTCATTAGTTGGTAAGAATAAGCACCAAACTAATGGAAAATGCATAATAAAAAATGGATATGTTGATAAAAATAATTTTGATTAAATAGGATTTATGGCTACACAAACCGTTGAGGGTAGTTCTAGATCTAGGCCAAGACAAACTACCGTAGGGAGTTTATTGAAACCATTGAATTCGGAATATGGTAAAGTAGCTCCGGGCTGGGGGACTACACCACTTATGGGAGTCGCAATGGCTCTATTTGCGATATTCTTATCTATTATTTTGGAAATTTATAATTCTTCCGTTTTACTGGATGGAATTTCAATGAGTTAGGTTCATAAGAACTATGAAGCCCTAGTTTTTCAAGGAGAAAAATTACTTAAGACTTGGATTTATAGACCATTCTGGTAGTTCGACTGTGGGATTTCTTTTTTTCGGTATTTCCGGAATATTAAACCTATTTCCAATAGCTGGAGATCCCATTTTCAGGTATCTACTGCAAAAGAAACTTCTCTAAAACTACCTTTAGGCGGAAGGGGTCAAGTTATTGATGTGAGATGGATCCAGAAAAAGGTAGGTTCCAGTTATAACCCAGAAAGGATTCGTGTATATATTTCACAAAAACGTGAAATCAAAGTGGATGATAAAGCAGCGGGAAGACATGGGAATAAAGGTATCATTTCTAAAATTTTGTCT
>CM057343.1:675073780-675318780 GCA_030015575.1 Agapanthus africanus | reverse complement strand
GCGCCACGTGTCAGCACGTGGGCGCTCGGGCGCTAGCGCTCTGAGTGCAAGAGCGCTAGCGCACCACGTGTCAGCATGTGGGCGCTCGGGCGCTAGCGCTCTGGGCGCTTGCGCTCTGAGCTCAAGAGCGCTAGCGCGCCACGTGTCGACACGTGGGCGCTCGAGCGCTAGCGCTTTGGGCGCTAGCGCTCTAGGCGCAAGAGCGCTAGCGCACTACGTGTCAGCACGTGGGCGCTCGAGCAGCAAAAGGGGCTTGGTCCCTGCAATAGAAGTTGTACTCCCAGAAAGGAGCACTTATTATTCTGTGTGTGTGTGTGTGTGTGTGTGTGTGTGTGTGTATGAGGAGTTAAACTTCTAAGATATTTTGAAGCTGATGAAAGGCTTCTCCCCTTGTGCCCTAGTTCTTCCCCAAAGTGGGGTTTCTTGAGATGGGTCTCCTTCTTCCTCCTGTTGTTTGGCCGGATCTTGAAGATCAAAAGATGTGAGATTTTAAAAATCTCTTCTTTTTGAGATCTAATGACAGATCCAAGTTCCCCTTTGTGGGTTTTGTGGTGAAAAACTATTTAGTTTTGGAAAAGGAAGAGTAAAACTCTTGATTTAATTCAAAAGAAAGAAGAATGTTTGAAACCTTCAGAAAGGGGAAAGAGGTACAAACCCTAGGTTTTTGAGAGAATGAAAAGTATATGCTTTATTCATCATCATGTTGCCTTATATAGGCTTACATATTTACATATAGCCCCTTGGGCTTCACAAAATGGCATTTTGCCCATCCCATGGCTCATGTGCCATTTCATTTTTGCACATAAGCCATGGGCTTACAAAAATTTGACTTTATGCCCATTTTGTATACATTCATGCATAAAAAATTACATAAAAATTATTTATTACATGATCTATATTTTGGCATGGAGGAAGCTGGCCGCGGGCTCGACTTGGGCATGGGCCCGCTTGACCTGGGCTTGGGCCCACCTGGCTTGGGGTTGACCTTGACTTTGACTCGGTCAACCGAGATGCAAATTTTGACCCCAACAACCTTCATTCACTTGTGTTTTCATCCGTTTCGAGATATTTCATCGGTACCTTTCCGCTGGTTCTTCGTGTACAAAGATAGATTAGATGTTCATTTCAACATTGTTTCACAGCTTTGAAATGATTATCTATTCTATTACAGTGTACTCGGAGAACAGTAGGGAGGTGCTGCCGAAATTTACTCGAAACGGTTGAAAGCACAAGCGAATGAGTGTTCGCTCTATACATTCTTAATGGGATAGAAACCTTACCCCCGACAACCGGAACACACACATACAACAAGAATACACAACAAACGCATAATTAGAGAGTGATTCAAGATGTTCAAGTTAAAACCAATATATGATACTCGATGATAATATGAAACCTTCATATTCTCATCAATACTCATATATGAAACTAAAAGCGCCACTTAGTCCCCGTCTATCGGTTAACATACGTTCGATGTTCGTCGTGACATAGAACTATACGAAGCTTGTTAAATATCAGACGGTATAGCTCGATACTAACAACCGTCGTATAGTCTATGTGACGAGAAGATTCAATCGTATGGTAACCGATAGATTTGTCCCGTGTGGACAAGTTAGGAATATATAAAGCAAACACCTTCATTCACTTGTGTTTTCATCCGTTTCGAGATATTTCGTCGGTACCTTTCCGCTGGTTCTCCGTGTACAAAGACAGATTAGATGTTCATTTCAACGTTGTTTCACAGCTTTGAAATGATTATCTATTCTATTACAGTGTACTCGGAGAACAGCGGGGAGGTGCTGCCAAAATTTACTCGAAACGGTTGAAAGCACAAGCGAATGGGTGTTCGCTCTATACATTCTTAATGGGATAGAAACCTTACCCCCGACAGCCGGAACACACACATACAACAAGAATACACAACAAACGTATAATTAGAGAGTGATTCAAGATGTTCAAGTTAAAACCAATATATGATACTCGATGATAATATGAAACCTTCATATTCTCATCGATACTCATATATGAAACTAAAAGCGCCACTTAGTCCCTGTCTATCGGTTAACATACGTTCAATGTTTGTCGTGACATAGAACTATACGAAGGTTGTTAAATATCGGACGGTATAGCTCGATACTAACAACCGTCGTATAGTCTATGTGACAGAAGATTCAATCGTATGGTAACCGATAGATTTGTCCCGTGTGGATAAGTTAGGAATGTATAAAGCAAACACCTTCATTCACTTGTGTTTTCATCCGTTACAAGATATTTCGTCGGTACCTTTCCGTTGGTTCTCCGTGTACAAAGACAGATTAGATGTTCATTTCAACGTTGTTTCATAGCTTTGAAATGATTATCTATTCTATTACAGTGTACTCGGAGAACAGCGGGGAGGTGCTGCCGAAATTTACTCGAAACGGTTGAAAGCACAAGCGAATGGGTGTTCGCTCTATACATTCTTAATGGAATAGAAGCCTTACCCCCGACAGCCGGAACACACACATACAACAAGAATACACAACAAACGCATAATTAGAGAGTGATTCAAGATGTTCAAGTTAAAATCAATATATGATACTCGATGATAATATGAAACCTTCATATTCTCATCGATACTCATATATGAAACTAAAAGAGCCACTTAGTCCCCGTCTATCGGTTAACATACGTTCGATAATTTATTCTTTTCAACGACAAACGCACACATAAAGCATATACATGGATTTTCTCCTTTGTCAGTAACTATCCATTTCTTATATTTCTCAATATAGTCACCATAACCTACAATTTATATGTTATACAGTCTAACATGGCCCATGAGTACGTCAGAGTTAAGGACTGGATGTATGTGGATTGGCAACAACGTATGCAACCTAAGTTTGTCGCAGGAGTTGCTGCTTTTATTGAATTTGCACACGCACATAATAAGATCATAATAGAGAAGATTCTCTGTTCGTGCGATAGATGTGGCAATAAGTACTGGTAGAAGGTAGAATTGGTAGAGCTTCATATTGTAAAATATAGGTTTACTAGACTTTATACAACTTGGAAATATCACGGGGAAAGAGAAGAATGCAGTAATGCGGCAGAAGAAGAAGGAGAACCCGATAATGCGGCAGGAGAAGAAGGAGAATTCGGTAATGCGGCTGAAGGAGAAGATGGTAATGTTTTCTGATTTAAAATCAGGAAAGCTTATGGAAAAAGCTTCAGAAGAGGGTCACGTGCTTACACGTGACCAGCAGTCACGTGTTGGCACGTGACATCCAAAAGTACCGGCAAAGCAAGTTCAGTTTCCCAACTACATCAAAGAGAGGGGCTTCAGTAAGGGTCACGTACTCCCACGTGACCTGGGTCACGTGTCGACACGTGACATTTAAAAGCAGCAGCGAAGACCCAACGCTTCCTGATCAAATCAAGGAAAAAGCTTCAGAAGAGGTCACATGCTCCCACGTGACCAGGGTCACGTGTTGGCACGTGATGATCAAAACATCAGAATTGTTCTCCAGTTAAATCAAGAAAAAGAGTCCAGACAAGGGTCACGTGCTCACACGTGACCAGGGGTCACGTGGTGGCACGTGACGGTTAAGCAGCAACCAGAAGACAGAGCGCAGAAAGAAAGAAGAAGGCTCATTCCAAAGGGGGTCACGTGCCCACACGTGACCATGGGTCACGTGGTCACACGTGACCGGCTTTCAAAGCCCATTTCGTTGACAGAATTAAATTCTGAAAGAGATTCGAATCTTTCCAAAGGAAAGCGATTTCTGGAACCAATTGAATTAAAGATTTAAAGATGATTGAATATCATTTATCTATGGGAAAATCTCGGGTTTGGAAAGATTTCCCCTTTAAATCTAACCGAAATAACAAAGGAGAATCCCGAGACTTGAAATCCAATGGCGAATAAAATTCACCCAATAATCCAAAGGTCAAAAACGAATGATGGATGCAAATCAAACCTCTCAATGAAGATTCGTCAAAAACTAATTGATTCGGCTGCTTCTCCTATAAATAGGAGCCAAGAGACATAGGGATATACAGATATAGAGATACACACAGAGAGAAGAAAGGGAGAGAGAGCCTTGATACTTCGAGGAACTTGGATCTTCTGCAAAAGAAAACCCTAGGTAAGAAAGGGAAGGCTCCTTGAAAGAAAAGAGAATTTAATTCTCAACAGAGTTTAACTATGATATATAAAACAGAAGAACATATTTCTTCTCTCTTTGATAGAGTATCTGCAAAGTGCACATCTCCCCTTGAAGCTGAGAATTTAATTCTCAATGGGTTGAGATCCTGCCATGCAGATCCAAAACATAGAGAGGGAATGGAAACACGAGAATTTAATTCTCACAGAACTATAGGAATTTAATTCCTTTAAAATAAAACTAGGGCTTGACCCTGTGTTATGGGAATTTAATTCCTTCAGAACAAAAAGAAACAGGGTTTAACCCTAATTAAGAACCTAGTTCTGTTAGAACAGCGGGGATTTAATTCCCTTGATCATAATTTAACAGAGAATGGGAATTTAATTCCTCAAAAGCTTTTATTAAGGTTTAACCCTATTTAGTTCTTCACATGTATGAGGAATTTAATTCCTACAGAAAATTCAGGGTCCAACTCTATTCAGAATATAAATCTTCAAAAGGAAGTAGGAATTTAATTCCTCTGAAATTACTATCAGGGTTTAACCCTACGAGGAATTTTATTCCTGGAAAAGATTAACAGATCCTCTAAACAACATACATAGAGGCAGGGTCACGTGTCACCATGTGACCCCCCCAAAGAGATCTACAGAAAGCCCCTTTGAGGCAGCACCCCACGTGACCCACGTGACCCTCGGCAGAAGCTTTAACATATAAGCACTTGAATGCCCGTCACGTGATGGCACGTGATGCTCTGAAAGGTGCGATAATCTCAGCAGAATAAATGAAGGGAGGGCGCCCTCACGTGTTGCCACGTGACCCCTCTTGCCTTAGTGTTCAACACTAAATTGGAACTCTCGAATCCAGTACTGAAACACTGTTGGGCCTTAGTGTTCAACACTAATCAAAAAACTTTATTCGCAGTGTTCAACACTGATTACCTTAGTATTTAACACTAATCTGAGATCTCCATTGCCAGTGTTCAACACTGATCTGTTTTAGTGTTTATGATAATTTGAAAGCCTTGTTGCTGGTGTTTAACACCAATTATCTTTTAGTGTTAAACACTAACTTGTCAACCTCATTCCCAGTGTTCAACACTGATTGCTCTGTAGTGTTTAGCACTAGGCTTTGGCCCAATTGGCCGAATGGATAGAGGCAAAGCCTCTCCTTCAAGAGACCAACAGGAAGTCAATATTCCAGACCTGATTGGACTTAGCCTAAGCTGGCCATAAGTCCTCAATTCGTGATCAACGGGGCTAATGGGCTCATAACATAATTAATTGGTCTTGATCCCAAATTGGGCCAAAGACTATTTGATCCACTCCGGTTCTAGGGTACATCTCTTCACTCCTTTGATATTTGGCATTGTAATCCCTCAATGTCTGCAAAGAGGTGACGGGTCCTGACGACCACACATTGATATGGACTGCGGGGTCCTTAAACCCGTGTCTAATGCAAAATTCCTGGTTACGTGGAATGTGGATAACGTCACTCTTTGACCCCGCGGAAAACGTCCAGAGCGGAGCCTGGTCCTCGCCAAGCACGGCAGTGAACCCGTGTGAAGCATCCAGAGCACATACCGGACTGTGGGGTCCTTAAACCCATGGACTACGATGTCCTTAACCTTGACCGAGATGTCTTAAAACTAGCAATGGACCGCAATGTCCTTAAACTACCAATGGACCGCAATGTCCTTAAACTACCCATGGACCCCAATGTCCTTAAACTAGAACAATAGAGCCCCCGCATGCTCTTTTGTCGGATCTAAACGGTCCCGTTTAAGTTGATCTTAGCCTCAAAGATGGCTAACGTATCCTTAAACCTTCAAACAGAGTGGACTATAAATCCCCCCAATTAACTCTGGCTCGAGGGTACATCTCTGAACTCCTCTGACATCCGTCGTTGTAATCCTTCAACGTCGTCAGAGAGGTGACGGGTCCCGATGGCCATACGTACGATGGCCCACTATGTCCCTAAACTGGAACAATAGAGCCCAAATGCTCCTTTGTCGGATCTAAACGATCCCGTTAAGTAGATCTTAGTCTCAAAGCTAGACTAATGTATCCTTAACAAACGTTTGAGTTGATCTTAGCCTCAAGTATGGCTGACGTATCCTCAAACCAAACCCCCAAACACAAATCTAAGATAATACGGATTTGGACTAGTCCACGCCCTACGGGCGACGACATAACTCAGTCTCCGTAAACAATCCACGGGCAACAAAGCACAAAACAAACACCCACGACACGAAGTGACCATCTGGAGAAGGAGAAAGTTGTTACCGCAATGCGGTAGCGTAATTAACTGCAGGGGCTTGCGCCTGCAGGGAAGAGCGTCCCCACAATCAAAAACCCCTCAAACGAGGGGGAATCTGACGAAGTCTGCTACATCGGACGCATCCGTCTAAACCTTCGATACATGGTGCCATAAATCAACTTGGCATCTTCGGAGAGGTGGACGGATAGCACCAATTAGCATCTGCCCCGAGTCTCAGTGCCAGGACATCGCAGTCCTGGGCGCCGCCATTCGGAGGGGAACAGATTCTGGCACGCCCGGTGGGACCTTTTCCTCTTTCCACTCCACACTTCGTTTGTCGTGACTCGCGAACCAATCGCGGTTCGCTATTGGTTGCCCTTGGGTTTCAAGATACTAAGAATTGGCGTCTCGCTTATTGCAGAAAGCAAAGGATCGATGGCTTCTACTTCTGCGAAATTCTCCAACTGCTCAGACTGCAATTGCGACCAACGCTCTGCCTCGCCAGGAGGTATAGCCTACGGACCCCAAGCTGCTTCGCTATTCACAATGCCCGTGGAACAGGTCACTCGCGCCACCACAGGATTGTTCTTTGGGACCATGCTCCCGCCGACAAGCGTCACCGCTCCAGTGCTGACAACGGAAGCTCTCAAGAAGTCGGTCTTTGATCGTCTTACCCCTGCCGTGGCTCCTCTCAACGAGTCGCCCAACGTCAACGCCTCGGTCTTCTCTAGATTGGCCAGAAATCCTGCGAACTCATCATGGGGCCTACAATCTCAGAGAAGGCTGCTTCTAAGAAAGCGGCCGCTCCTTCCCCCGAAGTCGTCAAGGCAGCTTCTCCGGCCAAAAGGTCGGTCTTTACAAGATTGACGGCTTCAGCTCCCACTCCCGCTGCCTAAAGGACATCGGTCTTTGACAGGCTAATACCAACAGCGACCCCCCACCTAGACAGGGGGCAAGAAGAAACCATTCTTACCGCTGACCCTACGCCGGCCGCTCGACACGCTCGACGTCGCCACTGGCACCGAGTAAGGAAGGCTGGGGGCAACTCCCCCTCCGGGTTGACTCCATCAGCCCCGGTGGCAGAAGTTAATGCTGCTGTTCCAACTGGGAACAGCTTCGAAATGCTAAATAAGGTGCGAAGGAATTCTCCTACTGCAGTGCTGAAGAGGTCTCCTCCCCCATTAAAAAAGGTTGTGGAAATAAAACCAGAGCAGCCCCGATCTCCTCAACGGCTTTCTTCTAAAATCTATAAGGTTTGGCGGCAGGCCCGAGACTCGATCATCGATCCAAACTTCTCCCGCCGGCACAAGAAGCTGAAAATCCAACCGGAAGCTGGTCACCAGGCTAAACCCCAAAAGACTGTTGATCAACTGGCTCATAAAAGGAGGAGGCCAGAGAAGACCCCCAGCATGCAACGACGGCTAAAAGCACTAAGCCCAGACGCCCTAAGTCTGGGGGCATGGTGGTGCACACTGTTTACATGGCCTCTGGAAAGGAGGAAAGCCGCACTTCTACGGGCCACCGACCGCTAACCCGATCCGTGACGAAAGCCCAGGAGCAGCAACAAAAGCTTCAGGAAATGATGAATGCTATAGCCGCACTTACCGGGCCAAAAGAAAACCCAGAAACGTCCTCAGACGCGCGCCAGGAGGAAGAAACCGACGCTGAATTCCTTCGCCGGATACTGGAGAAAAAGGACAGAGAGGCTGCTGAACAAGTGGCCAACATACAACGTATGGGCCTTCTCTTCCAAGATATGATAGGAATGATGATCCAGCAGGACTTACCCGCCGAGGATCCCCCAATCGTTCTTGAAGACGACCGAGGAGAAACGTCAAATCCACCACCAGCCCTCTCAACGGCCAAGGAGGAGGCAATCTCTAAGGCGGACTTGGTTGACTACATAGCCCAGCAAATCTGGGTTCATCACGCGACTGAGGCAGCTGGTCAAGTCATGAAAACGGGGCGGCCGTATCTAAGCTGGTACGACCAAATCAAATACCCGCAAGGCTATACGATACCAAAATTCCACGTGTACAAGGGGACCAGCAACCCCCATCAACATGTCGCCCAGTTCCGGGCCTTCTGCGGTAACATCGGCGGTGATGATAAACTGTTGCTCCGCCAGTTCGTGGGCAGCCTATCAGAAACTGCGTTCGAATGGTATTCGGAACTCCCGAACGATTCTATCAAAACGTTCACTGAAATGGAGTTGTTATTCACTCAGCGATTCGCAAGTGCCAGCGAACGCACTCCAATAACTGCACTGATTAACGCCAGGGTAAAACCAGGCGAAACCTGGGTCCAGTATGCTATACGCTGGCGGAACTTGTGGTCGAGATGTGAACAACGCATTGAGGAGGCACCCGTAGTGGGCATGTTCATGGGAACCCTAGACCCCCACGCAACTATCTCCCAGTTTATGATGTTCTTTAAGCCAACCACATTCCAGGCTTTAATCGACAAGTTGGCTCAGATGGACCAGATGGGTCATAGACCACCTCCCCCGAAGTCGGAATCTCGGAATAACAAGGGTAAAGGAAGGGCAACCTTTGTTGCGAATGCCCAACAGCAACCTAACGCCCCGAAACCGGCAGATCAACTGGAGGAAAGACGTCGGTATTATAATGAGAAGATGAAGCGTCCCTACTCGTTCCCGCCTGACAAGACGAAACGGTTATTCGAGCTGGCAATACGCAACAGACTTATAAGCCTACCAAATCCAAGGCGACCGCCGCAACCCACCGAGGTGAATAACCCTAACTATTGCCCTTACCATCAAACGGTAAGCCATCCGATTGAAGATTGCTTCGTCTTCAAAGGATGGATTGAAGATCAATACCTCCAGGGGAAGTTTGTACTGTCCGAAAAGTGGAAGGTGAACCCACCACAACCGCATACTCCTAAGAAAGCAGATACACCGGGGGCAACCTGCTCCTTTATTGAAGAAGCTCCATGGGAGGTCGTGCTATCAACTAAAACCAAAAGAATGCTGAGGGACCTTCATGCGTGCCCTGCGATCGAATGGAAGGACCCTCTTGAACCTCAAATTATCGAAAGGATGCTGAAGCCCCGCCCAACTACGAAGACTCGCGATAAGAGCCAAAATACTCACGCCCAACCGTCAAAATCTTCGAAGAAAAAGAAGAAGAAATCCAAGAAGTCCGTGAAGCTTGGAAACGAGCACACGAACTTGCAGAAGCAAATCGACGCGCTGGAAGAATACAATCAAAAGGCGCGAACTCCTGTCACACTGCAAGAGTTCCTCAACCACATCTTTCAAGAGGAAGATGATGGAGAGAGCTCGTCGGATGAATCCGAAGGATATGTGGCGAGTTGTAACGTAATCTCCCACTCGTTTACCGATGATGGGAAAACTCCCGGCATTAAGAAGCTGGAGGCAGAGCCTGTACCAGAGCGTGCATGGCCAACAGACGAAATGATCGACGCTTTTCTAGACGAGATTCGCCTAAAAAGTAAAGCGGATCAGGAGCGTAAGATGGACGCTTCAGAAGGAGCCAAACGCAGGCGACTGAACGAAAGAGTTGAACTACCCCTGCCAGAGCGAAAAGCATCCAAAGTAGACAAGAAGATATTCAAGACGAGGAAAAGGTTTGCCAAAGCCATGTCAAGGGGGATGAAGCTACCACCCTCGGAAGGAAACACACATGATGGGGTGGAGAGGCACCCTGATTATTGCGCATATCATCGGAAAATCTCACACCCCATGGAGGAGTGCGACGCCTTTAAGATGTGGTGGCAAGGATATGTTGCTCATCGGCAACATTTTAAGCGCATGAAACGCAAGATCCGTCGGGAGCGAAGAAGTACCATCGATGGGCACAACAGAACTACTGGCAACTGTTACATGGTTAACGCCAGGGGGTCACAAGTTCTCACCTTTGGGAGCGACTCTGATGAAGAAATGGCTCTGGGCCCTCTCTTTAAAGAATTTGTTTTAGGGAAAGAGGAGAAATCGGAGACCTGCGAGAACATTCAGCTGCGCAATCGCACACTCCCAGAAAAGAATCTCGGGCCCGCGAGTAGAAAAGATAAGGGAAAGGAAAAGGTCACTGAAGATATCACTTTAGATGACCAAGTCATGAGAGAGCTGGCTGCCAAAGACCCTCCTAGGAAGGGTAAAGTGGACTATAACATCCTCGCGCACCTAAGGAAGCTACCTTCTCAGCTTAGCATTCTCGATGCCCTCCTATTATCAAAAGAAGCGCGAGACTCACTAATTAAGGCGTTACAAGAACCTGAGCAATTCCAAGCCTTCCTCGCCACTGAAAAGATGAAGGATGAACTGGAGGAAGTGCATACGGCCGACATCACTTTCGGTGATGAAGACCTCCTTCTCGGGACGTGCGACCACAACCGTCCCCTATATGTCTCCGGATACTGCCATGATATCAAGATAGGCAAGATCCTGGTGGATAATGGATCCTCCGTCAATCTCCTTAATGTTCGGGTGTTGAAGGAAATCTGCATGAGTGTGCAACACCTCGCTCGTGACAAAATTACTATCTCCGGTTTCGATTCACAATCGTCGCGGACTCTCGGATCTGTGATACTAACATTACGCTTTGGACTTCTCGTCACGGACATCAAATTCCATGTCATTGACGCCAAGACCTGCTACAACGCCTTGCTCGGTCGTCCTTGGTTACACGAATATAACATCATCCTTTCTACACAACATCAGTGTATGAAGTACTTTAAGGATGGTTTCGAGTACACCGTAACAGGTGAGTTAAACCCATTTTCCGTGAACGAAGTCCGCAAATACGAAGATGCGAAGTACTTTTTGCCAGATTTCGAGGATACAGAAAGGTGTCGCAATCCGGAGAACAAAGCCGCCGCCGCCACCCCTGTTTTCAGGAGCGATACCGAAGAAGAAGAAGAGATGGTTTATGCAGGGCCATCTCAACGCAACAACCTGGGGACGCCTGCCCCCATGTTAGTCTGCGGATATGATTCAGAAGATGAAGTTAATGCTGTGTTCTCCAATCGGCTGTCAATACAAGCACCCCCTGGCGATGACTATAGTTTGCAAATCACCATGGTACCGCGAGAACACTACAAGGATCTCGACACGCTTCAGGCTCATAATGTGCAGGACCTGCAAACATTTTACGTCCCTCCCAGGCAAAGGGGTGAGAAGGTGATCCTATTCTGCCGATCCTCAGAGTCGAAAATAGAGAAAGAGATCTGGCATGGCGCGGATGCTGCACTTGACAGGCTCCAACCCATCCGTCTGCCCAGATACTATACAAATGGATTAAAGAAGCTACTGAAGCGCCAAGGAGTACCCTTAAAACAGACTGTTCGGCAGGCTCGGTTCTACAACAGGATTTGGGATGTCCCCGGGACTCAACGCAAATTGCCCAACGGAAAAATGGAAACACTCGGGCTTGGATACGCAAGAGCCGGAAAACGGGAATGGGCTCACAGCAGCTACGCTATATATAACTTTGATGAAGAGGAGGACGTCCTGTCAGGAGATGCCAACCCCCCATCAAAACTAGACCCCGCGATTAAAGCGCCGAGTCCGTCGTTTGAAGAACGAATGGGCAAGCCTATCAGGAAAGTGGGTCAGAAAGCTCGGGAAGACCACAACCGCGAAATGGCCATCTACGAGAAGGCCAGGACGCAACGTCTATTTCAACATGCTGCAAAAGACAAAGACGCTTATCCTCGTCAATCCGTTGTACGAAAGGCCCGACGCAGAGACGGAAATAAATCAAGAAGCGGAAAGAGGAGCTGGCAACAACGACGCAGGATTAGAGGGTTACGTGGTCGGGTGTTGCACGGCTCGGATTTGTCCCTTATGAAGAAGATGAGTCGAGCATACTCCTTCCCCCGAGACAAGATGGAGAAGTTACTCAAGCTCGCTATAAAACATCAAATGATCACGCTTCCAGAGTCCAGACATCCTGAGCAAGCTAACAAGGCTTCTCATCTGAGTTATTGCCCTTATCACCGAGCCATAGGACATCCTACCGAAGACTGCTTCACCTTCAAGAACTGGGTCGAGGACCAGTACCAACGGGGCAGATTCGCTTTATCCGACGGCTGGAAGGTAACGCCGCCACAAAAGCATGAGCCCAAGGCCGCAAGAGCAGAACCGGGTCCACCTCAGTCCGGGGAGCGGGTTCGCACCTGTTATACGATTACGATATTAGGAGAAGAGCCCGAGAACGTAGATGACCTTCCCCGGTGCTTTGAGAACAGCGATGATGAGGTGATCTCAGAATTTCCGCCCGCTCCGAAAGAATTAGAAGATGGTATACATACTACTGCAGATAACCTCAAGAAGATTGAGTTGGGATCGGCAGACGACCCGCGACCGACATTTGTCAGCGAGCTGTTATCCGAAGAAAGGGTGGCTGCGTTAAAGAACGTGCTTCTACGGCATAAAGACTGCTTCGCGTGGAACTACTCCGAGATGCCAGGATTAGATCCGGACATTGCTGTGCATAAATTAGCAATATCCCCAGATATCAAGCCAGTCAAGCAGGCGCCAAGGAGGATGCGACTCGAGCTTGAGATGAGCATCAACGCCGAGGTCAAGAAGCTGATCGATTCTGGATTTATCC
Organism: Agapanthus africanus; assembly: GCA_030015575.1. Lineage (NCBI taxonomy): Eukaryota > Viridiplantae > Streptophyta > Magnoliopsida > Asparagales > Amaryllidaceae > Agapanthus > Agapanthus africanus. The sequence continues at coordinate 675,305,780 of CM057343.1, read as the reverse complement.
AAGAAGTCCAATATCCCGACTGGATCGCCAATATCGTCCCGGTAATGAAGAAGAATGGGACGGTACGCATATGCATGGATTTCAGGGATCTCAATAAAGCCTGTCCAAAGGATGATTTCCCAGTACCAGTAACCGAGCTAATGATAGATAACACGTCCACTCACGAGGTTTTCTCCTTTATGGATGGTTCGTCAGGATACAATCAGATAAAGATGCATCCCGAAGACCAGAAGCACACCGCTTTCCGCACCCCTTTGGGTATATTCTGCTACAGGGTTATGCCCTTTGGTCTAAAGAACGCTGGCGCTACCTATCAAAGGGCCATGACAAAGATCTTTGATGACCTCATACACGACGTCGTCGAGTGCTATATCGATGACCTCGTAGTAAAGAGCATGTCATAAGAAGATCATTTAAAGCATCTGGAGACTGTATTTCGACGCCTTCGGCAATATAATTTGAAAATGAATCCCCTCAAATGCGCGTTTGGAGTCTCCTCGGGCAAATTCCTGGGATTCATCATTCGACACCGAGGTATTGAAATAGATCCGTTAAAGATCAAGGCGATCATGGAAATGCCACCCCCAAGGACTCTCAAACAGCTGCGGTCTCTCCAGGGGAAGCTCGCGTATATCCGGCGGTTTATCGCCAACCTGTCAGGCAAGTGCCGTCCTTACAGTCACCTGATGAAAAAGGGAACCCCGTTCGTCTGGAACCAAAAATGTCAAGGTGCACTAGACGAAATCAAGCAGTACCTGCAGAACCCGCCGGTGTTAGCTACGCCGGTCAAGGGAAAACCCCTCATTCTTTATACAACCGCCCTCGAAGGTTCCTTAGGCGCATTATGGGCACAAGAGGACGATCAGGAGAAAGAGAGAGCACTCTACTACTTAAGTCGAGTTCTACTGGGGGCAGAAAGCAACTACTCTCCTATTGAAAAACATTGCTTGGCGTTAATCTTTGCGATAACAAAGCTCAGGCACTATGCGTTGGCACATGAAGTCCGCCTCATTTCAAAAGTGGATCCCCTTAAGTACTTGATGTCGAAAGCCATATTGACGGGACGACTCGCTAAGTGGGCCCTGCTCTTGATGGAGTTCTCGATAACGTATCAACCTCTTAAGGCAGTGAAAGGCCAGGCCATTGCCGATTTCCTCGCTGAGCACCCGATACCGGCCGATTCTCCTCTGAACTGCGATTTGCCGGACGAGCATGCATTTGATGCGATTGGCGGCGGAAGCACCCGATGGGAACTCTATTTCGATGGAGCGTCCTCCGTAAAGAAACAGAAACAAGGTATCCTAATGACCAAATCGGGGATAGGCCTCGTCTTTGCAACTCCACAAGGAGGGATAATGCGCTTCACCTTCTCCTTAACAGAGCCGAGGACAAACAATGAAGCTGAATACGAAGCTCTGATAGCAGGCCTCGAAATCGCCATCGACATGGGAATTGAAGACCTCCTTATATACGGGGATTCTCAGCTGGTCATTAGTCAAGTAAATGGTGACTACCAAATGTACAAGCCGGAGTTGGTGAAGTACGGCGAAAAGGTGCAACAACTATTGACCCAAATTCCCTCCTATACTTTGGAGAACATACCGCGCGTGGAAAACAGCAAAGCAGACGCGTTGGCTAAACTTGCTAAAGAACTGGCTGACGAGAACCTCGATGACGTCAGAATCGTGGTACAAAGCCGTCGAGTGCTCGCCCCGGCGGAAATACCTTCGGAATCACCCGAAGAGAAGGGAGTGACTGAGCAGACGACCCTACAAATAAAAGACCATGAGAAGACCGAAGACTGGAGGGAAGTCTTCATAGACTACTTTAAGTCCCACCGAATGCCCAAAGAAGCGTCCTCAAGACATCAGCTCACGAAACGAGCTCTATCTTTCGCTTTCGTCAACGATATTCTATACAAGAGATCGTTTGATTCTCTATGGCTGAGATGCTTAGGACCTGACGAAGCAGAAAGAGTCATTCAGGAAGTTCATGACGGACTTTGCGGTTCTCACCAAGCAGGCCCGAAGAGGAAGTTAAAAATTAAACGGATGGGTTACTACTGGCCCACGATGATCCAGGACTGCCTCGAGTATGCGAAGCAATGCCACTCGTGCCAGATTCATGGAGACTTTATCCACCAACATCCGAATCCACTACATCCAACGGTGGCTAGTTGGCCATTCGAAATGTGGAGGACCGACATAGTCGGCCCCATTGAGCCAGCATCATCCTGGGGACACCGTTTTATCCTGGCGACAACTGATTACTTCTCCAAATGGGCAGAAGCAGTACCACTGAGGGAAGTGAAGACGGAGAATATCCTCCATTTCTTCAAGACGCACGTCATCTATCGGTTCGGAACTCCACGGCGGATTATCTCCGATAATGGGCCGGCCTACCGAAACCATAAGATTAGCCGCTTCGCACAGCAGCACAATATAGACTGGAGATATTCTTCGGTTTACAATCCACGAGCTAACGGTCTGGCCGAGGCCTTCAATAAGACCTTGACGAAGATCATAAAAAAGACCGTTTCCAGGAATAAGAGAGACTGGCACGAAAGGCTGCAAGAAGCCCTCTGGGCTTATCGAACTACATTCAAGACGGCCACGAACACAACGCCGTACGCGTTGGTATTTAGGACGGAAGCAGTGCTCCCCCTCGAGATAGAGTTACCCTCTCTACGAGTAGCAGTCCACCACGAGCTGACGAACGAAGAAAATGCTCACCTTCGGCTTGAGGAGCTTGATGCCCTCGACGAAACCCGGCTCATAGCGCAACAACATCTAGAGGCCTACAAAGAAAAGATGACGCGCTCGTACGAAAGATTGACCAGGCCGAGGACATTCCGCCAAGGCGAACTCGTACTAGTGGTCAAAAGACCTATGATCCCCAATCATGCCAAGCGAGGAAAATTTGAGCCAAACTATGAAGGCCCGTACATCATAGACAAGGTCTACCAGGGTGGAGCCTACCTACTCATGGACATGCACGGTGAAAGGCCTTTCAGGCCAATAAACGGCCGCTTCTTAAAGAAATACTACGCTTGATAAGCCACAGCCTGGGACAATGATAGATGACGACGACTATGTCCGCTCACTATCTTCCTAGGCTCAGACTTTACAAGCAGCAGCCGGCCTTCCCATAGCGACGGACCGAAACGTCCTTAAACTAACGGCGGGCCGAAACATCCTTAAACTAACGGCGGACCGAAACGTCCTTAAACTAACGGCGGACCGAAACGTCCTTAAACTAACGGCGGACCGAAACGTCCTTAAACTAACGACGGACCGAAACGTCCCTAAACTACTACCACAGCATCCTTAGGCTGACAACAAAAAAGGGGAGAAAAAGAAAAAGAAAAATAAAAAAAAATGAAAGAAAAAACGGTATGTCCATAAGCAAAATGCGCACGGATGAAAACCCGAAAGGGCTCCGTGAGTAAAAACAGCAGGGCTACCGGCAAGTGTTCGTGAAAACCCGAAAGGGCGTGACCTTGTTAAAAAACAAAAAGTGAAAAAGAAAAAAAAAACGGTACGTCCATAAGCAAAATGGGCACGGATGAAAACCCGAAAGGGCTCCGTGAGTAAAAACAGCAGGACTACCGGCGAGTGTTTGTGAAAACCCGAAAGGGCGCAACCTCGTTAAAAGACACTTGTAGGGTCCTCTCGACCTTGTAAGGAGAAACCACCTGCGTGAGATCCTTACGACTCACAAAGGAGCAACACACTTAGGGATCCTCATGATTCCTAAGGAGAAAATACACTTACGAGATCCTCACGACTCGTAAGGAGAATTCTTTTATGGGACCCTCACGGCTCATGAGATTTGAATGTCTTAAGTTACAGAAACCTAAACCTGTTCTTAAGCAAATCCTCCACAACCTTCGATATTGCCCTACAAGAGGCTCAATACTGACCCTTGTATACAATCCACGGGCGCGAAAAAACATTTCCCCAGCAAAGACACACCCGTGACTAGGGACATGTCCATATGATGAGCAACCCTTGTAGGTCCTCTCGACCCATAAGGAGAAAACCCTCTTGTAGGATCCCTACGACTTACAGAGGAACATACACTTAGGAATCCTCACGATCCCTAAGGAGAAAATACACCTGCAAGATCCTCACGACTTGTAGGGAGAAATACCTTTGTGAGACCCTTACGGCTCATGAAGTCAAAAGCCTTGGTCGACAGGACCCTTAACCCTGTTTACTAAGCCACCTTTGTTCAATATCGACAAAGGCAAATGATGATTCGCTCCTGGCAGCATCCCAGTTGCAGCGGTGCTGATGCCGAAATCGGTGTCTAAAATCCAAGCTTACGGCGAAAAAGCTAACAAGCCACACATGCCTACGAAATAGCCGAAATGATGGGGCAACTTACAATAAAAAACAGCAAGTAAAAGTGTATGCTAAAGAAGATGGGTCGAGAATATTCTTTTCCCTAAGATAAGACAAAGAAGATATTCAATCTCGTCGTAAAGTATCAGATGATGACACTACCGGAGTCCAAGCACCCTAAGCAAGCGAACGAGGTCTCTTACCCAGACTATTGCTTCTATCACTAAGCAATAGGGCATCCTCTCGAAGACTACTTCACCTTCAAGAACTGGGTCGAAGACAAATATCAACAAGGCAGGTTCGCTCTATCCAGCAGTTGGAGGGTAAGCCCGCCACAGAAGCATGAACCGAAAACGACGCGTATAATGAGAGTAGAACCAGCTCAACATCGATCTTGGAAACGATCTCGTACCTGTCACGTGATAACGCTGTCAAAAGAAGAGCCCGAGAATATGGATGACCTCCCCTGGTGCTTCGAAAACGATGATGACGAGGTAATCTCAGAGTTTCCACCGGCGCCAAAAGAGCTGGAAGATGGAATTCAAACTACTGCAGATAACCTCAAGAAAATTGATTTAGGGACGATAAGTGACCCGCGGCTGACGTTCGTGAGTGAGCTGCTGTCTGAAGAAAGGGTGGATACACTAAAGGACGTGCTCATGCAGCATAGAGATTGCTTTGCATGGAACTATTCAGAGATGCCAGGACTCGATCCAGAGATTGCTGTCCATAGATTGGCGATTTCTCCAGACGTCAAACCGATCAAACAAGCGCCGAGAAGAATGCGGCTCGAGCTTGAAATGAACATCAACGCCGAGGTCAAGAAGCTAATCGACTCCGGCTTCACCTAAGAGGTTCAATATCCTGACTGGATCGCCAACATCGTCCCGGTGATGAAGAAAAATGGGACAGTGCGCATATGTGTGGACTTTTGGGATCTCAATAAAGCCTGCCTGAAGGACGACTTCCCAGTACCGGTCACCGAGCTGATGATAGATAACACATCCACTCACGAGGTCTTCTCCTTCATGGACGGCTCATCAGGATACAATCAGATAAAGATGCATCCCGAGGACCAGAAGCATAACGCTTTCCGGACCCCTTTGGGCATATTCTGCTACAAGGTGATGCCCTACGGTCTAAAGAACGCTGGTGCCATCTATCAGAGGGCCATGAAGAAGATCTTCGATGACCTCATACATGAAATCGTCGAATGTTATATCGACGACCTCGTAGTTAAAAGCAAATCATACGAGGAACATCTAGAGAACTTGAAGATCGTATTTCAACGCCTTCAGCAATACAACTTGAACATGAACCCTCTCAAGTGCGCGTTCGGAGTTTTCTCAGGAAAATTCCTAGGATTCATCGTCCGACATCGAGGCATCGAGATAGACCCGTCGAAGATCAAGGCGATTATGGAAATGCCCCCACCAAGAACTCTCAAACAGCTGCGGTCTCTCCAAGGAAAGCTCGCGTATATCCGGTGATTTATAGCCAATCTCTCAGGCAAGTGCCGTCCTTACAGTCACCTAATGAAGAAGGGAACCCCATTCGTCTGGGATCGCAAATGCCAAAGCGCACTGGACGAAATCAAGCAATACCTACAGAATCCGCCAGTGCTGGCCGCTCCCGTTAAAGGAAAACCTCTCGTCCTGTACACAATAGCCCTCGAAGGTTCTTTAGGCGCGCTGTGGGCACAAGAAAATGACCAAGGGAAAGAGAGAGCCCTTTATTATCTGAGTCGAGTTCTCTTGGGGGCAGAAAGCAATTACTCTCCCATTGAAAAACACTTCCTGGCGTTGATCTTCACGATAACGAAGCTCAGACACTATGCATTGGCACATGAGGTCCATCTCGTATCAAAGGTAGATCCTCTTAAGTATTTGATGTCAAAGGCTATATTAACGGGGCGGCTCGCTAAATGGGCCTTACTCTTAATGGAGTTCTTGATAACTTATCGGCCTGTTAAGTCAGTGAAAGGCCAGGCCATCGCCGACTTCCTCGCCGAGCATCCGATACCTGCCGACTCTCCCTTGAACTGCGAATTGCTGGACGAAGACACGTTTGACACGATCGAGGGGAAAAGAAGAGAGAATGATACCCGGTGGGAACTTTATTTTGACGGAGCATCTTCCATGAAGAAGCGCAAACAAAACACCCCTATAATCAAATCAGGGGTAGGCTTCATCTTCGTAACTCCACAAGGAGGGATAATGCGCTTTGCCTTCTCCTTAACAGAGCCGATGAAAAACAATGAAGCCGAATATGAAGCTTTGATAGCAGGTCTCGAGATCACTATCGACATGGGAATTGAAAACTTTCTCATATACGGAGACTCCCAACTGATCGTTAGTCAAGTAAACGGCGACTATCAAACGTGCAAGCCAGAGTTGGTGAAGTACGGCGAGAGAGTACAGCAGCTGCTAATTCAAATTCCTTCCTACACCTTGGAAAGCATACCGCGTGCGGAAAATAGCAAGGCGGATGCATTAGCCAAGCTCGCTAAAGAACTGGCTGACGAGAGCCTCGACGACGTGAGGATCGTTGTGCAAAGCTGTCTGGTTCTTGCACCGGCAGAAATATATTCAGAATCTTCCAAAGAAAAGGGAGCGACCGAGCAAACGGCCTTACAAATAAAAGACCAGGAAAAGGCTAAGGATTGGAGAGAAGTCTTTACAGACTACTTCAAATCCCGTCGAACGCCTGAAGATGCGTCCTCAAAACATCAGCTCATGAAGCGAGCTCTATCTTTTGCCTTCGTCAATGATACCCTGTATAAGAAATCATTTGACTCTTTATGGCTAAGATGCCTTGGACCTGAAGAGGTAAAGAGAGTCGTCCAAGAAACTCACGATGGACTCTGCGGTTCTCACCAAGCCGGGCCAAAGATGAAGCTAAAGATCAAAAGGATGGGCTACTATTGGCCCACGATGATCCAGGACTGCCTCGAGCACGCAAAGCAATGCCACTCGTGCCAGATCCATGGGGACTTTATCCACCAACATCCGAATCCGCTACATCCGACAGTGGCTAGCTAGCCATTCGAAATGTGGGGGATTGACATAATCGGCCCCATCGAACCAGCATTGTCCAGAGGCCATCGATTCATTTTGGCGACAACTGACTACTTCTCCAAATGGGCAGAAGCAGTACCGCTGAGAGAAGTGAAGACAGAGAATATCCTCCATTTCTTCAAGATGCACGTCATTTATCGGTTTGGAACTCCACGACGGATCATCTTCGATAACGGGCCGGCCTATAGAAGCCACAAGATCATCTGTTTCGCGCAACAGCATAACATAGACTGGAGATATTCTTCAGTCTATAATCCTTAAGATAACGGTCTAGCTGAAGCTTTCAATTAGACATTGACAAAGATCGTGAAAAAGACGGTGTCTCGAAATAAGAAGGACTGGCACGAGAGACTGCATGAAGCTCTCTGGGTGTATCGAACTACGTTCAAAACGGCCACGAACACAACACCGTACGCATTGGTATTCGGTACGGAAGCGGTACTCCCCTTCGAGATAGAGTTACCCTCTCTATGAGTGGCGGTTCGCTACGAGCTAACGGACGAAGAAAATGCTCACCTTCAGCTTGAGGAGCTCGACGCCCTTGATGAAACCCGTCTCATGGCGCAACAAAATCTGAAGGCTTATAAAGCAAAGATGACGCGCTCATATGAAAGATTGACTAGGCCGAGAACATTTCGCCAAGACGAACTCGTGCTAGTGGTCAAAAGACCTATGATCCCCAATCGTGCCAAGCGGGGAAAATTCGAGCCAAACTATGAAGGCCCGTATATCATAGACAAAGTCTACCAGGGTGGAGCCTATCTACTCAAGGACATGCATGGTGAAAGACCTTTCAGGCCAATAAATGGTCGTTTCCTAAAGAAATACTACGCCCGACGAGTCACGGCCTAGGTCAACGATAGATGACGACGCCTATGTCCGCTAGCTATCTTCCTAAGCCTAAACTCTGTAAGTAGTAGCTGGCTTCCTAATGTCGGACCGAAACGTCTTTAAACTAACGTGGGACCGAAACGTCCTTAAACTAACAATAGACTACTATGTCCTAAAACTGGCGATGGACCGAAACATCCTTAAACTAACAATGGACCACTATGTCCTAAAATTGGCTGTTGACTGAGACGTCGATAAACTATTGTGGACTGCAGCATCCTGAGGCTGACAAAAAAAAATAAATAATAAAAAAAACAAAAAAGGTATGTCCATAAGCAAAATGGGCACGGATGAAAATCCGAAAGGGCTCCGTGAGTAAAAACAGCAGGGCTACCGGCAAGTTTTTGGGAAAACCCGAAAGGGAACGATCTCGTTAAAAGACACTTGCAAGGTCCTCTCGATCATGTGAGGAGAAACCACCTGCGTGAGATCTTTACGACTCACAAGGGAGCAACACACTTAGGGATCCCCACGAGTCCTAAGGAGAAATTACACTTACGAGATCCTCACGACTCGTAAGGAGAACCCTCTTATGGGACCCTCACGGCTCATAAGATTCAAAAGTCTTAAGCTACAGGGATCTGAACCTGTTCTTAAGCGACCACCACAACCTCCAATGCTTCCCTACAAGCGGCTCAATGCTGACCCTTGTATACAATCCACGGGCGCGAATAAACACTTCCCTAACAAAGTCCCATCCACGACTGGGGATATGTTTACATAGTGGACAACCCTTGTAAGCCCTCTCGACTTATAAGGAGAAAGCACTCTTGTAAGATCCTTACGACTTATAAAAGACCATGCACTTAGGAATCCTCACGATCCCTAAGGAGAAAACGCACCTGCGAGATCCTCACGACTCGTAGGGAGAAATACCTTTATGAGACCCATACTGTAAGTGCACGGCGGCGCCCCGGCCGTCAATCCGACGCCGGAATGCGGAAACGAAAAACTTTTCAGGATAGAAAACAGGCACCACCACGCACAAAAGTCCCGGATCGGGCCATTAAACTAGTCCTAGCTAACTAAAGAACGGGTAGAGAGATATACCGAGCGATCCGTGTCCTTCGGTCTTCTCGTCATCGTCCCGATCTCCCGCGGAATGTCCGGTCTCCACCTCCTCGCCGGAAGGGCACCACGTCGCCGGCTTCTTTTACGGGCTCCCACCTCTAGACCGAGGCAACTCGGGCACGAACTTGACGAGTCGACATGCCCAAGATTTGCTGTAGAATGTAGTGTAGTGTTATGTCTCATTTGGGTTACTAGAAGTTGCCTTTTGAGTGGAGGAATTGAGATGTGGAATTTTTGTAGTGAACTTGGGGATTTTTAGCAAGCATAAAGAGAAAAATCCCCACTACAAAAATTGGACAGCCCCCTATCCTTGGCCGGCCATGGCTCCTTGAGAAAATGAGAGGGGCAGTGTATGAATGAGGTGATTGAGTCAATCATCAAAGAGAGAGCAAAGGTGATCATGAAAAGAAATCATCACCAATCAAAACCAACACTCCACCAACCTCATCATAACCCATCACCATTACAAAAGTCAAGCAATGATGAGAAGAAGAAGTCAAATGGTGGTAGAAATATCATGATACAATAATATGCAAAGACCACCCTCCAAAATGCTTATTTGCACAAATGCAAATAAGGCCTCCTCCACCAATCTTCAGCCAATGAAAGATACAAAGAAAATTGGCCGAAACAGAAAACAAACTAGCAACTTCAAAAAACTGATCCCGTAATAAATTACAGGAAAACCCCGCTACTGTATATACATACCCGTATTTGTATTCCGATCGAAATACAAATGCAATGAGACAAAGTCTACACTGTACTATACTAGGATCCGGCTTAAACCAAAGCCCACTAGTATTAACCGTCCGATCATGATCCGTGCAATACCGCACGTATCTGATCGAACCCTGCCATATCTCCATACGGCCTCTACAGCGTTTCGCCCGAAACTTGAGCACCTGTCTGTGGGGGACTCTAAAGACTCGTTAATACTATGGCTGTGGATTTAACCACTAGCACGTCAGAGGTATTAGCCATACGTGACGGGCTACCAGCTATTGACCAAAAGGGATGTCTGTGAGCGAACTCATCCTGACACCCTACTGAGCCTGTCAGTGACAATATCCGTACAGTCCGGTCCGTTCGTCTATGAGCATCGCATGGCGGGCCTAGGGGGTTGGTAAAAGTCAGACCCCCAAAAGCGGTACAAGTCGTATCGGAGTGTAGCCCAGAACACCCTGAGATACTACTGGAATACCTACCAGTAAATCTCCTGCCTCGGCCGAGGGCTTTGTGTAATGGCTCTCGTAGACACAGCGCGACCTCACCCCCAATACCGGGAGAGACGAACCCCTGAAGATCCGCTCACTGCCTCCATGTAGCTCGGGACTGTACCCAACTAAAACCTGTTTGCACGTCTCCTTTAGGCGTGGTAGGGTAGTAATCAAAGTACAGTGGGAACTCACACGAGACAAATGACGATCCTCAGGTCGATGAACTAACCTGTACACATGTCACCAGGGAACTACTATCTGACGTCAGGTATAAGACCAACTAGCATGTTCCCGGCGAGTCCTGTCCGGTGTACTCATAACCCAATGAGCACCTGTATACATCTTATGTGAACCAACTGACACTAGTGGCTTGTGAGACCGGCCACCGCCCCTCGTCGGGGTCTCGACTGTATACACTAGTCTACTCTGGAGTATCAATGCCCTGTCTCGAAACTCCCACGACTAGGGACCTTTTAAGGATGTGCTTATAGACTACCAGCTCCCACGTATATGATCGCCCTCATACTGCTGGCAGTCAAGCAAGAATCCTAGGGGCTCTATCAACGTGTAATAGTGACCTGTAAGGTCATCTAAAGCAGTACACGATGATAAAGATAAACCAGATAGCATACTATCATCTTGAGTAAGACTGTCCTACCGGGATAGGTCCTCCCTCAATCATTGCAATCACATGCCTGTGATCCAATAATTGACTCTGAGGGCACTATTTCCAACAATCTCCCACTTGCACTCAAGGTTAATTATTGCGATGTCGCATACTCACAGCCCGTGTGATACCGAACACCCAACTCCTCTATTAGTCAGTCTCACAAAGCTCGTTTGCGAAACTATTGCGTTCGAGGAATAACCTCAGTGAGTGGATCCGCTTTAATATTTCTTTCTATGTCTCTCTATATCTCAAGTTCGCGGAGAAAGCCATCTCCCGAAATGAGCAATACCTGTCTTAGAATGTGTCTGGATGTCTGATGGGACCTAGTTCATAAATGAATTCCAAATCCAAACTTCTTAGACTGTATCGTCAACTGAACTTAATCAGTATCCTGCGCCATGCCTCCCTCAGTATCCTCCTGGACTACCTGTCCAAACTACTGCCCCTCGTCAGAGGGAAAACTATAACTCTGACAGCCACTCTGCCGTCCAAGTCACCTTGGAAGCCTGGAATGATAACTGTCTCTTAAAAGAGGCTGTTGTTATCATATCCCTAGAACATCCACTTATGTTCTAAAAACCGCTTCCGATCATTTCTCCAGGATTGGATTAATATCAATTTATTGCATCTACCGCAAAAACAACATCTGGTGTGGTACTTGACATCTCATGATTGACTCAATTGCCTAAGCAAGTGATCTATCAATCATGCACATCCCTCTCTCCTTTAGTCTGTAAGACACCTTTAGAGAGGGTGACTCCATCACCTGCAGGTATACTATCGTGCTAGGAGTCGTCCATTCTAAAAAACTCTTAGAATGCTGTCTAAGTACCCTGATTGGGAAATCACCCAAATCTAGATCTAAAACCATAGATCCAGTAACCAGAATGTTTGATATAATGCCCAAGTCCCATGTGGAGAAACCACTGTGTGACAACCAATGTATAACCGATCATAGTATAGGAATATCACTTCCTACTTTGTGTATGTCATCCAAATACCAGGACATCACACCCTACTACCTTCTTAACAGATCCATCCCCTATTCTGATGAAGTCAAACCTATGACTGTCACATCAGAAATAGATGATCTATCTCCGCTATATCTGCTTTAGTCTATAAATAGACATAAGCCACTTTTCCACCATGCTTCCGCTGCTCCCACTGACCACGACAACCCTCTGGCAGAGTCATATAGACGTACACTTCTAAATCCAGTTTAGAACGACGCTATACTCATCCTCCTGTCAGGTCTCACAGTCTGGAACAACAGCAATGGCAAGTCTGGGTAAACAAGAACCTCCCTGCCACCGTCCTTGAGGCTACCGGAGTACCTCTCGGGTGTCTTAGGTTACCCACCATATCTGCGGAGTGGCCAATGGAATGTCAAATCAGATTGAATCTTTAGGTTCTTATCAAATTTTCAGTAATCGTTTGCGGTTCTGGAATTACTTCCAGTTCTACCATACTCCCACTACCGTTTTCCGAAAAAATCCATTTTTAATAAAACTGTGGCGAGTCAAGAACAATATCACTATTGATCTTCCAGATGGTAGAACGTCAACCCTCGTCATAGCCTGGGTCAACCCACAAACAACCATTACAGAAACGTGCCTTGAGTTATCCGGACTCTAGTTTTAAGTATAAGCCGGACAACTCCCCGTATCTTAACATCGTTAAGATATGAACTGTTCTATATCCAATACAGAAACAGAAGCACTGATTTAATTGAACCAGATTCAAATCATGCAGCTATCTCCAGTGCATGTCTAGTAAATGGAGAGAGACCGATCAGTGTTACTCAACATAGGAGTACTTCCAATTATGAGTAGCCTGAAAGAGAAGCAAGTTCTCTTAATCATTACTATCAACTGAATACCATACACAAGTATCTACATCTTCGATCACCTTGAAGAATTCTGATACTTGCAATACTTGGTCTTCTACTTTGTTCATATACCCATAACTTCTCAAAACTTGGACCCTGTGTTTCTACGAAACACCTGTCTAAAACCTAGAGAAGTCATAAGTAAACCGAATATAGTACGAGGACCAACCCCTATGTCCTAATGGACACTGGACAACATACAATACTCTATATAAGTCCCTTGAGTTTAATAACTCATTCCCTGCGTGTCGTAGGTTGAAAACTGTACCTGTGGTTAAGAAGAATTACACCGCTGTTTAATGCTCCTTACCTAACCATCCATTGATATTGGTAAATGTCATAGACATAATTTCAAAAAGTATATCTCACTCTATGAAAATAGACATACAGATATATCAATTTGAAATTGGTGCATAACAGCGGATATTCAAACCAAATATTTGCCGTCCGGCAAACAACCCAGGTGACTTCCTCAAATATCACCGATTACAACAAATCCCGATATAATGAGGATGATCACCCAATTCCCAATAACTTACTCCCACTCATCATCTGTAAAATCATACAGATGTGAGAATCATACCTGGTAAATACATACCCTGGAGTAAGTATCTAATCGGGAAATCAGTTTTCTTTTAACAGTACACAGTGAATCTGAAACATTGAAATGTTTCGTAGGGGTATCCGGGTATTCCTAGTAATGTCTCTTCCATTATCCAGGTTCACAACTGTAACCGTACATTTCTTTGCCACCTCTCCAAATCCCTTCATATGTCTTTAGTCATTACCTTCTGTACACCCCTTTAGGCCAAATAGTTTTCTTCCTTCCCTACCGTTCGGCACCAGCCTATGGTTTGGAAGAAAACTATCCAATTAGCATAATGGGTGTACTGTTCTAATCCTAGGAGCACTCGCAATGCGAGAGAAGGTGAAGATAAAAGACAATCGAATAAACCTTATTCCTATTTCTCCCGAACCAGAATCCATCCCCGAACTGGAACAAGTTCCTTCGAGTTCGTATATAACCATACGATGGAGTATCCAATAAACTGTGGATCTTCGTAGTGATACGGAGTGTTATGGAGAAATAAAAAGGTGATTTAGGATTGGCGAAGAAATGCTTGGTTTGGTCGTGAATAGCAGTCGCAATTTACTTTGCCCTCCTACTAATCCCTTGATATGTCTTTACTTCATACCTTCTGTACACCATCGTTATGCTAATTGGTTTTCTTTATTCCCCACCGTTCGGCACCAACCTAAGGTTTGGAAGAAGACTATCCAATTTGCGTAATAGGTGTACTATCTCCTAAACCAAGGAGTACTCGCAACCTGAGAGAAGGTAAAAGGAAAAGACAACTGAATAGTCTTATCCATTTTCTCCAGAACCAGAAACCATCCTCGAATAAATTCCTTCGAGTTCGTATATAACCATACGATGGTTTTGTCCAATGGAAGTGGACGTTCGTAGTAATACGGGGTGTCCTGTAGAAAATGGTAAAAGTAGGAGTGGCAATGAGGTTTGCAACTCTGACAATCCAAAAGCCAGTGTTTAAGAAGGTTCGGTTAATCTTGGTCACTGAGTCATAGTCTAGGGTCGGGTCATGGTCGCTGCCAAAAAGAGAGAGAAAAGAAACACTCAGCGTGCACTCTAACCTAGATCAGAATGGTTACCAATTTATCTAATCTGGAAACCTCCCACTGTACCGTCAAATTCTCTTCCAAACCTGAAAGAAGAATTAGTCGGGATCACCCGAGGAGTAAACCAACTCATCAGTGGGAATCGGGATCCAACTATCATCGCATGATAACGTGATGGACATCGCCCACGTTATCACACTCCAGAAGGTATGCGCATATCTGGCAAGTTTCAGTTTCTTTAGAAACTCCCGATGTGATTTTTGCCCCATGCTCTTATGACCTTGACGAAGGCCAACAAATCATAAGTCACATGTCAAGTTCTACCCGTCATTCTCCAGGTTGATTTGAACCCACCCGCACAAGCCCTTGACGAAGGCCAACAAGGCTATACGACTGTCCCAAACCAACGCATCTATCTATGCTGCAGAAAGGCAACAAGCAGCTACCATACACTATGCCTTGATGAAGGCCAACAAACATAGCATGAATACTACTTGCTACCCATCTGAAACGACGGAGGGCTACGAATGGTTTCTGGAGAAAAACCTTTAACGTAATGAACTTGATATCGTCGAAGGAATGGATAGCTTTTTAGAAAAATATAGTGACGAAAACCTTTACTAAAGAGGTCACTCCCGGTGAAGGGATCTCGGCTCTTTCCCCGTAGAATGAGGTGCAGGATATTCCAACTGAATACCACGATGCAAAGCAAAAGTAAATGACTATAGTGAAGTTATTGCCCTGATGCAAACTTCTGTCCAAGGGGTCACTCCCGGTGAAGGGATCTCAGCCCTTGCCTCGTCGACTGAGGTGCTGGATATTCATAACCGAATACCACTGTGCAAAACAAAAGTGAACGTCCTTGCAATAACAGCTTTTTGAAAAATGTTCCAACAACATCAATTAGGTTTGTTTAGTTTGCATTGATCCGAATCAATGCAGTCCCATCAATTGATCACACTACAAAGAACGAAAATAATGATGTACGTATATGCCATCCGCATTCGCCACTGGGTCCCGTCATTACCCGTTAGGTTAGTTAACTAACGACAGAGCGGGGACTGGACTAGCGCGGATGCAAAACATATACAACATCTACTAGTATATATATAATATATAATTTTCGCTCAAAGCGTGATAAAATGCAATATCACAGAAATGTACAGCATCACAGAACAATACAGATATTTGGGATCCCCGGGTTTCACGGAGCCGCTACTGAAACCCGACGTTCCCCTGGTCGTGTGGATAGCCTGTGCGATGAAATCCTAGACCCCTACGGGCGCGGTAAGTTACCCGCCAAAACCTAAAGCGAGGTAGCCCCCTTCAGTAACGTGAATGGACCACCCAGCACTTCACGGAATCCGGTAACTTGGGCACCCCTCCTGGGTCAACCTGTACCCCCTACGAGTGCGGCGAATAGCCCGCCAATTCTAGAGTAAAGCCCCTTTCGTCTCAACGCCATGAGATGCGGGCCCGTTGCCCTCTAGAACCCGGCTACCCGTGCACCCCTCCGCGGGGTAATCCTAGTACAGAAAGTAAAATATACATACAAGGGGTACATCGACCTCACCCCGGTCGTGCCCCAAAAGAATAATATACAAACCGGCAGTGACGGCAGTCCACATGTCGGACGCTCGCCCCGCAATATCAAATGTACATAATACAATCAAAACTGTACTACCATTGCATCCAGGATATCCCCATGACCAATCCGCAACATCACAGCACAACATAGAATATCAACGTGAATGTCACGTTCGCAAATCCGTCAAACCGGGCTATAGCAGTTAGACATGATTTACCGATCAAGTGACATTCACGGTCGCAGATATAATGTAAATACTGTGAACTAATGTGTTTAAAATTTTTCGATCGATCAAATTTTCCTAAGTGGGCCCCAAGCACTTACTGTAGCACATAAAGAAATTCTGGGCCCAAAAAGAACATTCCAAAACCGCAATTTCCCTGTTTAAAGAGCTCTGTACAAAATTGGTGCAGTGAGGGAACTGTACGGCGGCGGAACCGCGGCCCCAAGGGGGTTTTGGCCGTGGTTCCGCAGTGGTTATACAGTGTCACGCCACCATTTTTCTCCAGAATTCTTAAAACTTCCTGCATGTACTTCTGCAACATACAGAAAAATTTTTCGAGCTAAAAAATTTTTGACAGAAACCCGATGCATTGAAAACGCGGATTTTAGAATTTTTTTGTTCGATCGGAAATGTAAACACGTTAGACAAAGCTAGACTAGATTAATGGCGTGGCTCTGATACCATGTAAGTCCACGGCGGCGCCCCGGCCGTCAATCCGACGCCGGAATGCGGAAACGAAAAACTTTTCAGGATAGAAAACGGCACCACCGTGCACAAAAGTCCCGGATCGGGCCATTAAACTAGTCCTAGCTAACTAAAGAACGGGTAGAGATATATACCGAGCGATCCGTGTCCTTCGGTCTTCTCGTCGTCGTCCCGATCTCCCGCGGAATGTCCGGTCTCCACCTCCTCGCCGGAAGGGCACCACGTCGCCGGCTTCTTTTACGGGCTCCCACCTCTAGACCGAGGCAACTCGGGCACGAAGTTGGCCAGTCGACGTGCCCAAGATTTGCTGTAGAATGTAGTGTAGTGCTATGTCTCATTGGGATTACTAGAAGTTGCCTTTTGAGTGGAGGAATTGAGATGTGGAATTTTTGTGGTGAACTTGGGGATTTTTAGCAAGCATGAAGAGAAAAATCCCCACTACAAAAATTGGACAGCCCCCTATCCTTGGCCGGCCATGGCTCCTTGAGAAAATGAGAGGGGAGAGTGTATGAATGAGGTGAGTGAGTCAATCATCAAAGAGAGAGGAAAGGTGATCATGAAAAGAAATCATCACCAATCAAAACCAACACTCCACCAACCTCATCATAACCCATCACCATTACAAAAGTCAAGTAATAATGAGAAGAAGAAGTCAAATGGTGGTAGAAATATCATGATACAATAATATGCAAAGACCACCCTCCAAAATGCTTATTTGCACAAATGCAAATAAGCCCTCCTCCACCAATCTTCAGCCAATGAAAGATACAAAGAAAATTGGCCGAAACAGAAAACAAACTGGCAACTTCAAAAAACGGATCCCGTAATAAATTACAGGAAAACCCCGCTATTGTATATACATACCCGCATTTGTATTCCGATCGAAATAAAAATGCAATGAGACAAAGTCTACACTGTACTATACTAGGATCCGGCTTAAACCAAAGCCCGCTAGTATTAACCATCCGATCATGATCCGTGCAATACCGCACGTATCTGATCGAACCCTGCCATATCTCTATACGGCCTCTACAGCGTT
The DNA here is from genome assembly GCA_030015575.1 of Agapanthus africanus. Classification (NCBI taxonomy): domain Eukaryota; kingdom Viridiplantae; phylum Streptophyta; class Magnoliopsida; order Asparagales; family Amaryllidaceae; genus Agapanthus; species Agapanthus africanus. Next base: position 675,287,646 of record CM057343.1, on the reverse strand, counting down.
TCGCCCGAAACTTGAGCAGCTGTCTGTGGGGGACTCTAAAGACTCGTCAATACTATGGCTGTGGATTTAACCACCAGCACGCCAGAGGTATTAGCCATACGTGACGGGCTACCAGCTATTGACCAAAAGGGACGTCTGTGAGCGAACTCATCCTGACACCCTACTGAGCCTGTCAGTGACAATATCCGTACAGTCCGGTCCGTTCGTCTATGAGCATCGCATGGCGGGCCTAGGGGGTTGGTAAAAGTCAGACCCCCAAAAGCGGTACAAGTTGTGTCGGAGTGTAGCCCAGAACACCCTGAGATACTACTGGAATACCTACCAGTAAATCTCCTGCCTCGGCCGAGGGCTTTGTGTAATGGCTCTCGTAGACACAGCGCGACCTCACCCCCAATACCGGGAGAGACGAGCCCCTGAAGATCCGCTCACTTCCTCCATATGGCTCGAGACTGTACCCAACTAAAATCTGTTTGCACGTCTCCTTTGAGCGTGGTAGGGTAGTAATCAAAGTACAGTGGGAACTCACACGAGAAAAATGACGATTCTCAGGTCGATGAACTAACCTGTACACATGTCACCAGGGAACTACTATCTGACGTCAGTTATAAGACCAACTAGCATGTTCCCGGCGAGTCCTGTCCCGTGTACTCATAACCCAATGAGCACCTATATACATCTTATGTGAACCAACTGACACCAGTGGCTTGTGAGACCGGCCACCGCCCCTCGTCGGGGTCTCGACTGTATACACTAGTCTACTCTGGAGTATCGATGCCCTGTCTCGAAACTCCCACGACTAGGGACCTTTTAAGGATGTGCTTATAGACTACCAGCTCCTACGTATATGATCGCCCTCATACTGCTGGCAGTCAAGCAAGAATCCTAGGGGCTCTATCAACGCGTAATAGCGACCTGTAAGGTTACCTAAAGCAGTACACGATGATAAAGATAAACCAGATAGCATACTATCATCTTGAGTAAGACTGTCCTACAGGGATAGGTCCTCCCTCAATCATTGCAATCACGTGCCTGTGATCCAATAATTGACTCTGAGGGCACTATCTCCAACACATACGGCTCATGAAGTCAAAAGCCTCAGTCGACAGGATCCTAACCCTGTCTACTAAGCCACCTTTGTTCGACATCGACGAAGGCAAATGATGATTCGCTCATGGCAATATCCCAGTTGTAGCGGTGCTGATGCCGAAATCGGTGTCTAATTCCAAGCTTGCAGCAAAAAGCCAACGGGCCACACATGCATATGAAATAGCCAAAATGATGGGGTAACTTGCAACAAAATCAGCAAGTAAAAATGTATGCATACAAAAATAGCTGAAATGATTGGGCAACTCGCAATAAAAAGCAGTGAATAAAAATAAAACAAATAGCCGAAATGATTGGGCACCGCGAAAAATAGCCGAAATGATTGGGCAATCACGACCTTCGCGATATAAAAGCTGAAATGATAGAGTATCGCGGAAAGAAATAAAAAAAATTGAAAAAAATGAAATTTATGCCCTACAGGTGATATCACATCAATCCCTGTATACAATCCAGGGGCGCAAACAAAGAAGGAATCACACCTTCCCTCCCCAGGCTCCATCAGAAGAAGAAGCCAAATCTCAATGGTTCACAGACAGCCTGGAGATCATCTCAACATTCATCTTATTACAACAGACACAACATCAAGCAAAGCGGAACCGCGGCAATTCCCAGTTCTATGACTCGGCAGTGCACAGATGACCGAGAGTCAAACCCTGACTCCGTGAAATGCGGATAAAGTCAAACCTTCCTGATCATGTGGAACACGGCTTATGTCAATCCTGACCCCGTGGGAAACGTCCAGAGCAGAGCCTGGTCCTCGCAGAACACGGCTATGTCAATCAGACCCCATGAGAAGTATCCAGAGCAAAATTCCTGGTCATGTGGAACACGGCCTAAAGTCAATCCTGACCCCGTGTGAAACATCCAGAGCGGAGCCTGGTCCTCTCAGAATACGGCTATGTCAATCAGACCCCATGGGAAGTATCCAGAGCAAAATTCCTGGTCATGTGGAACGCGGCTTATGTCAATCCTGACCCTGTGGGAAACGTCCAGAGCGGATCCTGGTTCTCGCTGAACACGGCCTATGTCAATCCTGACCATGTGGGAAGCATCCAGAGCGAAGCCTGGACCTCGCAGAACACGGCTAAGACCCCGTGGGAAGCATCCAGAGCAAAATTCCTGGTCACGTGGGATACGGCCTAAAGTCAATCCTGACCCCGTGGGAAACGTCCAGAGCGGAGCTTGGTCCTCGCATAACACGGCTATGTCAATCATACCCCGTAGGGAGTATCCAGAGCAAAATTCCTGGTCACGTGGAACGCGGCCTAAAGTCAATCCTGACCCCGTGGGAAATGTCCAGAGTGGAGCCTGGTCCTCACAAAACACGGCTATGTCAATCAGACCCCGTGGGAAGCATCCAGAGCAAAATTCCTGGTTACGTGGAACGCGGATTATGTCAATCCTGACCCCGTGGGAAACGTCCAGAGCGGATCCCGGTCCTCGCTGAACACGGCCTATGTCAATCCTGACCCTGTAGGAAGCATCCAGAGCGGAGCCTGGTCTTCGCAGAACACGGCTATGACCCTGTGGGAAGCATCCAGAGCAAATTCCTGGTTAGGTGGAACACGGCTTATGTCAATCCTGACCCTGTGGGAAACGTCCAGAGCGGAGCCTGGTCCTCGCAGAACACGGCTATGTCAATCAGACCCCATGGGAAGCATCCAGAGCAAATTCCTGGTTACGTGGAATGTGGCCTATGTCAATCTTGACCCCGTGGAAAACGTCCAGAGCGGAGCCTGGTCCTCGCAGAACACGGCTATGTCAATCATACCCCGTGGAAAGCATCCAGAGCAAAATTCCTGGTTACATGGAACGCGGCTTATGTCAATCCTGACCCCGTGGGAAACGTCCAGAGCGGATCCTGGTCCTCGCTAAACACGGACTATGTCAATCTTGACCCCGTAGGAAGCATCCAGAGCGGATCCCGGTCCTCGCAGAACACGGCTATGACCCCGTGGGAAGCATCCAGAGCAAATTCCTGGTTACGTGGAACGCGGTCTATATCAATCCTGATCCCGTGGGAAACGTCCAGAGCGGAGCCCGGTCCTCGCAGAACACGGCTATATCAATCAGACCCCGTGGGAAGCATCCAGAGCAAATTCCTGGTTACGTGGAACGCAGCCTATGTCAATCCTGACCCCGTGGGAAACGTCCACAGCAGAGCCTGGTCCTCACAGAACATGGCTATGTCAATCAAACCCCGTGGGAAGCATCCAGAGCAAATTCCTAGTTACGTGGAACGTTGCCTATGTCAATCCTGACCCCGTGGGAAACGTCCAGAGCGGATCCTGGTCCTCGCAGAACATGGCTATGTCAATTCTGACCCCGTGGGAAGCATCCAGAGCGGATCCTGGTCCTCGCCGGACATAGCTATGTCAAACCGACCCCGTGGGAAGCATCCAGAGCAACTTCTGACTCCGTGAAATGCGGATAATGGTAATCTCACCCATCACTTACGGTTCCTCACGACTCGTAAGGGAGAAAACTCTTTTGGGAGATCCTTACGACTCTCAAAGAAAACGCACTTAGGAATCCTCACGATCCCTAAGGAGAAATTACACCTATGGGATCCTCTCGACCCGTAGGGAGAAAATTCTTTATGAGACCCTCACGGCTCATAAAGTTGAAAAGTCTTAGGAGGCAGATCTTAACCCTGAATCCTAAGCCATCGCTGTCCTACAAAGAAATAAAAATAGACTATCCACAGAATACACTTACTAAAAGAGACACACCATCATGAAGCAAAATATGTCTTTTATTCATGAATCAAAATGAATACAAAGTACAATTTATGAAAGAACAAAAAAATATACTCTCATTCAGGAGTATGAACAAAATAAAAAAAATATATATATATATACAATTCTTCAAGCCGGCGGGCAATTTAGTAGATTTGCCAGTTCGTCCCTTTTCCGCTGGGCCTCGGCTTCATGATTCATTATCGTCAAAAGACGGGCCTCCACTTGAGCCTGTTGGGCCTGGTATGAGGCAAGCCGACCTTCAAGCTATTTTTCAGTAACCTTATGGGCTTCGACCATTTCACGAGTAAAAACAGCGGCCTTATCAATGGCTACCACCTCCTTGATAGCCTCTTGAAGCACCCGCCAAAGCTCATATGCCCTAGTGGTCTTGGCCGTAAGGTTGGCTTGATGCTCCCTCAGCGCTTTGGAAGCCAGCTCCCTCTTCGAAAACTTGCGGTTAAGCCTCTTCTTGCATGATATCATGTTCGCAGCGCACCGCTCAATCAGCCCCTGTAAGCTCGCCTTCGCGGCCACAACCTCTGAAGGAAGGCATGTGCATTCAAGAATATGCAAGCAAGCCTCCACCTGTCGACAAAACTCAACCCAGACTTGCACCAATATTTTACTATGGTAGGTGGCAAGAAAGGGAAGAGAGACGTTGGCTTCAGCGACAAACGCTTTGGCCGTGATCAGACTGCCAGCGCGAAGGTCTTTAATTAGGGCTGACAGGGAGTGGAGGCTTAGCTTTGCCATCCGTTCCGAGGCATATAGAGCATAGGGGCCGGGTGGCATGACGATGCGAGATTCCAGCGTGGTAAGAACTGGCAAAGCTTTTCAGATTTATAAACAGTCAGCGAGACTTGTAAGCAAAAAGCAAATGGAACAACGTTGAGACTTTACTTACCCACAGTCATGCAAGAGGGGTCTGAAGGCTCCCCAGGCCCGTCAAGAATCTTAACCTCGTCATCAGCTTCCAGAATTGTACAAGACATCAATGCCATTATAAGTAATAATAATAACATCGTGAGGAGAGGGCAAACGACACTAACCTTGCCCGGAAGAGAGGATTATGCGTTGAGGAGATATCGCCTGCGGAGCGGCTATCTCCAATAGGCGCTGAAAAGACTTCCTGGGAGACAGATCGGCAATAGACGCCGCTAATCCGTGCAATTCTGAAAAGACAGAAGGGTTCAGATAATGGAGAGATTATTAATGTAAAATATAGAAGGCTACCTTCGATGCTTCTCCTATTCTGGGCTGGAGGGATAGCATCTTCGACGGCCTCTTCCGTGCCCTCAGGCACATCATTGGGGACGTAGGCCAGTGTAACGACTTCTGAGCGAGGAGCAGTGGCCGCACTGCAGGATCCAGCAGAAGGACGGTAGCCTCGACTACCTGTCCCCTAATCTCCGGGCCGCCCCCAGAAAGATCCATTGAATCGACGACCAACAAAGATGCCTCTCCCGGGGGAGCAAGCACTTGGGGAGCGGGAATCACCGAGGGAAGCTCCATCGCAGGAGCAACGGTTGCATCGACCCCCTCCACACTGATCAGTATTTCATTGGGAATATTGGCGGAGTCTACAGTCAAAGCGCGACTCGAACTCAGATCCTACGCCATTGCCGAAGTCCCTGCAAAGTTTGTATGAGGATAAGGATATATATATATATATATATATATATATATATACGTATGCGAGCAATACAAAATATTACAAAGAGATACATGAACATACTGATGCGCAAGGGAGCCTCTAATATGGCTTGTTCAAGACGATGCTCCTTCCTGAGGAGATATGCTCGCCGAGGTTCGAGAGTAGACTTGTGGCCACTAGTCCACAATGAAAGTGCGTCTTCGGCGTCGGCTGAAACGGCCAGCTTAAGGGCCCTCTTACCCCATTCTTCCAAAGGGCCTATGAATAGCCGCTGTATCGATGGAGGGTCTTCGTAAAAAATGACGGTAGGATTGTTAGGTCCACGTTACCTCTCCCGGTACTTTCGGGGTTGCGGAACGGTAAAACAAAAATTTTTCTGAACTTTGTAACATGGACCGTAAAAGCTGGATCTTTGCTAAACAATACACTAGCAACCTAACAAGAGATGTATCTACTCGGTTAGGGGTTATACCTCAACTTGAACTCCTTCTCTTCTTGTTCTTCTTCTTCTTTGTTGTTCTTCTCTTCTTGTTGTTCTTCTCTTTGCTTGCTCAATGGTTGATCCGGACTTCGGTCACCTCCGCGGCCTCCTTGAGTCGAAGACGATCCACCCGAGAGATGTACACCGAGCTCCACCTCAAGCCGAGGTAACTAGGGCAAGGAGATTGCTAATCTAGAAGCCCTACGATGTGTAGAGGAGATGTATGGATATGTTTGTCAAGTGAAAACCTTTTTCTCTCAACACATGAGATCAAAGGAGAAATCAAGAGGAGGAAGAAGAAGGAGGAAGGTTAGCAACCATGGAGCTTCTCATTTCAAGAGAGAGAATGAGAATAATATTATGATCAAATGAAAAACAACCATGGTTGCAAATAATGCAAAACAACATCATTACTAATCCCATCAAGATAAAGTTGATGGCTACTTTTGAAATGACCATTATCATAATCCAAAAGAAAAAGGAAAAGAAAAGAAAAGTGTAGAACCCTCTTGAAAGTCAATGGTCAACCCGGTCAACCGGTCAACAAAGTCAAGAGAGGTCAACGGGGTCAAATGGTCAATGCAATTAGCCATCATAAGATTATCACTAATAGGATTAGTAAATGATGTTCGCGGCTCATAATGGTTTTGACCAAACGAACTGTCAAAACCCTAATGAGTCCGCCTCAAAATGGTTCTGACCGAATCAACTGCCAAAACCCTAATGAGGCACCTCCTCCTTCATCACTCCGAAAAACTGTGCATACACACCTGCATCCGTATTCCGTAGAATGCGGATGCGCAGAAGACAAAACAAATCCATCCGTGCAATACTAGGATCCGGCTTAAACCAAAGCCTACTAGTACTGCCTGCCCGAACACCATACGCACACAAGTGTACGTAAGTGATCGGAGCCCTGCCGTGAAAACCATACGGCCTCTACACGTTTCGCTCAGTGCAGGGAAAATCTCTGTGTGGGACTCTAAAGACTCGACACTACGCTAGCAGTGGGTTTAACCACAGACCGCAAGCGGCACTAGCTGTACGTAACGGTCCCCAGGTAGATGTCGATAAGAAGGCCGATGAGGTAAACCCATCCGAACTCCTACTGAGTCTGTATGTGACAATCTCCATACAGTCCGGTATGTTCGTCTGATACATCGCATGGCGGGCCTAGGGGGCGGTAAACGTCAGTCCCCTAATAGCGGTACAAGTCGTGTCAGAGTGAAGCCCAATACACCCTGAGATAACACTGGAAACCTACCAGTATATCTCGCTTGTCCTGGCCAGGGACTACTCGTGTAATGGCTCTCCTAGACACAGCGCGATGTCAACCCCCAATACTGGGAGAGACGAATCCTGTCTAACCGTCACTGCCTCCAAGTGCTTCGGGACTGCTCCCAACTACTACCTGTTTGCACGACTCAGTAGAGCCATGGTAGGGTGGCAATCAAAGAATAGTGGGAACACACTCGAGGCGAAGTGACAGTGTCAAGTCAGCGGACTAAGCTGTACTCATGTCACCTGGGAACTGATAACTGACGATAGGTATAATACCAACCATCAGTTCCCAACGAGTCCTGTCCAGTGTACTCGTAACCCAACGAGCACCCGCATACTATCTCAAGTACGACGTACCGACGGCTGTGGGACAGACCGTCTCCCGTGCTGGGATAAGAAGCGCATACGCTAGTCTACTCCGGAGTATCGATGCCCTATCTCGATACTCCCACGACTAGGGACGTGTATAAGGATGTGCTTGTAGATTACCCAACCCCCACGAGTGTGATCGCCATCACAACGCCGGTAATCAAGAAAAGATCCTAAGGGCTCTACTAATGCGTATAGGTGATATAATAAATAAACACACATGTACACATTAAAGCAGAGACAAACCAAGTAGCATACTACTATATTGAGCAAGATTGTCTGTACAACTTTGAATATCCCAAGCTTCCATTAAGTAATATACATACTAGTATGATACAGTAATGGCCTCTAGGGCATATACACTAACAATCTCCCACTCGCACTAAGGCCATGTACTGGCGTATCGAAGACCTATCATCTCGATCAGCCGCTCGAACTGAGTCTGCGGTAAAGCCTTCGTGAATGGGTCCGCAGTGTTGTCCTTTGTGTCCACTCTCCGCACCTCGATCTCCTGTCGATCAATGATCTCCCTGATCAGGTGATACCGCCTTAAGATGTGCCTGGATTTCTGATGGGACCTTGGTTCCTTCGCTAAAGCTATAGCCCCATTGTTATCGCAATACAAAGGTATTGGGTCAACAATGGACGGAACCACCTGAAGTTCACTAATGAACTTCTTAATCCAGACCGCCTCTTTTGCGGCATCGCTTGCAGCAATGTATTCAGCCTCCATCGTCGAGTCTGCGACGGTATCCTGCTTGGAACTCCTTCAACATACCGCCCCTCCGTTGAGGGTAAACACAAAACCCGAGACAGACTTGCTGTCATCTTTGTCACTCTGGAAGCTTGAATCGGTAAAGGACTCGACCCTGAGGTCTCTATTACCGTAAACCAGGAACATCTCCTTAGTCCTTCTCAGGTACTTGAGAATGTTCTTCATTGCTGTCCAGTGGTCCTCCCCTGGGTCTGACTGATACCGGCTTACCGTGCTCAGCGCGTAAGCTACATCTGGTCTTGTACATAGCATCGCATACATTATAGATCCTACCGCCGAAGCGTAGGGTATAGTGCTCAGGTGAACCCTCTCCTCGTCAGTCTTAGGAGACATCTTCTTGGAGAGGGTAATTCCGTGCAATGCGGGTATGTTACCGCGCTTGGAACCCTCCATACTAAATCTCTTTAGTACGGTCTCTATGTACCTGGACTGCGAAAGTCCCAATAGTCTCTTGGATCATCTCTGTAGATCTTGATCCCCAGAATGTACGAGGCATCACCCAGGTCCTTCATGGAGAACCTTTGTGACAAAAACAGCTTGACCGATTGTAGCATAGGAATGTCATTTCCTATCAAAAGAATGTCGTCCACATACAAGACTAGGAATACGACAGTTCGTTCTACAATCTTCTTATATACACAGGGTTCATCTTCGTTCTTGATGAAATCAAATTCCTTGATTGCCTCATCAAAACAGATGTTCCAGCTCCGCGATGCCTACTTTAATCCATAAATGGATTTAAGCAACTTGCACACCTTCCCGCTGCTCCCATTGTCTACGAAACCTTCTGGTTGATCCATGTAAACGCACTCTTCCAAACAACCGTTTAGGAAAGCCGTTTTAACATCCATCTGCCAGATTTCATAGTCATGGAAGGCATCAATGGCAAGTAGGATCCGAATGGATTTGAGCATAGCCACCGGAGAAAAAGTTTCATCATAGTCCAAACCAGGTCTTTGACGAAAACCTTTTGCAACGAGTCTAGCTTTATAGGTTTCCACCTGCCCATCTACACCAAGTTTCCTTTTGTAGATCCATTTGCATCCAACGGGTTTTACCCCAGCTGGAGCAATATCCAAGGTCCACACTTTATTGGCGTACATGGACTCCATTTCGGATTGCATTGCTTCCTGCCACTTATCAGAGTCCTTACTGATAATGGCCTGCCTGAAACTGGTAGGGTCATCTTCTTCCAAGATGCAATCCTCTCGATCCCCGTCTATGAGAAAACCGTAGTATCTCTCGGGCGGATGAGAAATCCTACCAGATCTGTGGAGTGGCTGAGGTTCGTCTGGGGTTATAGAATCTAGCGGTTCCTCCAAATTTTCAGTTACATTTTGTGGTCGCTGAATTTCTTCCAGTTCTACCGAACTCCCACTAGTTTCTTTTGCAAGAAACTCCCTTTCTAAGAAGGTGGCGTGGCGAGATACAAACACCTTCTGTTCCTCAGTGTGGTAGAACAGATATCCCAGTGAGTTTTTAGGATATCCCACAAATTTACACAGAACTGATCGTGCCTCTAGCTTGTCCGATTTCTGTGTTTTCACATAGGCCGGACAACCCCATATCTTAATAAACTTCAGACATGGTTTCTTACTGCTCCATATTTCATACGGAGTTTTAGGCACAGATTTGGACGGAACTTGATTCAAAAGGTATGCCGCTGTCTGAAGCGCATGTCCCCAGAATGAAAGAGCTAACTCAGCACTACTCATCATGGAGCGAACCATATCCAATAGGGTACGATTCCTCCGCTCCGATACACCGTTGTGCTGTGGTGTATAAGGAGGAGTAAGCTGAGAGAGAATACCATTCTCTTTTAAGTAATCTAGGAATTCCGTGCTTAAGTACTCCCCTCCCCTGTCAGACCGGAGGATCTTGATACTTTTGCCTGCCTGGTTCTCTACTTCGTTTCTGAATTCCTTGAATTTCTCAAAAGCTTCAGATTTGTGTTTCATCAGATACACATATCCGAACCTAGAGAGATCGTCAGTGAATGTGATGAAGTACGAGAACCCACCCTTTGCATGTATAGACATCGGACCACATACATCACTATGTACGAGTCCCAAGAGCTCTGCTGCTCTTTCTTCATGTCCGGTGAACGGAGATTTGGTCATCTTCCCTTTGAGATAAGACTGACAAGTTTCATAAGATGAAAACTCGAACGCATCCAAGAGTCCATCTTTATGCAACTTACTCAGTCTTTTCTCTCCGACATGACCAAGTCTACAATGCCACAAGTAGGATTCATTCGTATCTGGATTCTTCCTCTTGCGTGTGTTTTGTATATTGAGAACTTTATTCTGATTTAGAACGTAGATACCATTACACAGTGTACCCTCTGCAACCAGTACCTTATGAAGGTAAATGTTCATGATATTCTTTTCAAGAACAAAGTTATATCCATCTTTATCGAGTAAAGAAACTGATATGATGTTGCAAACCATGGAGGGTACATAGTAGCAATCGTTCAAAATCATAGTCTTGCCATTTGGCAATACTAGGTGATATTCACCGACGGCTGCCGCATTAACTTGTGCTCCGTTCGCTACTCTGAGCGACATATCACCCGGTGCAACTTTCCTACTTTTTCTCAGTCCCTGTAATAAATTACAGATATGAGATCCTGATCCGGTATCAAGTACCCAGGAGGTAGGGCTGACCGTAAAACAGTTCTCAATTACAAGAACACCTGAAGTAGATGCAAAACCATGCTTCTTCTTCGACTGGGTATCCTGGAAATCCATACAATCCCATTTCCCATTCTCATACTCATGACTGTTATCACAAGTTAGAGCTGAACCAACTTTCCCCAGTCCCGAATAAGAATTCGGATCGCTCAAGCGATACATTTTATTATCTTGATTAGGGCGTGAAAAGGTTGCTGCCTGGAGAGAGAGAAAAGAAACACTCAGCGTATGCTCTTGCAAGATTAGATTGGTTTATTAATTTATCTAACCAGGATGTCTCCCACTGTTTACTCAAATTCTTCTTAAAACCTTTTAAAAGAAGAACTAGTCAGGATTTTAATTCACATCACAATACTTGCTTAACCTTTCAGCCAGGCTAGTGTCGGTACTTCGAGGGAGGTTTTCCAACGCTTTCGCAAAGTTCCTTAATTCAAGAACCTCTTTTCCCTGGGGGCGTAGCCCCGCTAACACCTTTCTAGACACCTACTAGGTTTATAGCACTGATCGTTTAGTGAAATAATCTCCCAAGAGTAATCCAACTCATCAGTGGGATCGGGATCCAACTATCATTGTGTGATGACCTAGATGGAATCCACTTTAGTCACCACACTCCAGAAGGTATGCTAAATCTGCAAGTTTCAGTACTTTTGAAACTCCCGATGTGGTTTTTGCCCCTAGGACCCAAGTGACCTTGACGAATAATCAACAAATCAAAAGGTCCTAGTCAAGTTCAACCCGTCGTTATCCAGGATTGCATTAGACCCGCCTGCATGATCCTTGACGAATAATCAACAAAATCATGCGACCATCCTAACCAATCGCATCTATCAGTGCAACAGAAAATTATTACTCAGCTACCGTTCACTGTGTCTTGACGAATAATCAACAAACGCAGCACGAATACTAAGTATTAATTATCCGAAACGACGGAGGGCTACGGCTGGGTTTTTGGCGAAAAAACCCGTTAACGTAATGAACTTGATATCGTTGAAGGAACCTGGTAATCTTTTTGAAAATATAGTGGCGAAAACTTTTGCTAAAGAGGTCACTCCCTGTAAAGGGATCTCGGCTCTTTCCTCGTCGAATGAGGTGCAGGATATTCCAAACTGAATACCTCGATGCAAAGCAAGAATAATCGACTATAGTGAAGTTATTACCCTGACGCAAACTTTTGTCTAAGGGGTCACTCCCGATGAAGGGATCTCTGCCCTTGCCTCGTCGACTGAGGTGCTGGGCATTCACAACCGAATACCGCGATGCAAAACAAAAATGAACGTCCTTGCAATAACAGCTTCTTGAAAAATTGTTCCAACAGCGTCTTTTAGGTTTATTTTCTTGCATTAGTTCTTTTAATGCGTCCCATCATTTAAATCCTACCATTGCAGAAAACAACCAAAATATGACGTACGCTTATGCCATTCGCATTCGCCACTGGGCCCCGTCATCACCCGTTAGGTTACTTAACTAACGACAGAGCGGGGGCTGGGCTAGCGCGGCTGTAAAACATAAGCAACGCCTAAATAGTTATTATATATAGCAATATAGCAATGATAGCCAATTCATATCACAGATGAACACTTTAGATATACTAGGAACCCGCAATTCGTTCGAGCCTGCAACGAAAAGCAGATTACACGGTCGCGATGAATAGCCAATACCCCACCCAAGACCCCTACGGGTGCGGCAAACTACCCGCCAAGTACCCGAAGCGAAGCAACCTCCCTCAATGCCATGAGTAGGCCACTCGGCACTTCGAGATACCCGGTAGTTTGTGCACCCCCTCCATGGGTCTATCCTAGGAGCAAAAACAGTAAAAAGAATTATACAATGACGGCTACAACCCCGACCCGGTTGTGCGGCCATACAAATAATATTACATCAATTTACAAATTTATTACATGAATGAAAGAAAAAGAAACTCTCATCTCACATCCACCCCGGCTATTCATCCGCGACAATCCAACGAGTTCATATACACAAACCATCAACAACAATCACAGATCACAGATATGTATAACCCCGACTAATCGACATATAGCGATTAGCCGACGTTCAATACATAAGAACATCACAGATATAACCAACATAGTCAAAGTGTAGTGAAGTTCGAGAAAAAATACGGAATTATAGGCCCTCAAAAACAAATTTCTATTCTGGAAAATCTGGGCACATATAATATATCTCAAAAATCCTAAAACCAATACAGAGATACACTACACCAAAATCGAGGCAGAGAGGAGACAAGACGACCGCAGATCCGCGGCGACATAGCTTGCTGTCGCCGCGGAAACGCGCTCGTTTGGTCAGCTCTCTGGCTCGTTTTTGGTGGTTATCTTTAGAAAACCCTGAGATGATTTTAGGTGCATGACAAATTTTGTTTTGACCAGAAAAATTTTTAACAGAAACTCAGGTTTTCGCAACTTGGTTTTATCGATTTTTCCGTTTCGAACTTTGATACACTTCACTACCAAGCTAGTTTATGTTTAGTTAGGCTCTGATACCACTGTTAGGTCCACGTTACCTCTCCCGGTACTTTCGGGGTTGCGGAAACGGTAAAACAAAAATTTTTCTGAACTTTGTAACATGGACCGTAAAAGCCGGATCTTTGCTAAACAATACACTAGCAACCTAACAAGAGATGTATCTACTCGGTTAGGGGTTATACCTCAACTTGAACTCCTTCTCTTCTTGTTGTTCTTCTTCTTTGTTGTTCTTCTCTTCTTGTTGTTCTTCTCTTTGCTTGCTCAATGGTTGATCCGGACTTCGGTCACCTCCGCGGCCTCCTTGAGTCGAAGACGATCCACCCGAGAGATGTACACCGAGCTCCACCTCAAGCCGAGGTAACTAGGGCAAGGAGATTGCTAATCTAGAAGCCCTACGATGTGTAGAGGAGATGTATGGATGTGTTTGTCAAGTGAAAACCTTTTTCTCTCAACACATGAGATCAAAGGAGAAATCAAGAGGAGGAAGAAGAAGGAGGAAGGTTAGCAACCATGGAGCTTCTCATTTCAAGAGAGAGAATGAGAATAATATTATGATCAAATGAAAAACAACCATGGTTGCAAATAATGCAAAACAACATCATTACTAATCCCATCAAGATAAAGTTGATGGCTACTTTTGAAATGACCATTATCATAATCCAAAAGAAAAAGGAAAAGAAAAGAAAAGTGTAGAACCCTCTTGAAAGTCAATGGACAACCCGGTCAACCGGTCAACAAAGTCAAGAGAGGTCAACGGGGTCAAATGGTCAATGCAATTAGCCATCATAAGATTATCACTAATAGGATTAGTAAATGATGTTCGCGGCTCATAATGGTTTTGACCAAACGAATTGTCAAATCCCTAATGAGTCCGCCTCAAAATGGTTCTGACCGAATCAACTGCCAAAACCCTAATGAGGCACCTCCTCCTTCATCACTCCGAAAAACTGTGCATACACACCTGCATCCGTATTCCGTAGAATGCGGATGCACAGAAGACAAAACAAATCCATCCGTGCAATACTAGGATCCGGCTTAAACCAAAGCCTACTAGTACTGCCTGCCCGAACACCATACGCACACAAGTGTACGTAAGTGATCGGAGCCCTGCCGTGAAAACCATACGGCCTCTACACGTTTCGCTCAGTGCAGGGAAAATCTCTGTGTGGGACTCTAAAGACTCGACACTACGCTGGCAGTGGGTTTAACCACAGACCGCAAGCGGCACTAGCTGTACGTAACGGTCCCCAGGTAGATGTCGATAAGAAGGCCGATGAGGTAAACCCATCCGAACTCCTACTGAGTCTGTATGTGACAATCTTCGTACAGTCCGGTCTGTTCGTCTGATACATCGCATGGCGGGCCTAGGGGGGCGGTAAACGTCAGTCCCCTAATAGCGGTACAAGTCGTGTCGGAGTGAAGCCCAATACATCCTGAGATAACACTGGAAACCTACCAGTATATCTCGCTTGCCCTGGCCAGGGACTACTCGTGTAATGGCTCTCCTAGACACAGCGCGATGTCAACCCCCAATACCGGGAGAGACGAATCCTGTCTAACCGTCACTGCCTCCAAGTGCTTCGGGACTGCTCCCAACTACTACCTGTTTGCACGACTCAGTAGAGCCGTGGTAGGGTGGCAATCAAAGAACAGTGGGAACACACTCGAGGCGAAGTGACAGTGTCAAGTCAGCGGACTAAGCTGTACTCATGTCACCTGGGAACTGATAACTGATGATAGGTATAATACCAACCATCAGTTCCCGACGAGTCCTGTCCAGTGTACTCATAACCCAACGAGCACCCGCATACTATCTCAAGTACGACGTACCGACGGCTGTGGGACAGACCGTCTCCCGTGCTGGGATGAGAAGCGCATACGCTAGTCTACTCCGGAGTATCGATGCCCTATCTCGATACTCCCAGGACTAGGGACGTGTATAAGGATGTGCTTGTAGATTACCCAGCCCCCACGAGTGTGATCGCCATCACAACGCCGGTAATCAAGCAAAGATCCTAAGGGCTCTACTAATGCGTATAGGTGATATAATAAATAAACACACATGTACACATTAAAGCAGAGACAAACCAAGTAGCATACTACTATATTGAGTAAGATTGTTTGTACAACTGTGAATATCCCAAGCTTCCATTAAGTAATATACATACTAGTATGATACAGTAATGGCCTCTAGGGCATATACACTAACAAGGATAAGGCCTCTTCGGGATCCTTACGTTCTCGGATTCATCTTGTGAACGTCTTATAGCCTCGGCCAATTGTGCGGCTTCCTCAGCAGATGAACCCGGGAAAAGTAGACCACCATCCGATTCTTGCATGGCTAGTGGTTCATCTTGAAGAATAGGCTCGGACTCCACTAAAGAGTCGAGCAGATTGGTGACCGTCTTCCTCCGCCTCTTGGGCCCAGAACTAACCGCCGAAGACGATCGCTTCCTTCCCTGTGGAGCTTTGGTACGGCGTTGACCCACTTCGCTTTCAATGTCCTCGCTCGGCGGTGCTACCGATGTTGACACGACCATTGCTGACGCCGCAGCTGATGACACTGATACTGGCGCCCTATTGGCCCTTGATTGAGCCCTAGTACGTAGTGGCATACCAGTTGTAGGAGTTAAATCCACTTCCGCCGCCTCCGGAATAAGCACGACGCTGGTATCCCTCAAGGGAGGGCGAACCGTTGCACGCGATTGCGGCGGAACTCTCGTGGCTTGGATCGGAGTGGGAGCCCTATATCCGAGGAGCACCCTCCTCTCCTCGGCAATGATTGGACTGACTCGGTGGAGCTACCAGCCCGTGAATGACCCCACTCATCGAGAAATATGATCAGCTTCAGGAATCACGAAGCAGGAGCCAGTGTTCAGCCGCATGAAGTGATAAGCGGCGTCATGAACAACTTCTGGCGATGGGCTAGGCTCCACCATAAATGCCTCAAAAGGGACGCCCTGGTCATATCCAAGTTGCCAAGCAAAGCGGTGTGGGTTGTACCGCATAAAAAGGGCCGCACCGTTCTGACGAAATACCAGATAACCTGGGCTGATCGAATATAGGTGCATGGCTTCCCTGGGCTTCAGAGAAGGTACTCCCTTTTTCGACAAGTCGCAGAGCTGTTGAACCGGTCCTGAGGGAGCAAAGAGAACTCGGTCGTTGAATACCATCCCGCCAGTATTGGCATGGGGATTAACCAGCACGTGAATATCCCTAGACTGGGTCGGGTCAGGAGCAGAAGCATCCACCAGCCGCATGAGTCGCGGAAAAGTTTAAGCGTCATAAAAGTTGGGTCTTTGGTACGCAGCAAATGCCCCCAGCACGTGCATCTCAATCCAGGACGTAAAGTAATGAAGAGAAAAATTTACCACATCTACGCCTGGAGTTGAGGTATTGGCCGCGGCGCTTAACCCATGATATAGATGCGCTAGCCCTGCAATGCCCATAGCTAGTCGCGTTTCCTCAACAATGCGATGAGCAGGGTAAATAACTGAGGCCCTCATGAAACGGGGATGCATGGGAATGACGAACCAACTGAGCCAAACACTGATGAAGCCCACAAAGAAAGTCTTCTCATCCATACCAGGAGCTGCAATCGACTCGAAAGATACCGCTGAAATGATGGGAATGTAGAACTGTGGCAGGTCCTCTTCTTTAGTCGGCCGCTTATTTAAACCGAACCTAAAGGGGTCGTTAATATTCGCGAACTTCGGAGCCATCTTTGATAGGACATCTTCACGAAGGAAGCAAGCAATAAAGCTTTTAAAAGTGACGCCCTGCTCCTCTGACTCTGTGAATAATTTTTCAAAAATGCTCAGAGTCTTGATCAAACTTGAGCGCTTGTGGCGGACGGCATTCTCGGTCGACAGGCCATCAAGCATGGCAGGCTTGGTTTCGAAAACATACTCATCGGGAGGCAGTAGTTCTTCATAGAGTGTCCCCCTAACCGGCAACCCTGAGATTTCGCGAAACTCCTCCAGAGAAATTGAAACTTCGCGGTCCCCTAGAAAAAAGGTGTTGGTAGGAAGATTCTATTGGTTTAAGAAGGCCTTAACCCACCAGACATGGGGAGACTGATAATGGAAAAGAGACGCATATACCGCCTGATAAAGTCCGACCCTCTGTAGTCGCGCATGATAGGCGGACATGATATAACGGGCCCAGAGGAGATAGCCCGTGGGATGTCGAGGGGTAAGTCCTATCTTGTAAATCTGTCCCCATGGTCGGGCTTCGCCTTGGCAAATGCGGCGCCCTAAAATATCTATAGCCGGCACAGGATAGTTCGGAATACCGGTTGTTGATGGCTCAAGCCGCCCCATAGGGGTCCAATTCAGCATCTCCACAGCAAAGGCGGTCCGTGGAGGATCCATTGGCAGAAATGGACAGATAGGCTCTGTCGGTATCTCACAAAGAAAACTGCAGCGACCACGGATGATGTGACCGTACCAGGTCGCCCATAAAAGTAGATTGGTGCAATTCGGGTCATGAGCCCTGATCATCGCCATCACCTCTTCGTCAGACGGTGACTGAGGGAAGGCAGCCTCCGAGCGGGTGAAAGGGAAGTATGGAACAGAAGTCATTGTGCCTGAAATAAAAGAAGGGGAAACTGTTAAGCGAAGCCAACACGTGTATATATATATGTTTATAAATGTATATATATAAAAAGACAGTGGAAGAAAGCGACAGAGGACTTATTTTATGGGACCATTGGTTACAAAACACATGGGTCCCACAAAATCAAGATTGCGGCTTACTAATGATGAGGCAAAGTAATTATTATGAGAACAAAAGGAAGATTCTCAATAAATAAACAGTGGATTTCAAATGACTCTACACATTCCCCCAAACAGAAACCTATCTTGAACTCTGCGAAAATCAAGCAGAACAGGGAAATTAAATTCCCAGAAAACTCTACTGCAAATCTTTTCTTTTTTGCGAAAAAAACAACTCAGGGCAAGAAAACCTCAAGAAGTTTCTGGGAAGAACTGAGTTCTTCATAGGAATTAAATTCTTTTTGAATAGAGGAATTAAATTCCCAAAAAATATTTTTCAGAGCCAAAGCTCTTTGGAATGGAATTAAATTCCAGAGAGAAGACAAGCATCGCCATCGATCCCTGAAGATCAGAGAAGCCCTAAGAGGTTTATTGTTTAAAGATTGAGTAGTTTTCTTTTTAAAGAACTTTAAAAAAATGGGTTCTTGTT
Source organism: Agapanthus africanus (assembly GCA_030015575.1). NCBI lineage: Eukaryota > Viridiplantae > Streptophyta > Magnoliopsida > Asparagales > Amaryllidaceae > Agapanthus > Agapanthus africanus. The sequence continues at coordinate 675,268,860 of CM057343.1, read as the reverse complement.
AAAGGGAAAAACCCTTGGTGTGGATTTAAAATCCAAATTTCTACAAGGAGTTCCTCCAGCCGTTCAAGATTCTCACCTGAAAAAAGGGAAATCTTTGTTGACAGAGTTAAACTCTGGAAAATTTTTGAATCAGAGAATTAAGCTCTAGGAAAGAGAATTAAATTCTCAGGGGAAAAACAAGCAAGGAAGAAGATGAAAAAAGTGGAGGCGCTTCTGAAGGGACTCCTGCATTTATAGGATGTGATGGGGAACGGTTCATCTCCCCTATTCCCTTGACAGAACCAACGGCCACAAAGGTGATAGCATTGCACTCACTAGCAAACACGTGAGAACAACGCTGTAGGGAAATTTGTTCCCTGATAAAATATCAGGAAATTCCCCAATGGAGTATCACGTGCTCACACGTGACCAAGAGTCACGTGCTGACACGTGATGGGTTCCTGGAACTCTGTTGTAAGAGAATTAAATTATAACCAAGCAGGCAATTAGTGGAGTCACGTGCCACCACGTGATGGGCCTTTGAAACCCACCAAAAGAAATTAAAAAAATATAATAAGACACTAAGGAAAGACCTCAATGAGGAATCATGTGCTCACACGTGACCAAGGGTCACGTGCTGACACGTGATGATTCCTTAGCTCTGTTAAAAGGCAGAATTAAATTCTGAATAAAATGTTTAATCAAGAGGGTCACGTGTCAACACGTGACAGGTTCCTAAGCTCTTTAATTGATGGAATTAAATTCTATTTCAGTGATCAAACATTGGGATCACGTGCCAACACGTGATGAGTTTTAAAAAGCCTTTTGAGCTAATAGAATCAAATTCTAATTAAGTGGGAATCCAGGACCTTAACTGGAAAAAGATCTCTCTAAATCTTTCCAAATAAAAAGATGGTGCTCTGTAAAATAGAGCACCGTTGGATTAAAATCCAATGGTGATTAAAAAATCACCAATTTATGGAAAGATTTTATACAAGGAAAGATTTCCCTGAAATTCACCAAGAATAACAAACAGAATATCTTCAGGATTAAAAATCCAATGGTGAATAAAATTCATTGAGTGATCTAAAAGATTATGTTGGTTACAAAAACAACCAAAATCTTTCAATGAAAGATTCACTAAACAAATTGATTCTTTTCTTTCTCCTATAAATAGGAGCCAAGAAGAGAAGAGAAGGAGAATTTTGGATCTTGGAATCTTGATTTTCTGGAGAAAAAACAACAACAGAGAGAAAGAGAGGAGAATTTAATTCTCAAAGAAAAGAAACCCTAGGTGAGAAAGGGGAAATAGATCTAAGCTCCATAAAACAAAAAGAGAATTTAATTCTCAATCTAAGAGTTTAACTCTTCTGCAAAAGAACTGATTTCTTTCTCTGGTTGAAGATCTGCAAAAGAAAATCTCCCCATAAGTTGAGAATTTAATTCTCATCAGGGAGATTCTGCTATGCAGACCCAAAACTTAGAGGGAGAATTGAGTTTAGAGAATTTAATTCTCCCAAATCCATAGGAATTTAATTCCTCCAAATAAAAATAGGGTTTAACCCTATATGAGAATTTAATTCTCTCAATTTCACAAGAATTTAATTCCTCCCAAATAAAACTAGGGTTTAACCCTATTTGAGAATTTAATTCTCCCAAATTCATAGGAATTTAATTCCTCCAAGACAGAACTAGGGTTTAACCTTATATGAGAATTTAATTCTTCCACATACATAGGAATTTAATTCCTCTAAAAACATAATTAGGGTTTAACCCTACAGAGAATTTAATTCTTAAAACAAGAGACTTAAAGCTCTCCATGCACACAAAGAACCGGATCACGTGGTAACACATGACCCCCATCCTCAATAATCAGAAAAGAAGGAACAAGACTAGGTCACGTGTTCCCACGTGACCCTTACACAGACTCTCCAAAATAAGAAGGAATTAGCCCAGAGGCAATGCCTCACGTGCTCCCACGTGACCTTCAAAACAAAGAGAACAAAGGCGAAGGCAGTACTGATTTTGGGCGCCCTCACGTGTCCCCACGTGACCCTTAGCAAACACTTTAATAAATCAATGCATGGGTGCCCATCACGTGCCCACATGTGATGGCTGTGAAGACTTTAGTGTTTGACACCTTTGAATACTCTGAGAACAAAATAAAAGAGGTCTGGCCCCACCTTTGGGTGCCCTCACGTGCCCCGACGTGACCTCCTTCCTTTCTAGTGTTTAACACTATTTTTAGCATTTTGTCTCCGGTGTTTAACACTGTTTTAAATACATCACGTGAGGACACGTGACCACCAGACGTCCTCTAGTGTTTAACACTATTTTAAAGTCAGCTTAGCCCAAATTGACTAAGTTTTCCAGAGGCAAAATCTCCCCTTCAAATGACCTTTAAAACCCAGAGCTATAATGAAGGGTTTAATGCTCAGCCAAAGAACATTTTATCAGAACCCCCAAACTTTTGTTTAGCATTGCTAAATAATGAGGGGCTGAACTCAGACAAATATTCAACAACCAAGCAAAGGGCCAACATTTCAAACTTAATTGGACTTAGCCCAAGTTGGCCATAAGTCCTCAATTCAGATTTAACTGAGCCAATGTGCTCATAATCTAATTAATTGATCTTAGTTCCAAATTGGACTACAGATCTCCCAATCAACTTTGGTTCAAGGGTACATCTCTTCACTCCTTTGATATTTGTCGTTGTAATCCTTCAACGTCTTCAGAGAAGTGACGGGTCCCGACAACCACACATTTCATAAACTATGACGTCTTTAAACTGGATTGTGGGGTCCTTAAACTCATGGACTATCATGTCCTTAACCTCGGACTGTGGGGTCCCTTTAAACCCATGGACTATGATGTCCTTAACCTTGGACCGAGATGTCCTTAAACTAACAATGGACCTAGATGTCCTTAAACTAACGATGGACCGTAATATCCTTAAACTAACAATGGACCGCAATGTCTCTAAACTAAACAACAGAGCCCAAATGCTCTCTTGTTGGATCTAAACGATCCCCGTTTAAGTTGATCTTAGTCTAAAATTAGACTAACATATCCTTAACAAACGTTTAAGTTGATCTTAGTCTCAAATGAGACTAACGCATCCTTAAACCCAACGCCCAAACCCAAATCTAAAAAAATACGGATTTGGACTAATCCATGCCCTACGGGCGACGACATAAATTAGTCTCCGTATACAATTCACGGGCAACCAAAAAACAAAACAAATACCCACGACACGAAGTGACCATCTGGAGAAGGAGAAAGTGGTTACCGCGATGCGGTAGCGTAATTAACTGCAGGGGCTTGCACCTGCAGGGAAGAGCGTCCCCACAATAAAAAAATCCCTCAAACTAGGGGGAATCTGACGAAGCCTGCTACATTGGCCGCATCCGTCTAAACCTTCGATGCATGGTGCCATAAATTAACTTGGCATCTTCGGAGAGCTGGACGGATAGCACTAATTAGCATCTGTCCTGAATTCAGGCAAGACGTTTGTCTTCCCGGTTTTTGGCGGGGAACAGTAGCCCCTGTGATAGAATCCCCCCAGCCATATTAACTTTTTATTTAATTTTCTTTTAATCTTTTTAGAAGCCTAAGGGTTTACACGTGCACTACACGTAAACTGAAGAGACACAGGATAATCAAACACGTGCACTGAAGTATACCAATCGACCCCTATACGTGGCACCAAGACTAACCCCATCTGCCGGTAAAGACCCGGCGAAATTCCTTATTTGGCCGGTACCGCCGGTCCCTCCGTCGCTAATACCCTGAATTCTTTTCCCCTGCAACCCTTTGTCCTATCCCACTCTCCCTAGGCTGTTTATCTTCTCTGCAATTATCCAGGAAACAATAAAACATTAACAAATCCAAATTTTATTGAAAATTTTAAATGCATTCTTTAACACATCAATCCCTAATTTTTTCTATAAATACCATGCCCCATTTCTCACATCCTCACTCAGAATTCCCTGCCAAAACTCTCAAGAATTCCCAAGTCCTTTTAGTGTACAAGTGGAGTTAGCGAAGGACGAAGTTCCAAGGAGATTCCCGCGACGAAACGACGTCCCGACATTTCCCTATCCTTCTCCTACCTCTCTTATTCCTAAAAAGCCAGTTCTTCCCGTCTCTTTTTCTATTCTAAAACTTTTCTATTTCAAAACTCGTCGGAAACGGAGTTAATCCGACTTCCGATTTCATTTTCTTCAAAAATACAACTTTTTCTTAATAACATACCTCCAAAATGTTAATATATTGTTTAGTAATCATTAGCAAAGATAATAAAACAAGTTTGACATCAAAATAATAATCATAGCAAGTTCTATTTCATTTTTACATTAAAATACCCTTATATTTAGATTTGACATTTTTTATTGTATTTGAGCCCTTTACCTTCACGAGGTAATGACCTACCACATCACAACACACATTTCTTGACATAGCACGATGAAAATTTGGGAACATAATTATGGGATAATATGATGTTTCAAATAAATACCATCAACTTACAAAGCCATTTCTAAAAAAAGATGTATAAAACAATTCCTTGCAATTGCGCCTCTACAACCCACTTTGGGGACCCCGTTCGGGATGGTTTGGATTATCGTACATCCTTAGGCCTAGTAGAGCGAGATGCAGACCTCCGCAAGGAGCATTCGATCTCGATAGAATTTTAATGCATTTTTCCTTAGAAAATGAGATTTCTACAAGAAAATAAATAAAATGTATTTTTAAATATATATATATATATATATTATCAAAATATCTATTTTAACTATTTATATAAATATACTAAGTTTCTAAATCAAAGGAATTACTATTACATGAAAATACCATCCAAATACAACACAATTCCAATATTGCAATAAAATATCCTATATTATGAAATTAGGTTTTACTCACTAGAAATTTCACTTGTATAAAAATATATATCTATGAAAACCCTAAAGACGATAATTAAATTCTTAAGGTGTATTTTGAAAATTGTATCAAACTATTTTTTACATAAAACCCCTTCAAGTTATGTTAAATTACAATAAGGACCCTAGTAAACATAGGTTTAAGCAGGACCGGTCTCTTGAGCCCCGGGGAGCAGGAGATATGGGTTCTTGCCTATTTAAGGTAGACAATCTAACAAATGGTGTTATCAACACGGTAATTGTCTTGGAAAAAGACACAAATCCTGCCGTCCATGTGCAGCAGTTACCGATAACATCAAAACAATCAGGATTTCAAGTTCTTTTCAAAGTGTCTGACTCAGACGGAGTCTCAATCTAACCAATCTGACTTGAATATGATTCAAGTATAAACTACAATTCAACATGAATCTATTAATCCGTCTATTCAATTTATATCAATCTATATTGACTGGACTGAACCATGGATATACTCCGTCTACATGACTCTCCATTTATATCCATACCATTTACTGCTATCATGGTTTCAGCAAGTTATCCATCTATATAACAAACAATACAAACAATACAATCAAGAAATCGCGGGGTTTATAAGGGGTAGATTGGTACGGAAGGAGTTAGAAGTGGCACAAGACTGTAACCATAATACACCTAACCTGAATATCCATTACCGTTGTACCGTGGCTGAACGGTTCCTTCTGCTCCGTATACCTTAGTCTCTGGAATAGTGGAACTCCTCTCGTATACACTGACATTTTCTGTACCAAGCTACAAACAACAACGTTAACAATAATCAAACATTATAAGATATATTCTTTTTCTGTCTATTCTATCTCTACTCACTTTTTGGACTTACCGAGCGATTGTCCGCTGATGACATTCCTTTTCTTCTTTTCTTTGGAATGTTGTCAGGTGGATCGAACTCACTGGAGATCGAGCCCAGCACCGAGGATTTAGAGCAGTTAGCATTCGACCCGGAGCTTTAGATACTTGTACATATTTCATTTCATTTCTGTTATGCCATTGTTTAGGTATTACTTTCATTCCATGTATTTTCATTTCAGCTGTATTGTAAAAGAATGTTAAATAAATAAAGTTGTTGTTCAATTACATCTATTGTCATTTTCTTGTGTACATTTACCTTATATTGCTTAGATACGCTTTGCGTGTTTCTTCTGAGTAAATATGTAGCGGCCTCGTCGCGTCCTCTGCCCGTACACTGGGAAGCGGGGCGTAACAGGTTTTGTTGGTGGCCCATGCAGGTCAGCTCTGTATGGACATGCAGGTCAGTTCTGTATAGATATGCGGGTTAATTCTGCATGAAGTCTTAAGCAATATAACACAAGAACCAGCAATTAAAACATTTTTTACATATTCCTTGAATATTCCAATTTCATATATTTTGAATTTGTCATAACCCAAAATTTTCTTTCAAGGTTATGGATTCCCCAAACAACACTAGCACCAATTTCAACAACACTCCACCACCTCTACCGCTTACAACTACCGTCGCTGCTCCGATCAATGAGCAGACGGTACTGCTTGAGGCGATCCACAGCCTCCTAGAGAAACAGCAGCAGCAGACTGCTATCTTGATGAACCGTCCAGAGGCGGAAGCACTTGGGGTGAAGCAATTCCGGGCTTTGCACCCCAAGCAATTCTCAGGAAAAGAGAGCTCTCTAGAAGCTGAGGAATGGGCTCAGAGTATTGAAGATGATCTGGCAGCGGCACAAGTGCCAGAGATAACCTGGGTTCGAATTGCAAAGCTGGAGCTCACTGACAATGGACGGGTTTGGTGGAAGGCGGAAGAAAGCCTTCTTGACCAACCTATCGAATGGAAGATATTTCGCGATATGTTCAATGCGAAGTACTTCCCTGAGACTGCCTGATTCGACATGGAGCAGCAGCAGTTTATCCATCTACAACAGGGTTCGATGTGGACCAAGTCAGTAGATGAATATGACGCTGAGTTCACCATGCTAAGTGGTAAGTTATGTCTCAATATTCGATTTTCAAATATCACATACTACACGGCTAACACAATACCTTAACAGGTTCATGGCACATCTGATACCAACTGCTGAAATTCGATCCAGATGGTTTCAGCAAGGGTTAGATTCGGAAATCTAAACTGCCTTAGCTACAGGGGATTTCCCAACCTATGGGTTGGCTCTGAAAGCTACCCGCTGATATGAGGCAGTAGTGAAGATGAGGGGCAGACCTCAATCTGTCGGGATGAAGCACCCTGCCACTCAGATGGCAGGAGGATCCTTTTCAAGGCCACCAATTGTGCCCAGGAGACCGGGAGTACCGAACAACCGGCCTAACCCAGCCTTTTGCACTTACTGCAGGAGAGATGGACATCTGGTGAAAGACTGCAGGCATGCAAATCGCCTTTTCTTAGTCGGTGGCTCAACTACTCATGATATTAGGTCTTGTCCACGTAGACACAACCCACATGCTGCACCCAAGCTAGCAATCACTTATCAGCAGCACCCAGCCATCCAGGCACTTGCTCCATGACTCGCACTACTTGCTCCATCTCCTCATGGACTGACTGCACCTCCTCCCCGTCAGTTCCATCAAGCTCAGCAGAATGTACCTCAAAGACCAAGGAACGGACAGAGAAATTCTCCTTCAACAAAAAGGAATGTGCCGAGGTGACATGCTTTCACAATGACTGTGGAAGAGGCTGAAGCCACCGGCCGAGTCATTACTGGTAACACTTCCCCATCAAGCTTATTTTCCATCTATACATACCTATATACATTTTCCTTATACCTAAAACATATCCCACATAGCTTAGGTACAATCTTTGTAGCCTCACTTCCTGCACTAGCACTCTTCAATACTGGAGTATCAGATTGCTTTATGTCGCAACGGTTCGTCCGAACTCATGCGATTCCAGTCACACCGCTTGTATCCAGTTGGAATGTCAGTTCAAAGAACGGCGTTCTAAAGGCAACAATGGGATACAATCTGTGTTCAGTGGTCGTCTGCAGCAGAGAATTCTATGCTGACTTCAAGGTGCTGGACATACAGAATTTCGATGTCGTTTTGGGTATGGATTGGCTTGGAACATTCTATGCTATCATTGACTGTCGTCAAAGGAGGGTAGTATTCGAGATTCCATAGCATTCGGTCTTTTATTTCAAAAGTGGAGACCGTACCCTAAAGACAAGTACATACAAGGCGAAACTAAAGAAGGCTGTGATTGCAGCAATTTAAGCGGAGGAAGAATCAAACCAGAAGTAGTTCGAGAGTTCGACGATATGTTTCCTGAAAACATATCAGGTTTGCCTCCCGATCGAGCTCTTGAATTCAGCATTGATTTAGTACCAGGAGCACAACCGGTGATCAAAGCACCATATCGGTTAAGTCCAGAAGGTTTGAAGGAAGTCCGAACTCAGTTGGACAAATTATTGGCGAAATGATGGATTCGTCCCGGCACTTCAAGTTGGGGATCACATGTTTTACTTGTGAAGAAGAAGGAAGGTTCATATAGAATGTGCGTTGATTATAGAGCTTTGAACGAAGTAACGATAAAGAACAAGTATCCACTCCCGTGCATCGACGATCTGTTCGATCAGTTAAGTGGATCTTGTGTTTTCTCTAAGTTAGATCTTCGTTCGGGTTATCATCAGGTGAAGGTCAAGGAAGCTGATATTCATAAAACAGTATTTAGAACTCGCTATGGTCATTACGAATTTCTTGTAATGCCATTTGGAGTGACCAACGCACCAGCAATATTCATGAACCTAATGAATCAAGTTTTCCGAGAGTACCTAGACAGGTTTGTTGTCATCTTCATCGACGACATCCTGGTGTATTCTAAGAGTCGGATGGAACATGCCGAACACCTACGAATTGTCCTGGAAACTCTACGACAACATCAACTCTATGCCAGATACAGCAAATGCGAGTTTTGGCTAGATCAAGTTGGTTTTCTTGGACATATTGTATCAGGCGATGGAATCTCCGTAGATCCAGCTAAAGTTTCAGCAGTAAGCGAATGGCCGACACTGAAGTCAGTGAAGGACATTCGAAGTTTCTTGGGTCTAGCTGGATATTACAGAAGGTTCATTGAAGTATTTTCGAAGATAGCAACACCCCTGACCAAGCTCACACATAAAGATAAAGAATTTGTGTGGTCAGAAGCATGCGAACAAGCTTTCGTAGAACTCAAGTCAAGATTGACATCAGCGCCTATTCTCGTCATACTGGACCAATCTGGAGGTTTTGTAGTGTATTGTGATGCATCTGGTAAGGGATTAGGATGTGTTCTATATCAGCACGGTAAAGTTGTGGCTTATGCTTCAAGACAGCTGAAAATTCATGAGCGCAATTATCCGACGTATGATTTGGAGTTAGCAGCCGTAATCTTTACTCTTAAGATTTGGCGTCATCATCTTCTTGGTGAACGAGTGGACATATACATAGATCACAAGAGTCTGAAATATGTGTTTACTCAGAAGAGATTGAATATGCGGCAGAGAAGATGGTTAGAACTCATGGTGGACTTTGACATCAACCTGCAATATCACCCAGGGAAGGTGAATGTAGTACCTGATGCCCTTAGTCGCCAACCATTAGCATTGAATCTCACTGCACAGTGGAAGCTTCAATAAGACTTGCATCAAATGGAGATTGAAGCAGTCATGCCAGGTACGCTTCAAATTTAATGAACTCATAAGTTCAATCTACCATTGTATATCAGATCAAAGCAGCTCAAGCAAGTGATGCTAAGTTGCAAAAGATCAGAGAACAAGTAGAGAATGGACTTAGAACAGACTTCATCATCCATGGAGACAGATCTTTGAGATACGGCAGCAGACTGTGTGTACCAAAAGGTTCTGTTCAGAACGAGTTAATGATAGAAGCTCACAGCTCTCCCTACTAGGTACACCCTGGAGGTATAAAGATATACAAGGATCTGCGTCAAAATTATTGGTGGCATGGAATGAAGCATGAAGTAGCCAGAAGTGTCCCTAAATGCTTGGTGTGTCAGCAAGTAAAGGCTGAACATCACAGGACTGCTGGATTACTTCAACCGTTACCTATCCCAGAATGGAAGTGGCAACACATCACAATGGATTTCGTGACTGCACTTCCTCGCAGCACGAAAGGTAACGATGCAGTATGGGTTATTGTGGATCGACTCACAAAGTTGGCTCACTTTATTCCATTTCGAGTTGGTCAATCTACTGAGACATTAGTAAAGAAGTACATGGAGGTAAGAATCTAAGTAAATATTTAAACTCTTTAAAATGTACTATCTCTGATACCCATGAACTCATGTAGGAAATCGTGAGACTTCATGGAGTACCGGTTTGCATTGTCTCCGATCGTGACACTAGATTCCGATCGCAATTTTGGCAAAGTCTGCAAGCTAGCTTGGGAACAAGTCTGAACTTCAGCACGGCTTATCATCCACAAACAAATTGTCAGTCTGAGCGAATTATTCAGATCTTAGAAGATATGCTCAGAGCGTGTATGCTAGAATTCGGAGGATCGTGGGAAGATCACCTACATCTTGTGGAGTTTTCATACAATAACAGCTACCAAGCAAGTATAGGAATGGCACCTTTTGCAGCACTTTATGGAAGGAAGTGTTGATCGCTATTAAGTTAGGATGACATCGGAGATAGAGAACTCCTAGGACCTGAGATGATGGTAGCAACTGTTGACGTAGTTTGTACTATCAGCGTAAAAATGCGCATAGCCCAAGATCGACAGAAGCACTGGGCTGATGCAAAGCGCCGTCACTTGAAGTTTCAACTGGGAGAACATGTATTTCTGAAGATATCTCCGAACCGTGGAGTTTTTTGGAAGACGAGGTAAGCTTAGTCCAAGGTACATTGGACCGTTCGACATACTCGAACGAGTCGGTGAAGTGGCTTATCGCTTGGCACTTCCACCTTCATTGGAATGAGTGCACAATGTGTTCCACATATCCCAACTCATAAGGTATGTGAGTGATCCCAGCCATATTCTTGATCATTCCGAGCTCACTGTACAGCCAGACTTATCCTGTGAGTATCAACCTGTTGAGATCCTGGATAGAAAGGTGAAGTCACTTCGGAACAAGGAAATCAACTTGGTCCGAGTGATATAGAGAAAAGACACCCCGGGAGAATCAACATGGGAAAGGGAAGATGAGATGCGTGCAAGATATCCTCATTTATTTGTAAACTAGTCCTTAAAATAAATTGTAAATTTCAAGGATGAAATTTTTGTAAGAAGGGTAGACTGTAACAACTCCAATTTCAATGTATAGAAAATTGTTTAAAAGTTCATGTACAATTGGGGTATTTGCAATCCTGTGTATACTATAAATATTTGTTTTAATTTAGAACAACAAGAAAGTACTTGTAGCACATTGGTAAAGCCTTGCACTGCTGTGACGTAGCCCCTGTGATCGAATTCCCCCAGTCACATTAACTTTTTATTTAATTTTATTTTAATCTTTTTAGATACCCAAAGGTTTACACGTGCACTACACGTAAACTGAAGAGACACAAGATAATCAAACACGTGCACTGAAGTATATCAATCGACCCGACACGTGGCACTAAGACCAACACCATCCGCCGGTAAAGACCCGGCGAAATTTCTTATTTAGCCGGTACCGCCGGTCCCACCGTCGCTAACACCCTGAATTCTTTTCCCCCTGCAACCCTTTGGCCTACCCCACTCCCCCTAGGCTGTTTATCTTCTCTGCAATTATCCAGAAAACAATAAAACACCAATAAATCCAAATTTTAATGAAAATTTTAAATGCATTCTTTAACACATCAAAACCTAATTTTTCTTATAAATACCATACCCCATTTCTCACATCCTCACTCAGAATTCCCTGCCAAAACTCTCAAGAATTCCCAAGTCCCTTTAGTGTACAAATGGAGTTAGCGAAGGGCGGAGTTCCGAGAAGATTCTGGCGACGAAACGATGCCCCGACACTTTGCTATCCTTCTCCTACCTCTCTTCTTCCTAAAAAGCCAGCAAGTCCCTTCTTCCCCTCTCTTTTTCTATTCTAAAACTTTTCTATTTCAAAACTCGTCGAAAACGGAGTTAATCGGACTTCCAATTTCCTTTTCTTCAAAAATACAACTTTTTCTTAATAACAAACCTCCAAAATGTTAATATATTGTTTAGTAATCATTAAAAAAGATAATAAAACAATTTTGACATCAAAATAATAATCATAGAAAGTTCTATTTCATTTTTACATTAAAATACCCTTATGTTTAGATTTGACATTGCTTATTGTATTTGACCCTTTTCCCTTCATGAGGTAATGACCTATCTCATCACAACACACATTTCTTGACATAGCACAATGGAAATTTGGGAACATAGTTATGGGATAATATGATGTTTCAAATGTAAGTGCACGGCGGCGCCCCGGCATCCATCCCAAGGCCAAATGCGGAAGCGATGGTTAACTTTAAATTTTCTTGAACCGGCACCACCGCGCACTAAAACCCGGATCGGCCATTAACTAGTCCTAGCTAACTACAAGATGGGGAAGAGAGATATACCGAGCGATCCGTGTCCTCCGGTCTTCTCGCCGTCGTCCCGATCTCCCGCGGAATGTCCGGTCTCCACCTCCTCGCCGGAAGGGCACCATGTCGCCTGCTTCTTTTACGGGCTCCCGCCTCTATACCGAGGCAATTCGGACACGAAGTTGGCGAGCCGACGTGCCCAAGGTTTGCTGTAGAATATAGTGTAGAGCCATGTCTCGTTTTGGGGTTATAGAGTTTGCCTTTTGGTAGAGGAAATGAACTAAGCTTTTGGAGATGGTGTTGTGGGATTTTTCCAACATGAAATGAACCAAAATCCCCCCACCAAAATGTTTGGACAGCCCCCCTATGAGAAGTGGCCGGCCATGCTAAGTGAGGGGAGAGTGAGAATGAGTGTGTGAAAATGATAGCCACATGAATAATGCAAGTGAGAGGAAAAGTTATCATATCAAGAAATGATCACAAAGAAACTCCAACACTCATACAACCATCATCATCCATCATCATCACCAAAAAGTCATGCCATCATGACACTACAAGACTAGCCATGATGACAAAAGAAAGTCAAGTGATCATGACACAACAATATTCAAAGACCCCCTTCTAAATTGCTTATTTGCACAAATGCAAATAAGCCCTCCTCCACCAATCTTCGGCCAATGAAGGATACAAAGAAATATGGCCGAAACGGAAAGCAAACTGGCAACTCCAGAAAACTGGTCCCGTAATAAATTACAGGAAAACCCCGATACTGTGTATACACACCCGCATCTGTATTCAGACCGAAATACAAATGCAATGAGACAAAATCTACACTGTACTATACTAGGATCCGGCTTAAACCAAAGCAGGCTAGTATTATCCGTCCGATCCTGATGCGTGCAATACCGCACGTATCTGATCGAACCCTGCCATATCTCCATACGGCCTCTACAGCGTTTCGCACGAAAACTTGAGCAACTGAATGTGGGGGACTCTAAAGACTCGTCAACACCTTGGTTGTGGATTTAACCACTAGCACGTCAGAGGTATAAGCCAATACGTAACGGGCTACCAGCTATTGACCAAAAGGGACGTCGATGAGCGAACTCATCCTGACACCCTACTGAGCCTGTCAGTGACAATATCCATATAGTCCGGTCCGTTCGTCTATGAGCATCGCATGGCGGGCCTAGGGGGTTGGTAAAAGTCAGACCCCTAAAAGCGGTACAAGTCGTGTCGGAGTGTATCCCAGAACACCCTGAGATACTACTGGAATACCTACCAGTAAATCTCCTGCCTCGGCCGAGGGCTTCGTGTAATGGCTCTCCTAGACACAGCGCGACCTCACCCCCAATACCGGGAGAGACGAACCCCTGAAGATCCGCTCACTGCCTCCATGTGGCTCGGGACTGTGCCTAACTAAAACCTGTTTGCACGTCTCCTTTGAGCGTGGTAGGGTAGTAATCAAAGTACAGTGGGAACTCACACGAGACAAATGACGATCTCCAGGTCGATGAACTAACCTGTACACATGTCACCAGGGAACTGCTATCTGACGTCAGGTATAAGACCAACTAGCATGTTCCCGGCGAGTCCTGTCCGGTGTACTCATAACCCAATGAGCACCTGTATACATCTTAGGTGAACCAACTAACACCAGTGGCCTGTGAGACCGGCCACCGCCCCTCGTCGGGGTCTCGACTGTATACACTAGTCTACTCTGGAGTATCGATGCCCTGTCTCGAAACTCCCACGACTAGGGACCTTTTAAGGATGTGCTTATAGACCCCAGCTCCCACTTATATGATCGCCCTCATACTGCTGGTGGTCAAGCAAGAATCCTAGGGGCTCTATCAACGTGTAATAGCGACATGTCAGGTCACCTAAAGCAGTACAAGATGATAAAGATAAACCAGATAGCATACTATCATCTCGAGTAAGACTGTCCTACTGGGACAGGTCCTCCCTCAATCATTGCAATCACGTGCCTGTGATCCAATAATTGACTCTGAGGGCACTATCTCCAACAATCTCCCACTTGCACTCAAGGCTAATTATTGCGATGTCGCATACTCACAGCCCGTGTGATACCGAACACCCAACTCCTCTACTAGTCAGTCTCACAAAACTCGTTTGCGAAACTGTTGCGTTCGAGGAATAGCCTCAGTGAGTGGATCTGCTTTGATATTTCTTTCTATGTCTCTCTATATCTCAAGTTCGCGGAGAAACCTATCTCCCGAAATGAGCAATACATGTCTTAGAATGTGTCTGGATGTCTGATGGGACCTAGCTCATAAATGAACTCCAAATCCAAACTTCTTAGACTGTATCGTCAACTGAACTTAATCAGTATGCTGCGCCAAGCCTCCCTCAGTATTGCCTTGGACCACCTGTCCAAAATACTGCCCCTCGTCAGAGGGAAAAATATAACTCTGACAACCTCCTTGTCGTCCACTTCACCTTGGAAGCCTGGAATGATAACTGTCTCCCGAATGAGACTGTCGTTATCATATCCCTAGAACATCCACTTATGTTCTAAAACTGCTTCCGACTGTTTCTCCAGGATTGGATCAATGTCAACTTATTGCATCTAGTGCAAGAACAATATCTGGTGTGGTACTTGACATCTCACGATTGACTCAATTGCCTGAGCAAGTGATCTGCCAATCATGCACATCCCTCTCCCCTTTAGTCTATAAGACACCTTTAGAGAGGGTGACTCCATTACCTGCAGGTATACTACCGTGCCAGAAGTCGTCCATTCTAAATACTCTTAGAATGCTGTCTAAGTACCCAGATTGGGAAACCACCCAAGTCTAGATCTAAAACCATAGATCCAGTAACCAGTATGTTTGATATAATGTCCAAGTCCCATGTGGAGAAACTACTGTGTGACGACCAAAGTATAACCGATTGTAGTATAGGAATATCTTTTCCTACTCTGTGTATGTCATCCAAATACCAGGACATCACACCCTACTACCATCTCAACAGATCCATCCCCTATTCTGATGAAGTCAAACCTATGACTGTCACATCAGAAATTGATGATCTATCTCCGCTATATCTGCTTTAGTCTATAAATAGACATAAGCTACATGTCCACCAATGCTTCCGCTGCTCCCACTGACTACGAGAACCCTCTGGCAGAGTCATATAGACGTACACTTCTAAAGCAAGTTTAGAACGACGCTATACTCATCCTCCTGCCGGGTCTCACAGTCTGGAACAACAGCAATGGCAAGTGTGGGTAAACAAGAACTTCCCTGTCACCGTCCTTGAGGTTACCGGAGTACCTCTCGGGTGCCTGAAGTTACCCACCTTATCTGCGGAGTGGCCAATGGAATGTCAAACCAGATTGAATCTTTAGGTTCCTATCAAATCTTCAGTAATCGTTTGTGGTTCTGGAATCACTTCCAGTTCTACCATACTCCCACTACTGTTTTCTGAAAAATCCATTTTTATTAAAACTGTGACGAGTCTAGAACAATATCACTATTGATCTTCCAGATGGTAGAAAATCAACCCTCGTCATAGCCTGGGTCAACCCACAAACAGTTATTACAGAAACGTGCCTTGAGTTATCCAGAGTCTGGTTTTAATCATAAGCCGGACAACTCCCCGTACCTTAACATCGTTAAGATATGAACTGTTCTATATCCAATATAGAACCAGAGGCACTGATTTAATTGAACCAGATTCAAATCATGCAGCTGTCTCCAGTGCATGTCAACTAGATGGAAAGAGGCCGATCAGCGTTACTCAACTTAGGAATGCTTCCAATTATGAGTAACCTGAAAGAGAAGCAAGTTCTCTTAATCATTACTATCAACTGAATACACAAGTATCTACATTTTCGATCACTTTGAAGAATCCCGATACTTGCAATACCTGGTTCTCTACTTTATTCAAATACCTATAACTTCTCAAAATTCGGACCCTGTGTTTCCACGAAACACCTGTCTAAAAACTAGAGAAGTCATAAGTAAACCGAATATAGTACGAGGACCAACCCCTCTGTCCTGATAGACCCTGGACAATATACAATACTCTGTATAAGTCCCTTGAGTCTAATAACTCATTCCCTGTGTGTCGTAGGTTGAAAACTGTACTTATGGTTATGAAGAATTACACCGCTGTTCAATGCTCCTTACCTAACCATCCACTGATATAGGTAAATGTCGTAGACATAATTTCAAAAAGGTATATCTCACTCTATGAAAATAGACGTACAGATATATCGATTTGAAATTGGTGCATAACAGCGGATATTCAAAACCAAATATTTGCCGACCGGCAAACAGCCTAGGAGACTTCCTCAAATATCACCGATTACAACGAATCCCGATATAATGAGGATGATCACCTAATTCCCAATAACCTACTCCCATTCATCATCTGTAAAACCATACAGATGTGAGACTCATACCTGGTAAATATATACCCTGGAGTAAGTATCTAATCGGGAAATTAGTTTTCCTTTAACAGTACACAGTGAAACTGAAACATTGAAATGTTTCGATGGGGTATCCCGGTATTCCTAGTAATGCCTCTTCCAGATTCACGACTATAACCGTATAATTCTTTGCCACCTTTCCAAATCCCTTTCTATGTCTTTAGTCATTACCTTCTGCACACCCCTTTAGGCCAAATGGTTTTCTTCCTTCCCTACCGTTCGGCACCAGCCTATGGTTTGGAAGAAGACTATCCAAGAAGCATAATGGGTGTACTACCCTAATCCTAGGAGCACTCCCAATGAGAGAAGGTGAAGATAAAAGACAACCGAATAAACCTTATTCCTATTTCTTCTGGACCAGAATCCATCCCCGAACTGGAACAAATTCCTTTCGAGTTCGTATATAACCATACGATGGAGTATCCAATAAACTGTGGATCTTCGTAGTGATACGGAGTGTCCTGGAGAAATACAAAGGTGAAGTGGGAGTGGTAATGAAATACCTGGTTTGGTCGTGAATATCAGTTGCAATTTACTTTGCCCTCTTACTAATCCCTTGCTTCGTCTTAACTTAATACCTTCTGCACACCATCGTTATGCTAATTGGTTTTCTTCATTCCCTACCGGTCGGCACCTGCCTATGGTCTGGAAGAAGACTATCCAATTTGCGTAATAGGTGTACTACTCCTAAACTAAGGAGCACTCGCAACCTGAGAGAAGGTAAAAGGAAAAGACAACTGAATAGTCATATCCGTTTTCTCCAGAACCTGAAACCATCCTCGAATAAATTCTTTCGAGTTCGTATCTAACCATACGATGGTTTTGTCCAATGGAAGTGGACATTCGTAGTAATACGGGGTGTCCTGGAGAAAAGGGTAAAAGTAGGAGTGGCAATAAGGTCTGCAACTCTGACAATCCAAAAGCCAGTGTTTAAGAAGGTTCGGTCAACTTGGTCTCTGAGTCATAGTCTTAGGGTCGGGTCAATGGTCGCTGCCGAAGAGAGAGAGAAAAGAAACACTCAGTGTGCACTCTAACCTAGATCAGAATGGTTACCAATTTATCTAATCTGGAAACCTCCCACTGTCACCTCAAATTCTCCTCCAAACCTGAAAGAAGAATTAGTCGGGGTCATCCGAGGAGTAAATGAACTCATCAGTGGGAATCGGGATCCAACTATCATCGCATGATAACGTGATGGAATCCGCTCACGTCATCACACTCCAGAAGGTATGCGCATATCTGGTAAGTTTCAGTTTCTTTAGAAACTCCCGATGTGATTTTTACCCCATGCTCTTATGACCTTGGCGTGAGGTCAAAATATCATAAGTCACATGTCAAGTTCTACCCGTCATTATCCAGGTTAATTTGAACCCACCCGTACATACCCTTGACGTAGGCCAAAATAGTAGTACGACTGTCCCAAACCAACGCATCTATCTATGCAACAGATAAATACCCGGCAGCTACCAATCACTATGCCTTGGCGTGAGGTCAAAATACATAGCTTGAATACTACCGAATATTTAACTGAAATGACGGAGGGCTACGAATGGTTTCTGGCGAAAACCTTTAACGTAATGAACTTGATATCGTTGAAGGAACGGATAGCTTTTAAAAATATAGTGACGAAAACCTTTGCTAAAGAGGTCACTCCCGGTGAAGGGATCTCGGCTCTTTCCCCGTAGAATGAGGTGCAGGATATTCCAACTGAATACTACGGTGCAAAGCAAAAGTAATCGGCTATAGTGAAGTTATTGCCCTGACGCAAACTTTTTGTTCAAGGGGTCACTCCCGGTGAAGGGATCTTGGCCCTTGCCTCGTCGACTGAGGAGCAGGATATTCCAACTGAATACCACGATGCAAAACAAAAGAGAACGCCCTTGCAATAACAGCTTTTTGAAAAGTGTTCCAACAACATCAGATTAGGTTTGTTTTTAACTTGCATTGATCCGAATCAACGCAGTCCCATCAATTGATCACACCACAAGGAACGAAAATATACTGATGTACGTATATGCCATCCGCATTCGCCACTGGGTCCCGTCATTACCCGTTAGGTTAGCTAACTAACGACAGAGCGGGGACTGGACTAGCGCGGATGCAAAACATATACAACATCTACTAATATATATATCAATATATAATATTTCGCTCAAGGCGTGATAAAAAATGCAACATCACAGAAATGTACAGTATCACAGAACAATACAGATATCTGGGATCCCCGGGTTTCACAGAGCCACTACTGAAACCCGACGTTCCCCTGGTCGTGTGGATAGCTTGTGCAATGAAATCCTAGACCCCTACGGGCGCGGCAAGTTACCCGCCAAAACCTGAAGCGAGGCAGCCCCCTTCAACAACGTGAATGGACCACCCAGCACTTCACGGAATCCGGTAACTTGGGCACCCCTCCTGGGTCAACCTGTACCCCCTACGAGTGCGGCGAATAGCCCGCCAATTCTAGAGTGAAGCCCCTTCCATCTCAATGCCATGAATTGCGGGCTTGTTGCCCTCTAGAACCCGGCTATCCGTGCACCCCTTCGCGGGGTAATCCTAGTACAGAAAGTAAAATATACATACAACGGGTACATCGACCGCAACCTGGTCGTGCCCAAAAATAATAATACAAACAGGCAGTGACGGCAGTCCACATGTCGGACGCTCACCCCGCAATATCAAAAGTACATAATACAACAAAAACAACTGTACTAGTATTGCATCCAGGCTATCCCCCATGACCAATCCGCAACATCACAGCAATGCACAGAACATCAACGTAAAAGCCACGTTCGCAAATCCGTCTAACCGGGCTATAGCAGTTAGACAGGATTTACCGATCAAGTGACATTCACGGTCGCAGATATAATGTAAATACTGTGAAATAATGTGTTTATAATATCCGATCGATCAAAATTATACCAAGTGGGCCCCCAAGTACTACTGCAGCACATCAAGAAATTCTGGGCCCAAAATTAATATTCCAAAACCCCTATTTTCATCACAGGAGGCCTCTGTAAAAAATTAGTGCACTGATCACTCAAAACAGCGGCGGAACTGCGGCCCAAGCATGGGTTTGGCCGCGGTTCCGCGGTCTAATAATGAGATCTCGCCACCAAATTTTTACAGTAGGCTTATACGTCCATGCACAGTATTCTGAGACTACGTGAAAAATTTTTCGAGACAAAAAAATTTCGACAGAAAACTGTTGTTTTGAAAAACACGGTTTTGGAACATTTGTTCGATCGGAAGTGTAAAACACATTAGACAAAGCTAGACTAGGTTAATGGCGAGGCTCTGATACCACTGTAAGTGCACGATGGCGCCCCGGCCTCCATCCCGAGGCCAAATGCGGAAGCGATGGTTAACTTTAAATTTTCTTGAACCGGCACCACCGCGCACTAAAACCCGGATCGGGCCATTAACTAGTCCTAGCTTACTACAAGATGGGGAAGAGAGATATACCGAGCGATCCGTGTCCTCCAGTCTTCTCGCCGTCGTCCCGATCTCCCGCGGAATGTCCGGTCTCCACCTCCTCGCCGGAAGGGCACCACGTCGCCTGCTTCTTTTACGGGCTCCCGCCTCTATACCGAGGCAACTCGGACACGAAGTTGGCGAGCCGACGTGCCCAAGGTTTGCTGTAGAATATAGTGTAGAACTATGTCTCGTTTTGGGGTTATGGAGTTTGCCTTTTGGTGGAGGAAATGAACTAAGCTTTTGGAGATGGTGTTGTGGGATTTTTCCAACATGAAATGAACCAAAATCCCCCCACTAAAATGTTTGGACAGCCCCCCCATGAGAAGTGGCCGGCCATGCTAAGTGAGGGGAGAGTGAGAATGAGTGTGTGAAAATGATAGCCACATGAATAATGCAAGTGAGAGGAAAAGTTATCATATCAAGAAATGATCACAAAGAAACTCCAACACTCATACAACCATCATCATCCATCATCATCACCAAAAAGTCATGCCATCATGACACTACAAGACTAGCCATGATGACAAAAGAAAGTCAAGTGATCATGACACAACAATATGCAAAGACCCCCTTCCAAATTGCTTATTTGCACAAATGCAAATAAGCCCTCCTCCACCAATTTTCGGCCAATGAAGGATACAAAGAAATATGGCCGAAATGGAAAGCAAACTGGCAACTCCAGAAAACTGGTCCCGTAATAAATTACAGGAAAACCCTGATACTGTATACACACACCCGCATCTGTATTCCGACCGAAATACAAATGCAATGAGACAAAATCTACACTGTACTATACTAGGATCCGGCTTAAACCAAAGCCGGCTAGTATTATCCGTCTGATCCTGATGCGTACAATACCGCACGTATCTGATCGAACCCTGCCATATCTCCATACGGCCTCTACAGCGTTTCGCCCGAAAACTTGAGCAACTGAATGTGGGGGACTCTAAAGACTCGTCAACACCTTGGTTGTGGATTTAACCACTAGCACGTCAGAGGTATAAGCCAATACGTAACGGGCTATCAGCTATTGACCAAAAGGGACGTCGATGAGCGAACTCATCCTGACACCCTACTGAGCCTGTCAGTGACAATATCCGTACAGTCCGGTCCGTTCGTCTATGAGCATCGCATGGCGGGCCTAGGGGGTTGGTAAAAGTCAGACCCCCAAAAGCGGTACAAGTCGTGTCGGAGTGTAGCCCAGAACACCCTGAGATACTACTGGAATACCTACCAGTAAATCTCCTGCCTCGGCCGAGGGCTTCGTGTAATGGCTCTCCTAGACACAGCGCGACCTCACCCCCAATACCGGGAGAGACGAACCCCTGAAGATCCGCTCACTGCCTCCATGTGGCTTGGGACTGTACCCAACTAAAACCTGTTTGCACGTCTCCTTTGAGCGTGGTAGGGTAGTAATCAAAGTACAGTGGGAACTCACACGAGACAAATGACGATCCCCAGGTCGATGAACTAACCTGTACACATGTCACCAGGGAACTGCTATCTGACGTCAGGTATAAGACCAACTAGCATGTTCCCGGCGAGTCCTGTCCGGTGTACTCATAACCCAATGAGCACCTGTATACATCTTAGGTGAACCAACTGACACCAGTGGCTTGTGAGACCAGCCACCGCCCCTCGTTGGGGTCTCGACTGTATACACTAGTCTACTCTGGAGTATCGATGCCCTGTCTCGAAACTCCCACGACTAGGGACCTTTTAAGGATGTGCTTATAGACCCCAGCTCCCACTTATATGATCGCCCTCATACTGCTGGTGGTCAAGCAAGAATCCTAGGGGCTCTATCAACGTGTAATAGCGACATGTCAGGTCACCTAAAGCAGTACACGATGATAAAGATAAACCAGATAGCATACTATCATCTTGAGTAAGACTGTCCTACTGGGACAGGTCCTCCCTCAATCATTGCAATCACGTGCCTGTGATCCAATAATTGACTCTGAGGGCACTATCTCCAACATCAAATAAATACCATCAACTTATAAAACCATTTCTATAAAAGAATGTATAAAACAATTCCTTGTAATTGCACCTCTACAACCCACTTTGGAGACCCCGTTCAGGATGGTGTGGATTATCGCACATCCTCGGGCCTAGTAGAGCGAGATGCAGACCTCCGCAAGGAGCATTCGATCTTGATGGAATTTTAATGCATTTTTCCTTAGAAAATAAGATTTCTATAAGAAAATAAATAAAATGTATTTTTAAATATAAATATATATATATTATCAAAATATCTGTTTTAATTATTTATATAAATATTCCAAGTTTCTAAATCAAAGGAATCACTATTACATGAAAATACCATCCAAATACAACACAATTCCAATATTGCAATAAAATACCATATATTATGAAATTTGGTTTTACTCACTAGAAATTTCACTTGTATAAAAACATATGTAACAACCTAGTTCATTTATACCAATTCCAGTTCCCGTATTTTCTTAATTGTGGTATTTTCTTGATTTATCGTGTTTTGGGTGCGAATGGTATTTTACATTTTACTTTGCATTCGACCCGGCCCGCTTGCTTGAGCTTGTTTGATTTATATTTATGGATTATCCTGATTTGTTACGTAGAATGGTGCATTTTCATGTTTAGTACATACTGCCATTTCATCTGACATCGCATATTTTATCATATAACATTTTAAGTCACGGAAAATAAATTAAAATTGCATTTCATAGCCTGCATGATACCCCTAGCCCCGTGGTAGCATCCGCGCATCTTGTTCTCGTCCCGTTCAGTAAAACGGACGTGCTTGGATGGCTACGCGCACGTACGTGCATCTGTTCTTGGGGGTATGCTTTTTCGTTACCTGAGCCTTCATTTTGAATTTTGAAAGTCGCATATATTTTTTTCGTATTTTAAATCTGAATTTTTAGACCTGACCCTGGCGCGTTTTGGAATACTTTTGTATCCTGCCAAAATTCAAATTTATTAATATAATATTTATTTTAGAACGATTACATTTAAAATTTATCTAACCAATTTTATTTTTATAATCTAAATTCTAACAGTGCACAGCATCTCTAATATCTTAAACATATTCTTTTATTTATTTTCTAAACCTATTAAGAGCCCCGCCTTTCTCTCTCTCTTCCTTCTTTATCTTTTTCTCTCTTTTCTTTTTCTTTCTCTCTTCCTCTCTTCACCACTAACAAACAATTTTCGATCTCCATACTGTTCATTTCTTTCTCTCACACCTCTCGATCTCGCTCCCTCTCTATCTCTCTCCTCACCTTCTCTCCTCTCGCATTCTCTCTCTCTCAACCCTCTCTCTCTGTCTCTCTCTTTCTCTCTCTCTCTTTCTTTATATATATATATAATTATTTATATATTGTATTATTAAAACTTTTTATAATACACATCTCTCTCCTCTTCCTTCTTCTTTTCCCCACGAGAAAACCCACACCCGAGCCCTTGCCGCCCATCGCCGTCGCGCTCGTCGCCTCTCTCGTCTCCTCGGCCTCGTCGACTCTCTCTCCTCCTTCTCATCTCCCCTAGTGATTTCCTACACACCCACCTTCTTCGAACCATCAACCTCAGCCGTCGCCGTCGCCGACCGCCCTCGTCACCTCCACCTTCGTCGTCTTCCTCCTTAAACTCACCTCTCCACCACCTCTCCTCCATCTCCCCTCTCTCTTCTTTTCCGACCTGCAAACCATCGCCCGACTTCAAGAACCTTTGAACCCATTGCTCGTCGTTGCCTTCGCCGAGCAATCACCTTGTCGTCGCTACCTGACCCTCATCCTCCACTCATCTCACCGACCACCATAACTCCCTATCCTCCAACAACCGAGCCCATCCCTACACGTTCGAACCCTGGAAGAGAACCCCGATGCCAAGAACTGCGGCCACTGCCTCGCCGGAGCTCCAACCCCGTCGGTCTCACCCCATCACCACCACCTCTCTCCTCTCTCATATCCTCCTCCCTGCACCAGAAACCCAGCACCCCGATCCCCGACATCAAGAAACCCGCAACCCCATTGCCTCGTCCCCGGAAAACCCTCGCCTGCACTCTCGCCGTCGATGACCCATCGTCGTCATCCCCTCGCCCTTGTCTCTGACCCCAGAGCAAAACCTGAGCACCAGCCCTTATCCTTCTTCTTCTTCTTCTTCTTATTTCTTCTTCTTTTCTTTCTTGTTCTCAATCTTGCTTTTCCGGTCATTGCCGGAGCCGTACCGTCGCCGACGATCCGGGCGACCCAGAAGACGTTCTCGTGCAATGTGGTCACTTCTTGCATTGGCTGGTTCCGTTCCGGGCACGCGTGTGGCATCGCAGCTTTTACCGACATTGGACGTTGCAGCGCGTATCCGTATCGCGATCCATCAGGCAAGTTAATTTTGCTACATGCTATTTAAATTATTTTATACCTATTTAAATATAGATTATACCTGTAGCGTAAATCTTATACCACATGTTTCATTTTATCACGTTTCGATGTTCCATTTGCATTCGCTTATATCATTTTTAGATCTAGATCATGAAAATAATATTGTTACATAGTAGATTACCTTACAAGGCATCCATACCAATATTTATATCACATACTGCTTAGTTGTATAACCCACATAACCATTTGATAGTTCTTTATAATGTATCGGATACCATTTTGCACCCATCTCTTTTAGAATATAGTTAATTGCAGTCATAGATCATATAATACATAATAATGTGACATTAATATTCCATATTTGATAAAGTGTATTTTAATTAGTAATGGAACTATAATCTTAACCCTAATCGATAACTGTGCATCCATGTGTTTGAATTTATACCTATTTGCATACCACATCACACTATTCCATTTTATTGTTACAGTGGTACCCCATACTTGTTTTTGTATACCCATGCTTATTATAGTTTGATTATGAGCACCCACGTGACATTTGTGCACCCCTGACATGACTTGATAAACTACTACTTGATACGACTTGATACCGTGCACTTCTTGACATGATTAGATTTATATACACTACCTGACTTGACCTGTTGTACCATAGCTTGACCTGTTACCTGATCTTGTTACTAATGCCAACAATCTTGACATGTTGTCCCTACGGACATTTCCTGTTGTCTATTCAGACAAACTTGTACCTGGTTGATCCTGTGTTGGCCTTAGCTCCAGATTTATCAATACCTAACTTGACATATATAACTTGGGGGTATGGGGAAATCAATGATGAAACCTGACTTGTAACTCGACAGTTCGACACCTTTACTGATCAGTCTTACGGGCTAGGCCAGCCCCGGGGTGATGCTGCTGACATCACTCGTTATTACCTACTACCCTTTTCTGCCTTGCGGCACGTCTCGGATTCAGCCCGAGAGTCTTAGACCGTGGTCCCGGGCATGCACGGAATACTATTGAGTTACATCGATGATTCATCAAATTGATTTCAAAAACTTGAGAGTAGTGAACCCAATAGACCAGTTTAGATTACTCACTACACATTACCCTCACTGTCCCCATTTATATTACTGTTATACCTGTTTTACTGTTCATACACATACCTGTATGTCTTGCTGCCCCTGTTTATTTTATTGCTTGATATTATGATGCACTGACGTCTGGGTTTTGCATGGCCCAGATCCTCTACCTTTGTTGCAGACTGATCAGGAGTACTGCCGCTATTAGACCAAGCGGTGAGAATCCTGTTGGTATCCAGTTTTACTGTCCAGGTATTTTATTTATTGGATCTTTTGCTTCCGCATATTATATTATTTCTCGACTCATTTATTCGGGCTCATGGACATGTACTAGATAGTTTAGTTTACTTTCCTGTTCTTGATATCTCTACAGCCGTAATGTGACAGTGGAGGGATTTTTCCTATCCACAGGTAGCATGGTTGGCTCTGTCACGTGCCTATCTTAGCGCACTCTGGGAAGCGGGGCGTGACAGGGTTTGTTTGGTATCAGAGCCATAGGATATAGGTTAATCGGGTTTGATTCTTTTGTAGTTGAGTATTGGACCCAATACACGAATCGTAAAATCCGTGATTAGGAACATGTCTTGCCACCTTGTTATCGTGATTCTTGAATCATATCTTTCTCTTATCCCTTGCCTTGACAATATGCAAACCACTTTGCATCTCGACTTGAAATCTTTTTGGTTCCCTATTGTTTCTCCATGTTCCTTGATTCTGAAACTAGGATTTGGGCGACTCGAGTGGAGTTATATGATTGGAACTATGAACTGCAGCATGATTACAATGCGGTACTCTATTTAAGTAACTTGGAGTCCTGGTCTTGATTCATTTCCTTGTTCCATGGTCGTTATATTGCCTTGCTTCTCTTGCTTTCCAGTTCATGTTTTATCGCAAGCTTGAATCCTGTTTACCGTGCTTATCTTCTTCAATGTTTGGCTTCAGGTGAAATCGTTTCAGGTATCCTACTTGTTCATGTCTTCCCCGCATTAGAATTATTTAATTCTGGTGCATCCCTTTGTTTAAAGTTGTCTTAGGAATGGATTTTCTTGGCACTTTCCACGCTCACATTGATTGTAGGGCAAAGAAAGTGATTTTCCAGATTCCCGGACATCCGGAGTTTGTTTCTGCTGGAGGAAGCAGTTCTGTCGGGCCAGTCGAGTTTAGGGTTAAGCCGACAAATAATGTTCTTTCGTCGATGGAAGTTAATAAGGAGGAAGCGCCGTCTGTAAATCGAGAGTTCATGGACGTGTTCGAGGACATCTCAGGTTTACCGCCAAAATGAGATGTGGAGTTCGCGATCGATCTTGTTCCTGGTGCAGCGCCAATAACTAAGGCATACTATCCAATGGCACAAGTGGAGTTGGAAGAAGGCAAGAAACAGGTTACCAATTTGCTAGAGAAGGGTTGGATTCACAGCAGCAATTCACCTTGGGAAGCTCCAGTTCTGCTAGTCAAGAAGAAAGATGGCACAAGGAGGATGTGCATCGATTATCGAGAATTAAACTGGGTGACTATTAGAACAAGTACCCGATCCCTCGCATTGGCGAATTGTTCGAGCAGCTTAGTAGCACGAGGGTATTCTCGAAGCTGGATTTGCGATCCGGATATCCTCAGGTCCGAGTTAAATCAGAGGATGTTTGCAATACTGCGTTCCGAACTCGGTATGGACATTACGAGTATTTAGTGATGCCCTTCGGAGTAACGAATGCACCGGCGATATTCATGGACTTGATGAACCGAATCTTTTCTCCATTCTTGGACCAGTTTATAGTGGTGTTCATTGATGATATTTTGGTCTACTCAAAGAGTATTGAAGAGCATGCAGAACACTTGATGATCGCACTGCAGATATTAAGGCAAGAAAGATTGTATGCAAAGATGAGCAAGTGCGAGTTTTGGCTTGATGAAGTGAAGTTTTTGGGGCATGTCGTGTCCGAAGATGGAATCGCTGTTGATTCCGAAAAGATTACAGCAGTTCGAGATTGGCCGATTCCGAAGAACGTTGCTGAGATCATAAGCTTTCTTGGACTTCCCGGGTATTACAGAAGATTCGTGGAAAATTTTGCTCGTTTGGCTGAGCCCTTGACCAAGCTTACGTGCAAGGAAGTACCATTTATATAGACAGATAAGTGTGCGTCAGCTTTTGAGGTATTGAAGCAGAGATTGATAACCGCTCCTATTTTGACCGTGCCAGACAATTCCGGAAGATTGGTGATTCACAGCAACGCATCTGAGAAAGGATTGGGATGTGTTTTGATGCAGCATGGAAAGGTTATAGCTTACGCATCGAGATAGTTGAAGACCCATGAGAAGAATTACCCAACTCATGACTTGGAGCTAGCAGCTGTGATTTTCGCTTTGAAGATTTGGAGACACTACTTACTGGGGGAAAGGGTCGAAGTATTCACCGATCACAAAAGCTTGAAGTATGTGTTCACACAGAAGGAGCTTAATATGAGGCAGCGTAGATGGTTGGAGCTGATGGCTGATTACGAACTTGATTTTAAGTACCATCCGGGGAAAGTTAATGTTGTGCCGGATGCGCTTAGTCGGTTGCCAGCAATTCAGATGTTGACTGCACAGAAGGAACTTATTGAAGACTTTCGGAGATTCGATTGGGAAGTTGTGCTACCGCATTCTTCGGGATAGTTAATGCAACTGCAAGTACAATCGTCGTTGATCGAGAATATTAAAGCAGCGAAATTGCAGGACCCAAGATTTGCAAAGGTTTCGAGAACAGGTTGAAGCTGGATTTCGAACGGACTTGTTAATTCTTGAAGATGGTTCGTTGCGATATGGTAGCCGTTTGTGTGTGCCAAAAGGAGATATTCGCGAAGAAGTTATGAAGGAGGCATACAGTTCCGCATATTCTGTACATCCAGGAGGCACGAAAATGTACCGTGATCTACGACAACATTTCTGGTGGGAAGGCATGAAAAGGGAGATTGCTCGCTTTGTAGCAAAGTGCTTGGTGTGTCAGCAAGTTAAGGCTGAACATCAAAGGGTTGCTGGTTTATTGCAACCACTTCTGATTCCTCAATGGAAGTGGGAACATATAACCATGGATTTCGTGACGGTTCTACCGCGGAGTCTAAAAGGCAACAATGCAGTTTGGGTGATTGTTGATTGACTGACCAAAGCAGCTCATTTCATCCCATTTCGAGTTGGTCAATCAACAGAAGCTTTGGCAGAACGGTACATGCAGGAGATTGTAAGATTGTATGGAGTACCGGTGAGCATCATGTCCGACCGTGACACCCGTTTCTTATCACACTTCTAGAGGAGCTTACAGGATAGTTTGGGGACTCGATTGAAGTTTAGCACAGCTTATCATTCTCAGACAGATGACCAGTCGGAGAGAACGATCCAAACTCATGAAGGCATGTTGAGAGCTTGCATGATAGACTTTAAGGGTTCATGGGAGGATCATCTACACTTGGTGGAGTTTTCTTACAATAACAGTTTTCAGACGACTATTCAGATGGCTCCATTCGAAGTATTGTATGGTCGCAAGTGTCGTTCACCTGTTTGTTAGGACGATATTGGAGAACGAAGATTATTGGGACCGGATTTGATCGTGCAAACATTGGAGAAGGTTAACACTATCCGGAATCATATGAAAGCAGAACAAGACCGACAAAAGAGTTGGGTAGATACGTCGAGAAGACCTCTTGAGTTCGCTGTTGGTGATTTGGTGTTCTTGAAGATATCACTGACTAGAGGGGTGATTCGTTTCGGAAGTCGAGGAAAGCTTAGTCTTCGATTCGTTGGACCTTTCGAGATTTTGGAGTGTGTTGGAGAAGTGGCGTATCGATTGGCGTTACCACAATCTTTGGCAAATGTTCATGACGTGTTTCATGTATCTCAACTCCGTAAGTATGTTCGAAATGAAACACATGTGTTGGATCATTCGGAGCTGACTGTACGTGAAGATTTAACCTTTGAGGAGCGACCGATGTCGATTGTGGATCGAAGGGAAAATGTTCTTAAGAACAACGTTATCCCTCTTGTACTTGTTTCTTGGGGAAATCGCTCACATGGAGAATCAACTTGGGAATGAGAAGATGAAATCCGACGGAAGTTTCCACATCTATTCTTATAGTTTCTTGATTGTATATCCTTTCTTGTTCTTGGAATTTCGAGGACGAAATTCTTTTGTAGGTGGGTATAATGTAACAACCTAGTTCATTTATACCAATTCCAGTTCCCGTATTTTCTTAATTGTGATATTTTCTTGATTTATCGTGTTTTAGGTGCAAATGGTATTTTACATTTTACTTTGCATTCGACCCGACCCGCTTGCTTGAGCTTGTTTGATTTATATTTATGGATTATCCCGATTTGTTACGTAGACTGGTGCATTTTCATGTTTAGTACATACTGGCATTTCATCTGACATCGCATATTTTATCATATAACATTTTAAGTCACGGAAAATAAATTAAAATTGCATTTCATAGCCTGTATGATACCCCTAGCCCCGTGGTAGCATCCACGCATCTTGTTCTCGTCCCGTTCAGTGAAACGGACGTGGTTGGATGGCTACACCCACGTACGTCCATCCGTTCTTGGGGGTATGCTTTTTCGTTACCTGAGCCTTCGTTTTGAATTTTGAAAGTCGCATATATTTTTTTCGTATTTTAAATCTGAATTTTTAGACCCGACCCGGGCGCGTTTTGGAATACTTTTGTATCCCGCCAAAATTCAAATTTATTAATATAATATTTATTTTAAAACGATTTCATTTAAAATTTATCTAACCAATTTTATTTTTATAATCTAAATCCTAACAGTGCACAGCATCTCTAATATCTTAAACATATTCTTTTATTTATTTTCTAAACCTATTAAGAGCCCCACCTTTCTCTATCTCTTCCCTCTTTCTCTTTTTCTCTCTTCTCTTTTTCTTTATCTCTTCCTCTCTTCACCACTAACAAACAATTTTCTATCTCCATACTGTTCATTTCTTTCTCTCACACCTCTCGATCTCGCTCCCTCTCTATCTCTCTCATCTCCCTCTCTCCTCTCGCATTCTCTCTCTCTCTCAACCCCCCCTCTCTCTCTCAGTTCTCTCTCTTTCTTTATATATACATATAATTATTTATATATTCTATTATTAAAACTTTTTATAATACACATCTCTCTCCTCTTCCTTCTTCTTTCTTTTTCTTCTCCCCATAAGAAAACCCACACCCGAGCCCTTGCCGCCCATCGCCGTCGCGCCCGTCGCCTCGTCGCCTCTCTCGTCTCCTCGACCTCGTCGACTCTCTCTCCTCCTTCTCGTTTCCCCTGGTGATTCCCTGCACACCCACCTTCTCTGAACCATCAACCTCATCCGTCGCCGTGGCCGACTGCCCTCGTCACCATCACCTTCGTCTTCTTCCTCCTCAAACTCACCTCTCTACCATATCTCCTCCATCTCCCTCTCTCTTCTTTTCCGACCTGCAAACCATCTCCCGACTTCAAGAACCCTTGAACCCATCGCTCATCGTCGCCTTCGCCGAGCAATCACCTTGTCGTCGCTACCTGACCCTCGTCCTCCACTCATCTCACCGACCACCATCACTCCCTATCCTCCAACAACCGAGCCCATCCCTGCATGTTCGAACCCTGTAAGAGAACCCCGACGCCAAGAACTGCGGCCATTGCCTCGCCGGTGCCTTGCCGGAGCTCAAACCCCGTCGGTCTCGCCCCATCACCACCACCTCTCTCCTCTCTCATATCCTCCTCCCTTCACCAGAAACCCAGCACCCCGATCCCCGACATCAAGAAACCCGCAACCCCATTGCCTCGTCGCCGGAAAACCCTCGCCTGCACCCTCGCCGTCGATGACCCATCGTCGTCATCCCCTAGCCCTTGTCTCTGACCCCAGAGCAAAACCTGAGCACCAACCCCTATCCTTCTTCTTCTTATTATTTCTTCTTCTTTTCTTTCTTCGTTTCCTTTCTCGCTCGCCTGCTTCCTTCCTCTCTGACCTTTGCTTCAACTGCATCTGCTCTCTTGTCGGGATGGGATCACTACTCTACCCGTAATGGGGAGACTCTGGCCACTTCTTCCTGCTCTCGATCTTGCTTTTTCGGTCATTGTCGGAGCCGTACCGTCGCCGACGATCCGGGCGACCCAGAAGACGTTCTCGTGCAATGTGGTCACTTCTTGCATTGGCTGGTTCCATTCCGGGCACGTGCGTGTGCATCGCAGCTTTTACCGACATTGGATGTTGAAGCGCGTATCTGTATCGTGATCCATCAGGCAAGTTAATCTTGCTACATGCTATTTAAATTATTTTATACCTATTTAAATATAGATTATATCTGTAGCATAAATCTTATACCACATGTTTCATTTTATCACGTTTCGATGTTCCATTTGCATTCGTTTATATCATTTTTAGATCTAGATCATGAAAATAATATTGTTACATAGTAGATTACCTTACAAGGCATCCATACCAATATTTATATCACATACTGCTTAGTTATATAACCCACATTACCATTTGATAGTTCTTTATAATGTATCGGATACCATTTTGCATCCATCTCTTTTAGAATATAGTTAATTGCAGTCATAGATCATATAATACATAATAATGTGACATTAATATTCCATATTTGATAAAGTGTATTTTAATTAGTATTGGAACTATAATCTTAACCTTAATCGATAACTGTGCATCCATGTGTTTGAATTTATACCTATTTGCATACCACATCATACTATTCCATTTTATTGCTACAGTGGTACCCCATACTTATTTTTGTTACCCATGCTTATTACAGTTTGATTATGAGCACCCACGTGACATTTGTGCACCTCCTGACATGACTTGATACACTACTACTTGATACGACTTGATACCGTGCACTTTTTGACATGATTGGATTTATATACACTACCTGACTTGACCTGATGTACCACAGCTTGACCTGTTACCTGATCACGTTACTAATGCCAACAACCTTGACATGTTGTCCCTACGGATATTTTCTGTTGTCTATTCAGACAAACCTGTACTTGCTTGATCCTGTGTTGGCATTAGCTCCAGATTTATCAATACCTGACCTGACATATATAACTTTGGGGTATGGGGAAATCAATGATGAAACCTGACTTGTAACTCGATAGTTCGACATCTTTACTGATCAGTATTGTGGGCTAGGCCAGCCTCGGGGTGATGCTGCTGACATCACTCGTCATTACCTACTGCCCTTTACTGCCTTGCGGCACGTCTCGGATTCAGCCCGAGAGTCTTAGACCGTAGTCCCGGGCATGCACGGGATACTATTGAGTTACATCGATGATTCATCAAATTGATTTCAAAGACTTGAGAGTAGTTAACCCAATAGACCAGTCTAGATTACTCACTACACATTACCCTCACTGTCCCCATTTATATTACTGTTATACCTGTTTTACTGTTCATACACATACCTGTATATCTTGCTACCCCTGTTTATTTTATTTCTTTATATTATGACGCACTGACGTCTGGGTTTTGCATGGCCCAGATCCTCTACCTTTGTTGCAGACTGATCAGGAGTACTGCCGCTGTTAGACTGAGCGGTGAGGATCCTGTTGGTATCCAGTTTTACTTTCCAAGTGTTTTATATATTGGATCTTTTGCTTCCGCATATTATATTATTTCTCGACTCATTTATTCTGGCTCATGGACATGTACTAGATAGTTTAGTTTACTTTCCTGTTCTTGATATCTCTACAGCCGTAATGTGACTGCGGAGGGATTTTTCCTATCCACAGGTAGCATGGTTGGCTCTGTCACGTGCCTATCTTAGCGCACTTTGGGAAGTGGGGCGTGACAATATACATCTATGAAAACCCTAAAGACGATAATTAAATGCTTGAGATGTATTTTGAAAATTATATCAAACTATTTTTACTTAAAACCCCTCAAGTTATGTTAAATTACAATAAGGACCCTAGTAAACATAGGTTTAAGTGGGACCAGTCTCTTGAGTCTTAGGGAGCCGGAGATATGGGTGCTTGCCTATTTAAAGTAGACAATATAACAAACGATGTTATCAACACGGTAATTGTCTTAGAAAAAGACACAAATCCAGCCGTCCATGTGTAGCAGTTACCAATAACATCAAAACAATCAGGATTTTAAGTTCTTTTCAAAGTGTCTGACTCAGACCGAGTCCCAATCTAATCAACCTGACTTGAATGTAATTCAAGTATAAACTACAATTCAAAATGAATTTATGAATCCGTCTATTCAATATATATCAATCTATATTGATTGGACCGAACCATGGATATACTCCGTCTACATGACTCTCCATTTATATCCATACCATTTACTGCTATCATGGTTTCGGTAAGTCATCCATCTATATAAAAAACAATACAAACAATACAATCAAGAAATCGCGGGCTTTATAAGGGGTAGATTGGTACGGAAGGTGTTAGAAGTGGCACGAGACTGTAACCATAATATACATAACCTGAATATCCATTGACGTTGTACCGTGGCTGAACAGTTCCTTGTGCTCCATATACCATAGTCTCCAGAATAGTGGGACTTCTCTCGTATACACTAAAATTTTCTATACCAAGCTACAAACAACAGCATTAACAATAATCAAACATTATAAGATATATTCTTTTTCTGTCTATTCTATCTCTACTCACCTTTGGGACTTACCAAGTGATTGTCCGCTGACGACATTCCTTTTCTTCTTTTCTTTGGAATGTTGTCAGGTGGATCGGACTCACTGGAGATCGAGCCCGGCACCGAGGATTTAGAGCAGTTAGCATTCGACCCGGAGCTTTAGATAATTGTACATATTTCATTTCATTTCTGTTATGCCATTGTTTAGGCATTGCTTTCATTCCATGTATTTTCATTTCAGCTGTATTGTAAAAGAATGTTAAATAAATAAAGTTGTTGTTCAATTACATCTATTGTCATTTTCTTGTGTACATTACCTTATATTGCTTAGATACGCTTAACATGTTTACTTCTGAGCAAATACATAGCGGCCTCGTCGAGTCCTCTGCCTGTACACTGGAAAGCTGGGCGTGATAACCTCCTTTGTAAATTTTGGTCCAAAAGCAAAACATAACAACAATAGTATAAGCATCCCCAAGCGGGAACTAGCTCTTCGCCAATTGGCGGAAATAACTACACGAATACAAATATATGACGCCCAAGGTGAAGATCAACACAGAAAGAAAGTAAAGAAAACCGAAACATTATCAAATCCAATATAGGAATATATACAAGTCTTGATTCGAGATACAAAGAATATACAAACCGGTCTCTAGAGCTACCAAATATATATAGTCTGATTGATGGAGCTTTTAATTAGATACAAATGAATAAAGAATATACAACGGTGGTTTCACTCTGTATTGTAACCCATCTACAAATGCAAATCACCAAGAAAAGAGCAATGTGCCACCAAGCTGCTACTGAATCCGAGCAGTCGATCCTGCAAGAAAACTGTGGCACAACGGGGGTGAGTTGCCAACTCGTGAGTAGAAGATATCACCAGGTAGAAATCGAATGTATAACAATCTCCTAGGTCATACAGTAATATAATAATAATAATAATATTGAGTGGTAACAAGGGTGATAGAGTAAACATAAGTATAATAGTACTAATATAATCGTGCTCGTGTCATAATTCGGTACCATGTCATCTGTATCATATATATGTATAGGTGTATCATCCAATGTGTGTCCATCAACGACACACCAAATCATCATAAAAATACCTGAGTGCCTAACATCGACACTCGAAAATATCATAAAACCCGTGTCCAGCATCGATACGAAAATCCTCATATCTCAGGCGTCGTCTCATCAGATCGGCCCTCAAATCCATCTGATTACACGACTCCAATCGGTATCCTCCGGATATCCGCCGAGTCTAATACTATCACCGGTTGTTAGTGCTTCCCTGCCGGGCTCAACGTCTCTCTTTACGATCTTCTTGCCTTAGGGTATCGTACCGGGTCCACCATGTACCCGCATATGGTACATCTTCTCTCCTCGAATCAGGTATACACATAACTCAGAACCGAGAAAACTCATGGTGGACGCCACATATCATATCAAGAGAAACCATATTTTTAAAACAATCATAAGTTTTCAAAATGTATCTGCGGTTTCTCAAATCTAGAAATCTCATGAAAACAAAAATCTCATAAGAATGAACCAATAATAAAACAATGAGTACAATCACAGAACAAATCCGTAATGCATAACCAGTGTGTTTATATGAGCATGGCATCTAACTAAGTAAGAAAACACGATAACTAATCTAGTAAATGTGGTATGGGTACTAAACAATAACTAAAAAGCTGCATGTTACTAGGTTATATGGTGAAATAATGATTTCTAATGTGTACGTGGTGTTGGGGTCAAAAATTATACCCCGGTTGACCAAGTCAAAGTCAACCCCAAGTAAGCGGGCCCAAGCCCAGATCAAGTGGGCCCATGCCTAAATCGAGCCACACGGGCGGCCTCTCACATACCAAAATGGAAATTACGTAATAAATAATTTTGATATAATTTTTATGAATAAATGTAAGGAAGATGGGCATAAAGCCCAATTTTTGTATAGCCCATGGCTCATGTGCAAAAGAAATGAGCACATGAGGCATGGGATGGGTAAAATACTATTTTGTAAAGCCCAAAGAATTATGAGTAAATTTGTAAGCCTATAAAGCAACATGATAATGAAATAAAAAGAAGATTTCATTTCACTCAAAAATTAGGGTTTATGTGCCTCCTTCTCCTTCCTCAAGATTTTAAACCTTCCTTTTTTTCGAATTAAATCAAGAGTTTAACTCTTTCTTTTCCAGAATGAAACGGTTTTTCACCATCAAATCCTTAAAGGGGAACTCAGATCTTCCATCAAATCACCAAAAGGACAGATTTCTAAGTCTCGCCCCCTTTTCCTCCAAGATCCAGCCAATAAATAGGAGGAAGAAGGAGACTCGTCTCCAAAAATCCCACTTTGGGAAAAATCCAAGGCTCAAGAGAAGATACACGGCCCAGAGGGGAAGAAAGGGGTCCCCTTTGATCATCTCCGAAAAGTTTTGGGGAGTTCAACTCCAAGACCCAAATTCTCAAAGGAGTTTATCTCCTAATCCGGATCTTTCAGGAGTTTAACGCCAAATCCAAACCCTTTGGAGTTTAACTTTACTCAAAATCCTTTTTGGGAGTTTAACT
Source organism: Agapanthus africanus (assembly GCA_030015575.1). Lineage (NCBI taxonomy): Eukaryota > Viridiplantae > Streptophyta > Magnoliopsida > Asparagales > Amaryllidaceae > Agapanthus > Agapanthus africanus. The sequence continues at coordinate 675,231,851 of CM057343.1, read as the reverse complement.
CCTCAATTAGGGGCTAAGCCCTTTTTCCTGCTGGCGCCGGCGTGCCAAGCACGTGAGACGCTCGTGCCCACGCGTCCTTTGGACTCTATTTCCTTTTTTTCATTTTATATATACACACACTGTCCCCGTTAGGAAAAAAATTCTAACGGGTCGCTGCTTCCACTCCGCAAGGGGGCTGCTAGCCCCTTTGACCCCCAGCCCTCTATCCGGGTAGCGGGACCCCCGATATACCCAAGACCCCTCAAAACACAACACACGCACATTGCACATTGAGTTCGCATGATTAGTTGACCCGTCAACCGGAGGTTCTTTTGCTCCAAAGGCGAAGGGTAATAAACAACAGCTTAGTCTGCGGCTTCCAGAGATTCGAATCCTCGCAATCAATAAACCCCCACCTATCCTTTGCAGGGGGAATCTGTAGTACGCCCGACAAGTGACGCGTATTCCCATCTCAATAGGGTGACGAAAAACACCATACACATGGCATGGCAATTACCGATGATGAGTGTGTGAGCCGGCGAGTATGTGTATGTGCAACATGCGCATCATCGGTAATGGTGCTTGTGTCCTAGCAGACGATGTCATGAAAGATAAGGAAAGAACGTGGTATGTACACAGCAAAAAAATGAAAATAATACGAGCATAGCAGAAAAAGGAAATTGTTAACGCAACAGTATAAAATACATAGCTACATATGATCCATACAGTTATAGTTTAAAATAGTATGAATCATTGTTTTTAGAAAAATAGAGGCTATGGTATTTTTGATAAAAAGATACCATTTGAAAATCCGTAGCGTCCCTTGAGATTGTAATTTAAAAATACATAACGATTCGTTAGTTTTGAAAATAGGTATGGCTCTAATTATACCCTAATATCTACTTAACTGATTAGAAAAAAATAATTTTCCGAGTCGATACATGCATAAGTCGGTGATCCAGCCTCATAGAATCACGTACGGTATAATCCATCGTACGGCATCATCAAGTCAAGAGTGCGGATCAATCATCATGTACATCATATCACGTACGGTATAATATATCGTATAATATCATCAAATCAAGTGTGTGGCTCAATCATCATGTACATTATATCACATACGGTATAATCTATCGTACGATATCATCAAATTAAGGGCACGGATCTACGATCACATACATCTTATCATCTCATCTAGTTGCATATCGTCACATGTTATATCATCTCGTATCGTATTATGAACATATATATCGCCTAATTTTTATATAATATAATATATCATATGGTATCCTGCCATTTCATCTCATATCCTGTAACATAGCCTCGTAACTCATGTCCGATCATATCGACTCATATCATTATAACTTGTCATATCCTGTTATCGTGATGTTATGTCTAAGTTATCCTCAAACTTACCTGTCACGCCCCGCTTCCCAGTAGACGGAAACGGCACGTGACGATGCCTGCGACGTATTTATTTTGAGAAGGTCGTTTTCTGGAATAAATACGCTAAGCGTAAAAGAAGCAATATAAAAATGACAAGAAAATTAACATGAGATTTAAAATTCAATAACTTTATTTACATTCAACTTGATTCACTTACAATACATGATTTCAACTGAAAGAAAATACAAGAATAGAAATGTCTAAACAGGTGGCATACATAAACTGAGAAAAAGATAACTAGTCTAGGTCTGGATCGCGATCTGATCGTGCTCTTCCTCGGTGGTGTCCACCTCCTTAGTCTCCACGATATCTGACGAATATTCCAAGAAAACAAAGAAGGGTGGAATGCCCGTTAGCGAAATTTCGCTCGGTAAGTCCCCAAGGAATGAAGTAAAGTATAAAGCATAATGATAAAGTAAAATGTATATCATGAACAATTGGTTATGAGGTATGGTGTCTCAGTATGTCGTTTAATGTAACCATGGCGATTTTATTTAGCATGCAGTTCTATATATCATGGTAACTAACATGAGCCGAGTATAATATGGCCGTGTAGTGTAGGTATAGTGAATGTGGAGTGAATGTAAGTGTCTTAACAGGTCTCTACTTGGGAATACTAATTTAACATAAGTTCAAGGGTGAATGTCAAACAATCTTAAGAGCGTTCTCGAACCCAACAGGCTGTAATACAGGGGTAAGGAACTACGGGCCCGAATCAAGTGTTAGTAACGGGACTTCAATATAGTGTTGAAGTATTCCAAACTCAACAGGCTGTAATCCAGGAGAAAGAAAATACGGACCTTCATGATAGCTTGTGTTAGTAGACAGGGATTCATGATCTAGTGAGACTCCTGAGATTTCGTTGGATTCACGCATGAACTATCCCAACACCCCATGAATTCTACGTTATAGTTAAAATTACCGGTCTTGCTCGAATCCATGAATACTTCAAGTTTTCAAAATTGAGTTCATGTCAAGATCAAGTATTCATGTCAAGTATTCATGTATTCATATTAAGTTGTATTCATGGTTCGAGTCAAGTCAGTTTCAGTAACAGTCATTTTGTTCTAGTATTCATGTTAAGTTGTAAGTCTGATTCGGTCAAGTTAAGTCATGTTTGATATTGATGTTTAAATTCAAGTATTCATGTTCATGATCAAGTATTCGTGTTTGATTTTGGATTCGTGTTTGATTTTGGATTCTGACTGAGTCAGACACTTGTAAACTGATTTAGGTCTTGAATTAGGTTTGGAAGTCATCGGTAACTGCTGCACATGGACGGTATGATTTGTGTCTTTTTCCAAGACAATTACCATTGATAACTCCGTTAAGTTGTCTACGTTAAATAGGCAAGCACTCACTTTCTCCGGCTCTCTAGGCTCAAGAGAATTGATCCCGCTTAAACCCATATTTACTAAAGTCCTTAAAAATTGTTTTATATATAACTCAAGGGGTTTTATGAAAAATATTTTAAATATAGTTAAAAATAAACATCGAGGAGTTATTTATATTATTTGGGTTTTCATGAGCATGAGTTTTAAGGATTTGAGGTATTTTAGTGATAATTACTTAGCTTGGAAAGTTCATAGTATTTTATTATAAAGCTTGTCTTTTGGTAACTTGATGGTATTTTATTAAAACTTGTTAATCTTTCATTTTTTGGAAAAAGTAAGTTTATTATATTTTGAAAATATGGATTTTGTAATTTTTATATAATTATTAAAAACTAATTTTATTTAATAAGAAAAATTCATTTTTCTTTAAAACCGTATTTAAAACCTTTCGAGATTAAATGCTCCATGAGAAAGTCTGCATCTCGCTGTACTGGCCCAAGGATGTGCGATAACCCGCACAATCTATTAGCAGGTCCCCTAACGAGAGTTGTAAAGGCATAAACGCAAAGGAATTCAAAATACTGTTTTAAAAGAAAACTGTTTTTAGATTTATGTGGTATTTTATTGTAAAGTTTTTCTCGTAACAAATATTCATATAGAAGAGGTATCGTGCTATAGAACAAGAGTGTACGTGAGGGGTAGGTTGTTACCCCGTGAAGTTTTCCTAAAGGTATTGTTTTAACAAAACTAAAAGATATGATATTAAAGTTAATGGTATTTTAATGAAAATGTTAAATTAAAGTTATTTTCCATGATATTCTTGGTTAAAATTCATTCTAAACATTGGTATTAAGATTACAAGTAATGTGTAAGGATTTGGATGAACAATATATAAGAAAAATGGGAGTTTCTAAGGTTTAGAAAATAGATATCGGTATTAACTCCACTTTTACCGATTTTGATTGCAAAGAATTCAAAGAAGAGAAAGGGGGTTTGGGAGGGACTTACGGTTTATAAAGCTTAAAGAAAGGTTGAAGAAGAGGGGATAAGCTTCGTAGCGTCGCGGGAGCGCCGAAATTGGCTTCGATCTTCGCTGGAATTTGCTTGTTCGGTAACTCCACTTTACTCTACTTGCACCTAAGAACTTTTGAGAGAGTTTTAGCTAGAATTTTCAGAATGGTGAAGGGCTAGAGTATGGGGTAGTATTTATAGTGGAGAATTAGGGTTTAGAATTAAAAACGTGGATTAAAAAGCATTAAAATTTAGTTTAATTGTGAAATGAAAGGTCTCCATCCTGATTGAAGGGAAATCAAACAGTGCAGAGGAGTTAGGGGTAGTTGAAGGGGTGTGTGTAAAGCACGGAGCAATTTGGCTCCATCCTGACCGTCCCCGCCGGCCAATATAGCATTTCCGCCGGTCGATTTATAACAACTCCAATTTTAGTGTATATAAAATTCATTTAAAGTTAATGTATACATAGGGTATTTACAATTCCTGTGTGTACTATAAGAATTTGATTTACTTTTGAACAACAAGAAGGAGCTTGTAGCTCATTGGTAAGACCTTGCACTGCTGAACCAAAGCACCAGAGTTCAAATCTCATCAGCCACACATTTTTTAATTAAATTCTTTTAATCTTTTAGAAGCCCAAGGGTCTACATGTGCACAACCCGTAAAACCAAGAGTCACAGTCTAAATAAACATGTCCACGAGGCTAGACCAAGCGTCAGGGACACGTGGCACCAAGATGAGCCCCGACTCGCCCGACTCGGGCCGGCGAACTCGTTGACTCGGCCGGCGCCGCCGGTTCAACTCGGGCCAAACCCATATTTTCTTCAACTCGGGTGACTCTTGACTCCCCCCATAACTCCTGTATTATTTTTTTCCTGCACATTTACAAAGCACATTAAAACACACATTTAATCTATTTTAATACAAATTTTTAATACAACCTTTCACTACCTTAAAACCCTAATTTTTCCTATAAATACCACCCTCAAATCACCCCTCCTCACTCCCAAATCCCTGCCCAAACTCTCAAGAAAAATTCCCTAGTCTTTTGTGTGCAAGTAGAGTTAGAAAAAGGGCGAAGCTCCGACGAACTTCCGACGGAAATCCGAGGAGATTCCGACGACTAAACGACGCACCGGAAACTCCCACCTCTTCCTCTTTCTCTCCTCTAGCCAATCATCTAGTAAGTCCCTACTTCTTCCTTTTTTCTCTATTTTAAAAACATTCAAAACTAAAACCCGACGAAAGCGGAGTTAGTCCGACTTCCGAATCGGTTTCCTTTAAAAACTACACTTTTCCTTAACGAAATAAAACCATACTCTTATATGTTGACTAATAAATATTAACAAACTTAATAAAACAAGTTTCACATCAAACTAATCATTTTTGCAACTTTTATTATATTTTTTCAGAAAAATACCATATAGTTTAGTTTCAACATAAACCATCATAATTCCTTATTATACCTATAGATAGTTCACGAGGTGATGGCCTACCTCCTCACAACACACATATCTAATATAGCACGATAGAATTTGGGAAAATAGATTCGGAAAATACGACTTTACACATAACTACCCCCGACTTATAAAAACCTTTTTCTACAAGATATGTATTTTAACAAATCTTTGCAATTGCGCCTCTACAACCCATTTCGGGGAACCCGTTTGGTATGGTGCGGATTATCGCACATCCTAAGGCCTGGTAGAGTGAGATGCAGACCTCCGCAAGGAGCATACGATCTCGAAAGATTTAAAATACAATTTTCTTTTAAAAAAATGTGATTTCTATTATAAATAAAATTTATATTTTTAATAAATATATATATATGTAATTAATATCAAAATATCTATTTTTAATATTTATAATATTCCACATTTCTAAAATTCAAGAAAAATATCTCATTTACAACAAAATACCATGCAATTCCAATATTACAAATAAATACCATATATTATGAAATTAAGTTTTATTCACTAGAAATGTCACATTGATAAAATATACTTCAATGAAAACTCTAAAGACGATAATAAAATACTTGAGGTGTATTTTGAAACTTATACAAAATTATTTTTACATAAAACCTCTCTCAAGTTATACTAAATTACAATAAGGACCCTAGTAAACATAGGTTTAAGCGGGACCAGTCTTTTGAGCCTCAGGGAGCCGGAGATATGGGTGCTTGCTTATTTAAGATAGACAACTTAACAAACGGTGTTATCAACACGGTAATTGTCTTTGAAAAATACACAAATCCTGCCGTCCATGTGCAGCAGTTACCGATAGCACCAAAACATAGTCCAGGATTCAATTTCTTTTCTAATTGTCTGACTCAGACTGAGTCTCAATATAATCAATCTGACTTGAATATGATTCAAGTATCAAACTACAATTCAACATGAATCCATGAATCTATATATTCAATCTGTTCAATCTATTCAATCTATACAACTTGACCGAACCGAACCATGGATATATTCTATTTACATGATCATCCATTATATCCGTTCCATTACTGATATCATGGTTCCGGCAAGTCATCCATCTATATAAATTAAGACAATACAATACAAATAATACAATAAAGACATCGTGGGGTTTAGAAGGGGTAGATTGGTACGGAAGGTGTTAGAAGTGGCACGAGACAACAACCATAAAGACACCTAACCTGAATTCAATTGCCGTTGTACCGTGGCTGAACGGTTCCTTGTACTTTTTTCCCGCCAAAATCTTCGGCCAAGAGCTATTTGTTCCTGTTTATGCCGGATTAAGTTTTGTTTACAGATATATGTGAAACCAGGCTCATTCATAGACGCACATGCACACATCAGAGGAAGAACATGTGTTCAACGACAAAAACAAAGTATTTAATTGAACATTTTATTTTATAGGAAATAGATCACCAAACATGGGATCGAAAGTACAGGGATTCACAAAACTATGAATAAAATTATCTAACTCCCTCTCTGCCTTCTCTACCATGAAAAAGCGGCGATCCTCACAAGGAGTAGCTACCCATCGGTCAGCACCGCATCCATCAGCAAAGGCAGAGATGACGACCCGCTGAACCTGTATCTGGCTTAGCAGCCGAGTAGAGCGGCCCCTCAGAGCTGTGGTGATCAAAAGTGCCTCATGGAAGCACTCGATCTTGTCTTCCGCGGCGTCGAGCATTGCCGGAGTCATCTCCGCCGGAGGAAGGGGAATATCATCGATCACGGACAAGAAGACCATCCGGATCCAAATAGAGCCGATGGGGAGAGGAGATCCTATACGAGTCAAGAGCTCGTGCAACATCGTGTCGCATTGGTCATCCGTAAAAGTAGGGTTAACCAAGTGCGCAGCAAAACGAGGAACAATTTCCTCAATGGGCACCTCCCATGGCTGCCGGAGAGCATGTGGGCGATTACAAGCCATAGCTCTTCTCTATCAAAATGATTCTCTAAAAAGTGAGAGAGAAGAGAAGCATTGCTTCAGATTATGAAGGGAGACATTTAAGTCTAGGCATAGAAAATGCTGTGCATGATGGAACTATTTCCAAGATCTGGGAAAGAGAAGTTTGACTCGGGAAAAGCGGAGAAAAGAGGTGAAAAGACACCTTCAGTAATGAGGCAGCGCCTCATAAGAGCGCTAGCGCCAAGAGCGCCAATGCTAAGAGTCAAAGACTCTGAGGCAGCGCTCACGTGCAAAGCACGAGAGCGCTAGCGCGAAGAGCGCCAACGCTAAAGACTCTGAGGCAGCGCCTCACGTGCAAAGCAAGAGAGTGCTCGCGCCAAGAGCACCAACACTAAGAGTCAAAGACTCTGAGGCAGAGCTTCACGTGCAAGGCACGAGAGGGCTAGCGCCAAGAGTCAAAGACTCTGAGACAGCGCCTCACGTGCAAAGCACGAGAGCGCCAGCGCTAGAACTTAATGTTCTCCACTCTTGGATCAAAGATCCAACTGAGATGAATAAATCATCAAATTACAGAATAAAATTCTGTTGAGCAAATACTCCTCAAATCTTTCCAAACAAGAAAGACTGTGCTCTGTAAATCAGAGCACCGTTGGATCAAAGATCCAATGGTGATTAAAAATCACTAAGATACAGAATAAGTTCTGTATGGGAAAATATTTTTCCAATCTTGTTAAAAACAAGAAAATTGTCTTCTATAAAACAGAAGCCCTTGGATCAAAAATCCAACGGTAGGAAACATTCCCAGAATCAATCAGAAATCTCTCAATGAGAGATTTCCCTAACTAATTCAACAAATCAGTCTCCCCTATATAAAGGACCCAAGACTTTAAGTCTTAAAGGGAGGAACCCCCCAATAAACTTCAAGTTCTTAAAAATAAGAGAAGTGCAAGTTCTAAGAAGAAGAACCTTCTTCAAGGTAAATAAAAAGAAGAGAGATCATAGCACCTCTTGATAAAAAAAAATAAGAACTTAGTTCTTTTTCTAGATTACAGATCTATAAGACATAGTCTTTCACAAAAACAGAAGAGGTCATAGCATCTCTTCATAAAAAGAAGAACTTGGTTCTTAAATCCATGAGACAAAATCTCTTATAAACGAGAATTTAATTCTCAGAGCACAGAACTGATCAGAGCTGCCAAAGAAGCGCCTCAGCGCTCCAATTTATAATAAACGCTTTGTCGCTCCAAGTCTGGCGCTCAGCGCCAAGCGCTCCACGTGCTCCTCACGTGGGCGCCCTTTTATAATAAGCGCTTTAGCGCTCCAAGTTTGGCGCTCAGCGCCAAGCGTTCCACGTGCTCCTCACGTAGGCACCCTTTTATAATAAGCGCTTTAGCGCTCCAAGACTGGCGCTCAGCGCCAAGCGCTCTACGTGCTCCTCACGTAGGCGCTATTCTAAAAGAAGCGCTTTAGCGCTCTATACATAAAGCGCTCTGTATATAAGCGCTCTGTACATAAAGATCACTGCGCCATAAAGAGTGTTCAACACTCAATAAAAACCAAAAAGAAAGTGGGTGTCAGTACCCCAATAAATGTTAGCAGTATGTGCACAGAGAAAGGACTATGTCCTAACAAGTGTCTGACACTTTATAAAGAAAAGAAGAGAGATGACAGAGACTCAGTGGGCTCAGCCCAAGTTAGCTAAACTCATAATCAACTGAGCCCATGCGCTCTTTATTTGACTCAGTCCCAAACAAGATTATCAAATCTTTGATGAACATTCACCGGTTCAAGGGTACATCTCTCCACACCTCTGATACTTGTCGTTGTAATTCTTCAACGTCTTCAGAGAGGTGGAGGGTACTAATAACCAATAGCTTTTGGTGCATCCTCAAATTGGCTAAATCAGAACCCCACAGACTATGACGTCTTTAAACCCTACATACTATGACATCTTTAAACAAGGAATATGATGTCCTTAAACTCCACGGACTACGATGTCCTTAAAACCAATGGACCGCAATGTCCCTAAACTAAGACAATAGAGTCGAAATACTCTTTCGATGGATTTGAATGATCCCAAAACCTTGATGAGTAGATCTTAGTCTAAAATTAGACTAACGTATCCTCAACAAACATTTAAGTTGATCTTAATCTAAAACAAGATTAACGATCCTTAAATCAACCCAAACCCAAATCTAAGAAAATACGGATTTGGACTAATCAACGACCTACGGACGACAACATAAATTAGTCTCCGTATATGATCCACGGCCAACCAAAAATAAAACAAACACACACGACACAAAATGACCATCTGGAGAAGGAGAAAGTTGTTATCGCGATGCAGTAGCGTAATTAACTGCAGAGGCTTGCGCCTGCAGTGAAGTGCGTCCCCATAATCAAAAACCCCTCACAATGAGGGGGAATCTGACGAAGTCTGCTACATCGGCCGCATCTGTCTAAACCTCTAATATACGGTGCCATAAATCAACTTGGCATCTTCGAAGAGGTGGACGGATAAAACCAAATAGCATCTGCCCTCAAATTCAGGCCAGATGTCCCAACGTACCGGTCGCGTCTTTCGGCGGTGAACAGATTCTGGCACGCCCGGTGGGACCTTTTTCTCTTTCCACTCCACACTTCGTGTGTCGTGTTCGTGAACAAATCGCGGTTTAACATGGTTGCCCCTGGATTCGAGGTACTAAGATTTGGTGTCTTGCTCCCGTGCAGAGAAAAGAAGAGCAATGGCCTCCAACTGCACCAGCTGCAACAATAACTCCCACTCTGTCCTTGCCGGAGGAGTGACCTATGGGCCCCAAGCGGCCTCCATCTTTGCCATGCCAGTGGATCAGGTGACACAAGCCACCACTGGGTTGTTCTTTGGGACCATGCTCCTGCCAGTGAGCTTCAACGCTCTAATGCCAACGCAGAAGGCTCCACTGGGTTGTTCTTTAATCGGCTCACCACTACCGCGGCCCCTCTCAACGGGTCGTCTAATTCCAGTGCCTCGGTCTTTAACAGACTAGACCAAAGCTCAAATGGGCCCATGAAGAAGCCTGCAATACCCGAAGGGGTTATCCCAAAGTGGATAGCTATTCCGGCTCAAGTAGAGGAAATCGTCAAAGCGGCTTCTCCTGCTAAAGGATCAGTCTTTACAAGACTGACCGTTCCAGCTCCCACTTCAGGCAAAGTCACCAAGACTGCTTTCCCTGCTCAAAAGTCAGTCTTCGATAGATTGGACGTTTCTTCTCAGCGGATGTCAGTCTTCGATAGGATGGCACCGGCAGCAACCTATCACCAGAACAGGGGGCATGATGAAGCCACCCCCATAACTGAGCCAGTACCGTCTGCAAGACATGCTCGACATCGCCACTAGCACCGAGTAAGGGAAGCTGGGGAAGTTCTCCTTCTGGACTGACTCCGCCAGCTCTAACGGTGGAAGTCGATACTGCTGTTCCAACTGGGAACAGTTTTGAGCCACTTAGGAGGGTGCGCAAGAACTCTCCAACTGCCGTGTTGGAAAGGTCCCCACCACCCGCTGAAAGTGTTACAAAGGCAATGCCGGAATAACCCCATCAGCGGCTATCCTCCAAAATTCATAGGGTCTGGCGAAGAGTCCAAGACTCTATAGTTGACCAAAAATACCCCCACCGACAGAAGAAGATGAAGGTTCGGCAAGAGAAGGACCACCCTGTCGTACCACAGAAGGTGTCGTCTGCTTGGGTGCCTGCTGCAACGACCCCCTCAACTTCGACCCCCACAAAAGGAGAAGGCCGGAGAAAATCCCCGTGTCTGCGACCAATCTCAAGGGCACTGAATCCAAACGCCCCAAGCCTGAGGGCATGATAATGCACACCATTTACATGGTGTCCGGAAAAGAGGATAGCCGTATCTCCAAGGGTCATCGACCACTCACACGGTATGTGACAAATGCTCAAGAGCAACAACAAAAAAAGCTCCAAGAGATGCTAACGAAGATGGCCGCACTCACTGGGCCTAAAGAAAGCCCGGAAACATCGTTGGAGCAGCGTCAGGAACAGGAAACCGATGCCGAATTCCTCCGCAGAATCTCGAGAAGAAAGACAAAGAGGCCGCGGAACAAGCGGCCAACATAAAACAAATGGCACTTTTGTTCCATGATATGGTGGGCATGATGATCCAGCCAGACCCTCCAGCCGAAGATCCTCCCGTAATAATTGAAGACGATATACGGGAGACATCAAACCCTCTTCCGGCCTTTTCAGCTGTAAAGGAAGAAACAATTTTGAAAGCTACGCTCGATGATTATATAGCTCAACAGATACGAGCTCATCAAGCGAACGAAACCGCTGGCCAAGTCGTCAGAACTGGGCGACCATATCCAAGATGGTATGATTAGATTAAGTACCCGCCAGGATACACGATTCCTAAGTTCCACGTATACAAAGGGACAAGCAATCCCCATCAACATGTCGCTCTGTTCAGGGCTCTATACGGCAACACTGGAGGCGATGATAAGCTACTGCTTCTCCAATTCGTCGGCAGCTTGGCGGAGACGGCATTCGAATGGTATTCAGAGCTTCCCAACGACTCCGTCAAAACTTTTACGGAGATAGAATTGCTATTCACCCAGCGTTTCACAAGCGCTAGCGAACGCACCCCAATCACGGCATTGATCAATGCCAGGGTGAAGCCAGGCGAAATATGGGTTCAGTATGCGATACGGTGGCGGAACCTATAGTCGAAGTGCGAACAGTGCATAGAAGAGGCTCCTGCAGTGGGCATGTTTATAGGAACCCTCGATCCACAGGCGACCATATCTCAATTCATGATGATCTTCAAGCCAACCACCTTCCAGGCCTTGATTGACAAGCTGGCCCAAATGGACCAAATGGGCCATAGGCCTTCTTCTTCAAAGGCGGAGCCACGGAATGAAAAGGGGAAAGGGAAAGCGACCTTCATCGCCAATGCTCAGCAACAGCCGATTGGTCCAAAACCAGCTGATCGCCAAAACGATAGAAAGTGGTTCCTCAACGAAAAGTTAAGACGTCCTTACTCGTTTCCACGGGAGAAAACAAAAAGACTGTTCGAACAGGCGATACGCAACAAGCTCATCAATCTGCCGGATCCGAGACGTCCATTGCAGCCCAGTGACGTCAACAATCCCAATTACTGCCCCTATCACCGAGTAGTTGGCCATCCAATCGAAGATTGCTTCGTCTTCAAAGGCTGGATTGAGGACCAATACCAACAAGGTAAATTCGCATTGTCCGAGAATTGGAAAGTAACCCCGCCCCAGCCGCACGCTCTTAAAAAGGGGGACACATCAGGGGCATCATGCTCTTTTATAGAAGAAGCTTCATGGGAGGTCGCGCTTTCAGCCAAAATGAAAAGAATGCTGAAGGATCTCCAAACATGCCCGGCAATCAGGAGGAAAAGTCCGATAGAACCCGAGATCATTGAGGGAATGCTGAAGCCGCGCCCGACGCCAAGAATTGGTAGCGATAGTCAAAACGCCCATTCCCAGCCGTCAAAGTCTTCAAAGAAGAAGGAGAAAACCAAAAAGCCCGTGAAGCCTGATGACAAGCGTACGGACCTGCAAAAACATATTGACGCACTGGAGGAATACAACCAAAAGACGCGAACCCTGGTCACACTCCAAGAATTTCTCAACAATATCCTTGAGAGCGGAGATAACGATAATAACGACGGAGATGACTCGTTAGAAGAATCTGAGGATTATGTGGCAAGTTTCCGCATGATCTCTTATTCGGCGTTATCTAACGAAGAAACTCACTCGACGTTAAAAGACAGCATAAAGGAGCTGGGGGCAGGATCGAAGCCAAAACCCTTGGAACCATCTGACGAGATGATCGACCTGCTGCTGAACGAAGCCCGTCAGAAGAGCAAGGATGATCAAGAATGCGAAATGGACATATTCGAAAAGGCCAGGAGTCGGCGTCAATTTGAAGAAGTCGTGGGTCACGAAACACTCCAACCAGATCAAAGCACATACGCGGCGGACAAAACCAAATTTAAGATGAGGAAACGGTTCGCCAAAGTCTTGTCCATGGGAATGAAGCTGCCACTTTTCAAAGGGAATACTCCCGGCGGTATGCACCCTGACGAAGTGGATGTTCATCCCACCTATTGCTTATACCATCAGAGGATTGCATATCCTATCGAAGAATGCATGGCCTTTAAAAAATAGTGGCAAGGGTATGTCGCTCACAGGCAACACTTCAAGAGGATGAAGCGCGAAGCTCGTCGACAGCGAAAAAGTATGACAGACGAACGTGGAAGAGCTGCCGGCAACTGCCATATGGTTTATAGCAGGGGATCGCAAGTTCTCACCTTCAGGAGCGATTCTGAAGAAGAAATGGCTCTCGGCCCTCTCTTCAAAGAATCCACTTCAGGAAAAGAGGAAGAAACGAAGAGTTGTGAGAGTATTCAGCTGCGTAGTCGCACGTTGCCAGAAAAGAATCTTGGACCTACGAATAAAGGATCAAACAAAAAAGATAAGGGGAAGGAAAAAGTCCTTGAAGATATCGCCCTCGATGACCGAGTCGTCGAAGAGCTGGCAGCCAAGAACCCGCCCAAGAAAAGCAAAGTGGATTACAACGTCCTAGCACACTTGACGAAGATACCCTCACAGCTGAGCGTCTTGGATGTGCTTCTATTGTCTAAAGAGGTGCGAGATTCCCTGATCAGGGTACTACAAGAGCCCGAACAGTTTCAAGCTTTCCTCGCCGAAGAAAAGATGAAGGACGAGCTCGAAGAAGTTCATACAGCTGACTTCACTTTCGGCGACGAAGATCTCCTCCTCAGAACGTGCGAGCACAACCGTCCCCTGTACGTCACCGGGTACTGCCATGACATCAAGATAGGGAAGATCTTAGTTGACAATGGGTTCTCTATCAATCTCCTGAATGTGAAGGTGCTAAAAGAAATCTGCATGAGCGTTCAATACCTCGCTCGGGATAAAATCACTATCTCTGGATTCGACTCCCAATCATTACGGACGCTCGGGTCTGTGATTCTGATGTTACGCTTAGGGTCGCTCACCGAATCAAGTTTCATGTCATCGACGCCAAGACCTGCTATAACGCCTTACTTGGCAGGCCTTGGTTACACGAGTACAACATCAAGTATTTCAAAGATGGTCTCGAGTACACCGTGACGGGGGAGCTAAATCCATTCTCCGTAAATGAAGTCCGCAAATACGAAGATGCAAAGTACTTCCTGCCACGCTTTGAAGACACGGAAAGATGCCTTAAATAAGAGAATAAGCAAAAAGCTATCACCACTATTCCGGTCTTCGGAAGCGATACCGAGGAAGAAGAAGAGATAGTCTATTCGGGGCCGCCCCAATGCAACAAGCCGGGACCATCTACCCCTATTCTGGTTTTTGGCAGTGATTCTGAAGACAAGGTCAACGCAGTGTTCTCGGTCCGTCCATCAGTACAAGCCTTCACTGGAGATGATCAGAGTTTACAGATCGCCATGGTTCCGCAGCAGCACTACAAAGAGCTTGATGCGCTTGAGACATATAGTGTACAAGAACTACAGACATTCTACGTCCCTCCCAGGCGAAGAGGTGAAAAGGCAATCCTATTATATCGATCCACGGAGACTAAAGTCGAAAGAGAAGTCTGGCATGGTGTCGATCCTGCGCTCGACAGGCTCCAACCCATTCGTCTGCCCAGGTATTACACCGAGGGATTAAAAAGGTTACTAAGATGCCAAGGCATACCATTCAAACAAACTCCTCGACAAGCTCAGTTCTACAACAGGATTTGGGACGTCCCCGGAATGCAGCGAAAACTACCCAACAGAAAAATGGAAACGATCGGGCTTGGATATGTCCAATCCAAGAAACGGGAGCAATTCCATGACTGCCACGTCATAAAAGACCTTGATGAAGAAGGGGATGCTCCTTTAAAAGACGCTGACGTTGAACCAGAATGAGGTCCTGCCATAAAAATGCTGAGTCCGTCATTTGAAGAACAGATGGACAAGCTAATAAGGGAAGCGAGTCAAAAGGCTCGAGAAGACCACAGTCGCGAATTGGCCATTTACGAGAAAGCCAAGACGCAACGCCTCCTTCAGCAGGCTACGGAGGACGATGATGCCCTTCACCGTCAGACCGCCGTGCATTCCCAAGACAAGAAAAAGGCCCGACGCAGAGGCAAAAAAAAGTCAAAGAATGAAAAAAACGTTCGATGGCGGCAAAACGGATCCAAAAACCACGCAATCAAGAAAAGGTCAGCAGGAATCCGTCTCTAACGAAAAAGATGGGTCAAGCATATTCCTTCCCTCAAGACAAGACAAGGAAGATATTCGACCTCGTCATGAAACATCAGATGATGACACTCCCGAAGTCTCGGCACTCCGATCAAGCAAACGAAGTTCATCACTCAGATTATTGCTCTTATCACCGAACGATAGGACATCCTCTCGAAGACTGCTTCACCTTCAAAAACTGGGTTGAAGACCAATATCAACTCGGCAGGTTCGCTTTATCCAATAGTTGGAGGGTAGCCCCACCACAAAAGCATGTACCAAAAGCAACGTATATAGCAAGAGTAGAACCAGATCAACACCGGTCTTGGAAACGATCTCGTACTTGTTACGTGATAACGTTGTCGGAAAAAAGAGAGCGCGAGAATATGGACGACCTCTCCTGGTGCTTCGAAAATGAGGATGAAGACGAGGTGATCTCAGAATTTCAACCAGCGCCAAAAGAGTTGGAAGATGGAATACATACTACTGTGGAAAACCTGAGAAAAATTGACTTGGGGACGACAAACGACCCGCAACCAACGTTCGTAAGTGAGCTACTGTCTAAAAAGCAGGTGGCTACGCTAAAAGACATACTCATGCAGTATAAAGACTGCTTTGTATGGAACTATTACGAAATGCCGGGGCTAGATCCAGAAATAGCTGTGCATAAATTAGCGATATCTCCGGACGTCAAGCCAGTCAAACAAGCACCAAGAAGAATGCGGCTCAAACTTGAGATGAGCATCAACGCCGAGGTTAAGAAGTTAATCGACTCCGGCTTCATCCAAGAAGTTCAGTACCCTGACTGGATCGCCAATATCGTCCCAGTGATGAAGAAGAACGGGACGGTGCGCATCTGCGTAGACTTTCGAGACCTCAACAAAGCCTGTCCGAAAGATGACTTTCCCGTACCGGTCACCGAGCTGATGATAGACAACACGTCCACTCACGAAGTCTTCTCCTTCATGGACGGATCATCAGGGTACAATCAAATAAAGATGCACCCCGAAGATCAAAAGCATACCGCTTTCCGGACCCCTTTGGTCATATTCTGCTACAAAGTGATGCCTTTCGGTCTGAAGAACGCCAGTGCTACTTATCAGAGGGCCATGACGAATATTTTCAATGACCTCATACATGAAATCGTCGAATGCTATATCGACGACCTCGTGGTTAAAAGCAAATCATACGAGGAACATTGGGAGCATCTGAAAATTGTGTTTCAGCGCCTTCGGAAATACAGCTTGAAGATGAACCCTCTCAAATGCGCATTCGGAGTTTCCTCAGGCAAATTTCTAGGATTCATCGTACGACATCGATGTATCGAAATAGATCCGTAAAAGATCAAGGCGATTATGGAAATGCCTCCGCTAAGAACTCTCAAGCAATTGCGGTCTCTCCAAGGAAAGCTCGCGTATATCCGGCGGTTCATAGCTAACCTCTCCGGCAAATGCCGCCCCTACAACCATTTAATGAAGAAGGGAACCCCGTTCGTTTGGGATCGCAAATGCCAAAGTGCACTGAACGAAATCAAGCAATACCTACAGAATCCGCTGGTGCTGACCGCTCCAGTCAAGGGAAAACCCATTATCCTGTATACAACAGCCCATGATGGTTCCTTGGGCGCGTTATGGGCACAGGAAAATGACCAAAGGAAGGAGACAGCTCTCTACTATTTGAGCCGAGTTCTACTGGGGGCAGAAAACAACTACTCCCCTATCAAAAAACATTGCCTTGCATTGATCTTCGCGATAACGAAGCTTAGACACTATGCATTGGTGCATGAGGTCCACCTTGTATCAAAAGTGGACCCTCTCAAATATTTGATGTCAAGAGCCATACTAGCAGGGCGGCTCGCTAAATAGGTCCTACTCTTAATGGAATTCTCGATAACATACCGACCTCTCAAGGCAGTGAAAGGCCAGGCCATCGCCGACTTTCTCGCTGAACATCCGATACCTGCCGATTCACCCCTAAACTGCGAATTTCCATACAAACACACGTTTGACATGATCGACGGGGAGAAAGGAAGGAGTGATACCCGGTAGGAACTCTATTTCGATGGGGCATCTTCCATGAAGAAGCGAAAGCACAGCTCCCCCGTAATCAAGTCCGGGATAGGCCTCATCTTCATGACTCCACAAGGAGGAATAATGCGCTTTGCCTTTTCCTTGACAGAGCCAAGGACAAACAATGAAGCAGAATATGAAGCTTTGATAGCAGGTCTTGAGATCGCTGTCAACATGGGAATCGAAAACCTCCTCATATACGGGGACTCCCAGCTAATCGTTAGTCAAGTAAACGACGACTATCAAATGTGCAAACCGGAGTTGGTAAAATATGGCGAAAGAGTGCAACAATTGCTGACTCAAATCCCTTCCTACACCCTGGAAAGCATACTGCGAGCGGAGAATAGCAAGGCGGATGCATTAGCCAAGCTCGCTAAAGAACTGGCTGACAAAAACCTCGATGATATAAGGATCGTTGTACAAAGCCTTCGGGTTCTTGCACCGGCAGAAATATCTCCGAAGTCGTTTGAAGAAAAGGAAGCGACCGAGAAAACAGCCCTACAAATAGAGGACCAGGAAAAGGCCAAGGATTGGAGAGAATTCTTTATAAATTACTTCAAATTCCGTCGAACACCTGAAGATGCGTCCTCAAGACATCAGCTCATGAAACGGGCTCTGTCTTTCGCCTTCGTCAATGATACTCTATATAAGAGATCGTTCGACTCTTTATGGCTAAGATGCCTGGGACCAGAAGAAGCAAGGTGAGTCATCCAAGGAACTCACGACGGACTCTGCGGTTCTCATCAAACCGGGCTAAAGATGAAGCTGAAGATCAAAAGGATAGGCTTCTATTAGCCCACGATGATTCAGGATTGCCTCAAATATGCAAAGCAGTGCCATTCGTGCCAAATTCATGGAGACTTTATCCACCAGTATCCAAACCCGCTACATCCAACGGTGGCTAGCTGGCCGTTCAAAATGTGGGGAACCGACATAATTGGGCCCATCGAACCAGCGTCATCCAGAGGACATCGGTTCATATTGGCGACAACCGATTACTTCTCTAAGTGGGCAGAAGCAGTACCGCTAAGAGAAGTGAAGACGGAGAACATCCTCCATTTCTTTAAGACACACGTCATCAATTGGTTCGGCACTCCGCGACGAATTATCTCCGATAACGGGCCAGCTTACAGAAGTCACAAAATCAGCTGCTTCGTACAGCAGCATAATATAGACTGGAGATACTCTTCGGTCTATAATCCCCGATCTTACGGTCTAGCTGAGGCTTTTAACAAGACCTTAACGAAGATCATAAAGAAGAAGGTGTCCAAAAATAAAAAGGACTGGCACGAGAGACTGTATGAAGCTCTCTGGGCTTATCGGACCATGTTCAAAACAGCCACAAACACAACGCCATTTATGTTGGTATTTGGCATGGAAGCAGTACTCCCCTTGGAGATAGAGCTGCCCTCTCTACGAGTGGCGGTTCATTACGAGTTAACAGATGAAGAGAATGCTCATCTTCGATTTGAGGAGCTCGACGCCCTCGATGAAGCTCGTCTCATGGCACAGCAAAATCTAGAAGCTTACAAAGCAAGGATGACGCGCTCATACGAAAGATTAACTAGGCCGAGAACATTCGGCCAAGGCGAACTCGTGCTAGTGGTCAAGAGACCTATGATCCCCAATCACGCCAAACGGGGGAAATTCGAGCCGAACTATGAGGGCCCGTACATCATAGACAAAATCTACCATGGCAGGGCTTACTCGCTCGTGGATATGCATGGCAAAAAACCCTTCAAGCCAATAAACAGCCGGTTCCTGAAGAAATACTACACCTGACGAGTCACAGCCTAGGTTAACGATAGATGACGACGCTTATGTCCACTCGCTATCTTCTTGAGTCAAAACTCTGAAAGTAGTACCCTACAAAACTTCGACAACAGCGGACCGTAACGTCCTTAAACTACTTCGGACCAAAATGTCCCTAAACTACCAACGGACCGAAACGTTCCTAAACTAACAACGGACCGAAACGTCCCTAAACTAGCAATTGACCGCAATGTCCTGAAACTAGCTATGGACTGAAATGTCTTAAAACTACTACAAACCGCAGCATCCTAGGGCTGACCAAAAAAAAACGGTACGTCCATAAGCAAGATGGGCATGGATGAAAACCCTAAAGGGCTCCGTAAGTAAAAACAACAAGGTTACCGGCGATGTTTGTGAAAACTCGAAAGGGCGCAGACTCGTAAAAAAACGATACGTCCATAAGCAAGATGGGCACGGATGAAAACCCGAAAGGACTCCGTGAGTAAAAACAGCAAGGCTACCGGCGATGTTTGTGAAAACCCGAAAGGGCGCAGACTCGTAAAAAAAATGTCCACAAGCAAGATGGGCCCGGATGAAAACCCGAAAGGGCGCAGACTCATAAAAAATTCATGCACACTGGCAAGGTCCTCTCGACCTTGTAAGGAGAAAATACCTGCGTGAGATCCCTACGACTCACAAAGGTTCGACACGCTTAGAGATCCCCACGATTCCTAAGGAGAAATTACACTTACGAGATCCTCACGACTCGTAAGGAGAACCCTCTTATGAGACCCTTACGGCTCGTAAGATTCAAAAGCCTTAAGCTACAGGGATCCGAACCTGTTCTTAAGCTATGACATTTCCCAGACTGCCCTACAAGCGGTTCAATACTTACCCTTGTATACGATCTATGGGCACAAATAATCATTTTCCCCACCAAGTCCCACCAACGAAGAGGAATGTCCTTATTTGGTGAACAAACACTTGTAAGTCCTCTCGACTTATAAGGAGAAAACACTTTTGTAAGATCCTTACGACTTATAAGGGAACACACACTTAAGAATCCTCACGATTCTTAAGGGAAAAACGCACCTACGAGATCCTCACGACTCGTAGGGAGTAACACCTTTATGAGACCCTTATGGCTCATGAAATTAAAAGCCTTAGTCGACAGGATTCTAACCCTGTTTGCTAAGCCATCTTTGTTTAAATCAACAAAGGCAATGATGATTCGCTCCTAGCAATATCTCAGTTGTAGCGATGCTGATGCCTAAATCGGTATCAAATTCCAAGTCCTTTCACGGCAAATGATGATTCGCTCCTGGCAATATTCCAGTCGCAGCGATGCTGATGCTATTGCTAAGATTGGCACCAGATTCCAAGTTCTATACTCGGCGGCGAAAAGTCAGCGAGCCATAAATGCATATGAAAACGCCGAAATGATAGAACAACTTGCAACAAAATCAGCAACTAAAAGATATGCATACAAAAATAGCCGAAATGACTGGGCAACTCGCAATAAAAAGCAGCGAGTAAAAAGAAAAAATAGCCGAAATGATTGGGCACCGCAAAAAATAGCCGACATAATTGGGCAATCACGACTTTCGCGATATAAAAGCTGAAATGATAGAGCATCGCGGAAAGAAATAAAAAATGAAAGAATGAAACTTTTGCCCTGCAGGTAAGTCCATACTAACCCCTGTATACAATCCATGGGCATAAACGAAAAGGGGACCACATTTCCCCACCAGACCTTGTCAAAGGGAGAGTCGGATCTCGACGGCAACATCTGCATCCCAGGAGATCAACACGGCGTTCCTTTTCAACTCCAGCAGGATGCAGACGTGACGTCAATAACCGACCTCAGGGTCGCAACGAAGCGGAGCCATGGTAAAATCCCTAGTTCCAAATTTCGACGGCCACATCTACAGCCTAGAGAATAACAACGGCGTTCCTCCTCATTCCAGCAAGATTCGGGCGCGACATCACCAATCGGAGCCATGATAAAGTCCCCAGTTCCAAGACTCTATGGTTCATAGGCAACCTAGAGTCATCCAGTGACCCCGTCGCGGAAATACGTCATCCAATGACCCCGTCTTGGAAACATGTCAGCAAAATGACCCTGTCATGGAAATACGTCATCCAATGACCCCGTCTCGGAAATACGTCAGCAAATGACCCCGTCACGGAAATACGTCAGCAAATGACCCCATCGCGGAAACACGTCATCCAATGACCCCGTCACGGAAACATGTCATCCAATGACCCCGTCGCGGAAACATATCATCCAATGACCCCGTCTCAGAAATACGTCATCCAATGATCCCGTCGCAGAAATACGTCAGCAAATGACCCCGTCGCGAAATACGTCATCCAATGACCCCCGTCGCGGAAACACGTCATCCAATGACCCCGTCGCAAAAACACATCATCCAATGGCCCCGTCGTAGAAACACGTCAGCCAATGACCCCGTCGCGGAAATACATCAGCCAATAACCCCGTCTCGGAAATACGTCAGCAAATAACCCCGTCGCGGAAATACGTCAGCAAATGACCCCGTTGTGGAAATACGTCATCCAATGACCCCGTCGCGGAAACACGTCAACCAATGACCCCGTCGTGGAAATACGTCATCCAATGACCCCGTCGCGGAACTACGTCACCCAATGACCCCGTCTCGGAAATACGTCAACAAATGACCCCGTCTCGGAAATACGTCATCCAATGACTCCGTCTCGGAAACACGTCAACAAATGACCTCCGTCTCGGAAACAAGTCAACTCACCAACCACTTACGAGTCATCTCGACTTGTAAGGGAGAAAATTCTCTTGTGAGATCCTTACGACTCTCAAGAGAAAACGCACTTAGGAATTCTCACGATTCCTAAGGAGGAAATACACCTACGAGATCCTCTCGACTTGTAGGGAGAAAAGTCTTTATGAGACCCTTACGGCTCATAAAGTTGAAAAGTCTTAGGCGGCAGACCTAAACATGTTTCCTAAGCCATCGCTACCCTATAAAGGGTTCAGGATGAACTGTTATCTACCATCTATGGGCCACACTTGCCAAAGCTACATGCCACTAAAATGGAGAAGTTACTCATGCGCATATTAATTACTTCATGCCGGATTAAGACATAAAGAAACAGAAGGGTGTAGCTCATGGGGCTGAGGGTTTGGAACTATATCTCTAAAGAGTTGAGATTTGAGTCAATGATAAATAATGACGCTTGTGTCCGCTCGCTATCTTCTCAGATCAAGATTCTGAAAGTTAAATACCGACTTGAAACCGGTCATACGCTATGAATTACTCTGCACTACTTCACCCACGTATATACTTAAGTGGGCAAAGTAGTGGGGGGCATTTGTTCCCGCCAAAATCTTTGGCCAAGAGCTATTTGTTCCTGTTTATGCTGGCTTAAGTTTCAATTACAGATATGTAAGAAACCAGGCTCATTCATATACGCACATGCACACATCAGAAGAAGAACAGGTGCTCAATGACAAAAACAAAGCATTTAATTGAACATTTTATTCTATAGGAAATAGATCACCAAACATGGGATCGAAAGTACAGGGATTCACAAAATTATGAATAAAATTATCTAACTCCCTCTCTGCCTTCTCCACCATGACAAAGCGGCGATCTTCACGAGGAGTAGCTACCCATCGGTCAGCATCGCACCCATCAGCAAAGGCAGAGATGACGACCCGCTGAGCCCGTATCTGGCTTAGCAGCCGAGTAGAGCGGTCCCTCAGAGCTGTGGTGATCGAAAGTGCCTCATAGAAGCACTTGATCTTGTCTTCCGCGGCGTCAATCATTGCTGGAGTCATCTCCGTCGGAGGAGGGGGAATATCGTTGATCACGGACAAGAAGACCATCCGGAGCCAAATGGAGCTGATGGGGAGAAGATATCCTATACGAGTCAAGAGCTCGTCCAACACCGTATCGCATTGGTCATTCGTAAGAGTAGGGTTTATTTACCGCCGAACACAGAGATGCAACCGCGTAAGTTCGTCTTGCCTGAAATTCGGGGCAGATGCTAATTGGTGCTATCCGCCCACCTCTCCGAAGATGCCAAGTTGATTTATGGCACCATGTATCGAAGGTTCAGACGGATGTGACCGATGTAGCAGACTTCGTCAGATTCCCCCTCGTTTGAGGGGTTTTTTATTGTGGGGACGCTCTTCCCTGCAGGCGTAAGCCCCTGCAGTTAATTACGCTACCGCATTGCGGTAACCACTTTCTCCTTCTCCGGATGGTCACATCGTGTCGTGGGTGTTTGTTTTGTGTTCGGTTGCCCGTGGATTGTATACGGAGACTAATTTATGTTGTCGCCCGTAGGACGTGGATTAGTCCAAATCCGTATTTTCTTAGATTTGGGTTTGGGGGTTTGGGTTTAAGGATACGTTAGTCTCATTTGTGACTAAGATCAACTTAAGCGTTCGTTAAGGATACGTTAGTCTAATTTTAGACTAAGATCAACTCAACGTTTGTTAAGGACACGTTAGTCTAATTTTAGACTAAGATCAACTTAACATGATCATTTAGATCCAACAAAAGAGCATTTGAACTCTATTGTTTAGTTTAGGGACATTGCGATCAATTACCAGTTTAAGGACATAGTGGTCCAATACCAGTTTAAGGACGTAGTGGTCCAATACCGGTTTAAGGACATAGTTGTCCATTGCTAATTTAAAGACATCACAGTCGAGATTAAGGACATCATAGTCCATGAGTTTAAAGACCTCACAATCAAAGTTAATGACATCATAGTCCGTGAGTTTAAAGACCCCACAGTCAAGGTTAAGGACATCATAGTCCGTGAGTTTAAGGACCCCACAGTCCAGTTTAGAGACGTCATAGTCTGTGAAGTGTGTGGTTATCGGGACCCGTCACCTCTCTGAAGACGTTGAAAGATTACAACGACAAATATCAGAGGAGTGAGGAGATGTACCCTTGAACCAAAGTTGATTAAGTGATCTGTATTCCAATTTGGAACTAAGATCAATTAATTAGATTATGAGCACATTTGGGCTCAGTTAAGTCTGAATTGAGGACTTATGGCCAATTTGGGCTAAGTCCAATTAAGTTTGAAATGTTGGCCCTTTGTTGGACCATTATACATTTGTCTGGGTTCAAGCCCATATTATTCAGCAATGCTAAACATTTTAATCTTTGATTTCCTCAATTTTGAGATTCATTTGGAGGAGGGACTTTTGCCTCTGGAAAATTAGCCAATTTGGCTAAAAGTAGTGTTAAACATTAGAGAACAGTAGTGTTAAACACTTGAAATAAAGCTCTCAAATTAGTGTTTAAACACTAGGAAACAACAGTGTTAAACACTGGAAATAAGGCTCTCGAATCAGTGTTAAACACTAAAATAAAAGGGGCCACGTGGGGACACGTGAGGGCGCCCAATGGTGGGGCCAGATCTCTTTTCTTCGTTCTGCAATTAAGTGTTAAACACTTTTTATATTTTTATTTTGAGCATCACGTGTTGACACGTGATGGGGATTTATGCGCTGACTGTCAAAGCGTTTGCCAAGGGGTCACGTGGTAACACGTGAGAGCGCCCGAAGCCTTCATTTCCTTTGCTTTTTCTTTCTATGTTTTGTAAGTCACGTGGGAGCACGTGAGGCGTTGCCTCAAAGCTTCCTGCTTCTCATTTCTGGGGATCTCTTCAGGGGTCATGTGGGGACACGTGACCTTAGTTCTTTTCATGCACAGAGATCTTTTAAGTCTCCCTATTTTATTTTGAGAATTAAATTCTCTGTAGGGTTAAATCCTAATCATGATTTTTGAGGAATTAAATTCCTATGTATGTGGAAGAATTAAATTCTTATATAGGGTTAAACCCTGGTTCTGTTTTGAAGGAATTGAATTTCCATATATGTAAAAGAATTAAATTCTTATATAGGGTGAAACCCTAATTTCATTTTTTAAGAAGAATTAAATTCCTGTGAATTTGAGAGAATTAAATTCTCAATTAGGGTTAAACTCTAGTTCTGTCCATCTTGAAGGAATTAAATTCCTGTAATTCTAGGAGAATTAAATTATCATATAGGGTTAAACCCTAGTTTTGTTTTGGGAGAATTAAATTCTCTAAACCCAATTCCCCCTCTAAGTTTTGGATCTGCATGGCAGGATCTCGACCCGATGAGAATTAAATTCTCAACTTATGGGGAGATGTGCTCTTTGCAGATCTTCAACCAGAGGAAGAACTAAGTTCTTTTGCAGAAGAGTTAAACTCTTAGATTGAGAATTAAATTCTCATTTTGAAGTTTTGATCCCTTTCCTTTTCTCACATAGGGTTTTCTTTCTTGAGAATTAAATTCTCCTCTCTTTTTTCTCTCTGTTGTTGTTATCTCCCAAAAAAGTAGATCCTTTCTCTTCTCTTCTTGGCTCTTATTTATAGAAGAAAGAAAAGAATCAATTCGTTTTGTGAATCTTTCATTGAAAGATTTTAATTGATTTTGTAACCAACATGATCTTTTAAACCACTCAGTGAATTTTATTCACCATTGGATTTTTAATCCAAAAGATCTTTTATCTGTTATTCAAATTTCAGGGAAATCTTTCCTTGTATAGAATCTTTCCATAAATTGGTGATTTTTAATCACCATTGGATTTTTAATCCAACGGTGCTCCATTTTACAGAGCATCATCTTTTTTGTTTGGAAAGATTTAAAGAAATATTTTTCCAGTTAGGGTTTTTTGATTTCCCTTAATTAGAATTTAATTCTATTTTTTCAGAGATTTTAGGATCCCATCACGTGTTGACACGTGACCCCCTCGATAAAGAATTTAACCAGAATTTAATTCTGTTGTTTTAAAAACTCAGGAATTATCACGTGTCAGCACGTGACCCTTGGTCACGTATGGGCACATGATACCCCATTGGGATTTTTCCTGTTGTTTTATTATACTTTTTAACTCTATTTAATGAGTTTAGAGGCCTATCATGTGTTGGCACGTGGCCCCATTGTTTAGAATTTAATTCTTATTATTTCAGAGGGTTTAAGAGTCAATCACGTGTTTGCACATGACCCCACCGATTAATTATTTAATTATAATTTAATTCTATTAATTCAGAGAGCTTAGGAACCCATCACGTGTCTGCACGTGACCTTTGATCACGTGTGGGCACGTGATGTCCCATTGGAGTATTCCTTGCTGTTTTATAATATTTTTTAATTCTTTTCAGTGGGTTTAAAGGCCCATCACGTGTGGTCACGTGACCCCTTTTAATTATTTATTTTATTAAGTGCTTACAGGTTTTGCCTGTAAATGGTCACGTGTAGGCACGTGATGCCTCATAACTTTTGATCCCGGATGAATTATGAGGCCCATAATATATCAAATCGAAGGATTTTTCGAGATGCTTTCGATGCCATCAGAATTTAGCTATTTCTCATTCAGTAGTTTATCAAAATACAGCCCGGAAAATACTGATTCGCATTTTCTTAAACGTATTGCTGCCATTTGATACCTTGGGCTCTTTTGCACAGAAATTTTTGATGAGAACAAATGCCCCCACTACTTTGCCCACGTAAGTATGTACGTGGGTGAAGTTGTGTAGAGTTACGCATGGCAATAGAATTGAGGGCTTAGGAGACAAGTTTTAGGGTCTTTGTAGCCTAAGACTTTTTCATCTTCATAAGCTGTAAGGGTCTCAAGAAGGTTTTTTCTCCCTACAGGTCGTGAGGATCCCGCAAGTGTATTTTCTCCTTAGGGGTCATGAGGACTCATAAGTGTGTTTTCTCTTGAGAGTCGTAAGGATCTCACAAGATAATTTTCTCCCTTACAAGTCGAGAGGACTCATAAGTGATTGTTTCCCTTCTTGTCGATATTTGACTTCGGGGAATGTGGCCTATAGATAGTCCATCTTGACCACTCTGTAGAGCAGTGATGGCTTAGGAGACAGGGTTAGGATCTGCCACCTAAGACTTTTCAACTTTATGAGCCGTGAGGGTCTCATAAAGACTTTTCTCCCTACGAGTCGAGAGGATCCCGTAAGTGTATTTTCTTCCTAGGAGTCGTGAGGACTCCTAAGTGCGTATTTTCTCTTGAAATTCGTAAGGATCTCACAAGAGAATTTTTCCCGCTTACAAGTCGAGAGGACTTGTAAGTGGTTGTTTCCCTCTTTGTCGATGTTCGACTTCGGAGAGTGTGGCCCGTGAATAGTATGCAAGAGTCCATTTTGAACCGACTTGCAAGGCCCCAGTGCTTAGGAAACAGGTTTTTTTAATCCCCATTGCCTAAGGCTTTTCCCTAAGAGTCGAGACGAATCGAGAAGTTCCCGCAAGGATGTCCTAACGTCGCAGTTAACCTCTGCTCTTTACGACAAAGGTCCGTTAGGGTCTGTGGTACTAGGATTTTGTCTATCGTACCATCGCATTGGCTGATGTATTCCTCGATAGGCAATCTTGCTGTTCGAGTAGCCTTGCGATTGTCGTGTCTCTGATCCCTTCGGGGGCTAGACAAGACGTCTTCAAGCAATCTTCCTAGACAGTTTGACCGTCGGAAGAGCAAGCGTTAGGAATTTTGCCATGCTGCTTTTTACTTGAGGTTAGGCTCATTTTGGAGAGCCCCGATGAGTCATAACCACTCCGCGCTAGTGTAGGATGATCTCCGATAGTCTTTCAGGTTTTATATGAGTTGCCGTCAAGACCCTGAAGCTAGGAATTTGGCATTCGCTTCGTTTGCTGGCACTGCGTCTGCTGTATCGAGACAAATGTCGCAGTTGTCTCTAGGTTGTATGTGAACCGTCGAGGTTTGGAACTAGGGATTTTGCCATGGCTCCGTTGTTTGATTGTCGCGTCTGAGTCCTGTTAGAGGAAGAACGCTGGGGTAACATCTCGTCTGCTGTATCGAGACGAACGTCGAGGTGGTGACCACTCCGTGCTGATGTGGGATGATCTCCGATAGTCTTTCAGGTTTTATATGAGTTGCCTTCAAGACCCTGAAACTAGGAATTTGGCCTTCGCTTTGTTTGCTTTGGCGCGTCTGAATCCTGTTGGAGAAAGGACGTCGTAGTGGCATCTCGTCTTCTGTATCGAGACGAATGCTGAGGTGGAGCTGGGATATTGCCGTCGCTCCGCTTTGTTTCGACCGTGAGGTCTTTTGTTGACGTTGCATCTGCATCCTGCTGGACCGCGAAGGAACGCCGTTGTTGACATCGCGTCCGCTGTAACGAGACAAATGCTGAGGTGGAGCTGGGATTTTGCCGTCACTCCGCTTTGTTTCGACCGTGAGGTCTTTTGTTGACGTTGCATCTGCATCCTGCTGGACTGTGGAGGAACGCCGTCGTTGACATCTCGTCTGCTGTATCGAGACGAATGCTAAGGTGGAGCTGGGATTTTGCCGTCGCTCCGCTTTTTTCGACCGTGAGATCTTTTGTTGATGTTGCATCTGCATCCTGCTGGACTGCGGAGGAACGCCGTCGTTGACATCTCGTCTGCTGTATCGAGACGAATGCTAAGGTGGAGCAGGGATTTTGCCGTCGCTCCGCTTTTTTCGACCGTGAGGTCTTTTGTTGACGTTGCATCTGCATCCTGCTGGACTGCGGAGGAACGCCGTCGTTGACATCTCGTCTGATGTATTGAGACGAATGCTGAGGTGAAGCTGGGATTTTGTCGTCGCTCCTCTTTGTTTCGACCGTGAGGTCTTTTATTGACGTTGCATCTGCATCCTGCTGGACTGTGGAGGAACGCCGTCGTTGACATCTCGTCTGCTGCATCGAGACGAATGCTGAGGTGGAGCTGGGATTTTGTCGTCGCTCCGCTTTGTTTCAACCGTGAGGTCTTTTGTTGACGTTGCATCTGTATCCTGCTGTACTGCGAAGGAACGCCGTTGTTGACATCTCGTCTGCTGTATCGAGACGAATGGTGAGGTGAAGCTGGGATTTTGCCATCGCTCCGCTTTGTGGTGTAACATCTGTGTCCTGCTGGAATGAGGAGGCACACCGTTGTTGGTCTCCAGGCTGTAGATGTGGCTATTGAGATTTGGAACTAGGGACTTTGCCATGGCTCCATTTCGTTGCGACTCTGAGGTCGGTTGTTGACGTCACGTCTGCATCTGGTTGGAGTGAGGAGAAACGCCGTTGGTGATCTCTAAGTTGTCGATATTGACGTCGAGACCCTGAAGCTAGGGATCTTCCTTTGCTCCGTTTGTTAACATTGTGTCTGAAATATTGCGACAAATATCAAGGTTGTCTCTAGGTTGTCTATGAACCGTCGAGATTTGGCTTCGCTTTCTGATGGAGCCTGTTAGGAAGGTATGGTTCTCTCTTTGTTTGTGCCCCTGGATTGTATACAGGGATCTATGTGATCTCACCTGTAGGGCAAAAAGTTTCAATCTTTCATCATTTTTTTATTCTTTCCGCGATGCTTTATCATTTCAGCTTTTTATATCGCGAAAATCGCGATTGCCCAATCATTTTGGCTATTTTTCTTTTTACTCGCTGCTTTTTATTGCGAGTTGCCCAATCATTTCGGCTGTTTTTGTATGCACACATTTTTACTTGCCGATTTCGTTACAAATTGCCCCATCATTTCGGCTATTTCGTATGCATGTGTGGCTCATTGGCTTTTCGCTGGAAACTTGGGATTAGACACCGATTTCGGCATCAGCACCGCTACAACTGGGATATTGCCAGGAGTGAATCATCATTTGCCTCTGTCGATATCGAACAAAGGTGGCTTAGCGAACAGGGTTAGGATCCTGTCGACTAAGGCTTTTGACTTTATGAGCCGTAAGGGTCTCATAAAGGTATTTCTCCCTACAAGTCGTGAGGATCTCATAGGTGCGTTTTCTCCTCAGGAGTCGTGAGGATTCCTAAGTGCATGGTCTCTTATAAGTCGTAAGGATCTTACAAGATTGCTTTCTCTTTATAAGTCGAGAGGACTTATAAGGGCTGTTCACCATGTAAACATATCCCTAGTCACGGATGGGACTTTGTTAGGGAAATTTTTATTCGCGCCCGTGGATTGTATACAAGGGTCAGTACTGAACCACTTGTAGGGCATTATTAGAGGTTGTGGGGGGGGCGCTTAAGAACAGGTTCAGGTCCCCGTAACTTAAGACTTTTGAATCTTATGAGCCGTGAGGGTCTCATAAGAGGGTTCTCCTTACGAGTCGTGAAGATCTCGCAAGTGTAATTTCTCCTTAGGAGTCGTGGGGATTCCTAAGT
The DNA here is from genome assembly GCA_030015575.1 of Agapanthus africanus. Lineage (NCBI taxonomy): Eukaryota > Viridiplantae > Streptophyta > Magnoliopsida > Asparagales > Amaryllidaceae > Agapanthus > Agapanthus africanus. Next base: position 675,201,409 of record CM057343.1, on the reverse strand, counting down.
GTGTTACTTCCTTTGTGAGTCGTAAGGATCTCACGCGGGTGGTTTCTCCTCACAAGGTCGAGAGGACCTTACAAGTGTGCTTTAACGAGGTTGCTCCCTTTCGGGTTTTCACAAACACTCGCCGGTAGCCCTGCTGTTTTTACTCACGGAGCCCTCTCGAATTTTCATTCGTGCCAATTTTGCTTATGGACATACCGTTTTTTTTTGTTTTTTTTTACGAGTCTGCGCCTTTTCGGGTTTTCACAAACATCGCCGGTAGTCCTGCTATTTTTACTCACGGCGCCCTTTCGGGTTTTCATCCGTGCCCATCTCGCTTGTGGACGTACCGTTTTTTTTTACCACGTCAGCCTGAAGATGCCGCGGGTTAGGAGTAGTTTAACGAAGTTTCGGTTATAGGTCAACGTACGATTACACAGCTAGATTTTGCCGCAAATCTTCGCATGTTTTGTGCCGGAGGTTGATTCCTTGAAGAGAGGGCTAAGGGCGATTTCTTCGTCAGAGTCGCTTCCAAAGGTGATAACTTGCGATCCCTTGGTGTCGGCTATGTGACAGTTGCCAGCAGCTCTTTCGCGCTCATCTGTCGTGCTTTTCTGTTCCCGACGAGCCTTGCGCTTCACTCGTTGAACGTGTCATCGATGAGCAACATATCCCTACCACCAGTTTTTAAAGGCTATGCACTCCTCGGTAGGGTGTGCAATCCTCTGATGGTATAGGCAGAAGTTAGGATGTATGTCTGTTTCACTAAGACGTATATTGCCAGGTGAATTTCCTTTGAGAGAGGTCAACTTCATTCCTATTGCCATAGCCCTATCGAATCGTTTCCTTAGTTTAAGCTTGCTTTTGCTGGCGATAGGGACGATTTGCTCCAGTTGGGGTGTCTCGACCTTTTCCTCCAGTCGTCGGCGTTTGGCACTTTCAAATATAGCCAGTTCACGCTCTCGATTGGCTTTGCTTTCCTGACGGGCTTCGTTTAGGAATGCATCAATCATTTCGTCTAATGGTCCTAGAAGTTCAGGCTCAGGATTTGCCCCTGGTCTTTCTACACCCAAAGCTTCTTCACCATTTATTAACGAGTGAGAGATCACATGACAGTTGCCACATAATCCTCAGACTCATCCGACGAGTCTTCTCCATTGTCATCATCTTTGTCTACAAGGACGTGGGTGAGAAATTCTTGGAGTGTGACTGGGGTCCGCGCCTTCTGATTATATTCTTCCAACGCGTCAATCTATTTTTGCAGGTCCGTGCGCTTGTCACTAGGCTTCACGGGCTTTTTGGTCTTCTTCTTCTTCTTCGAAGACTTTGACGGCTAGGTGTGAGCGCTCTGACCTTCACCACCAGTTTTTGAAGTTGGGCGCGGCTTCAGCATTTCCTCGATGATCTCGAGTTCCAGTGGATTTTTCCACCTGATCGCCGGGCATGTTTGGAGATCCTTCAGCATTCTTTTCGTCTTGGCTGAAAGAACGTCCTCCCATGGGGCTTCCCTTATGAATGAGCACGATGCCCCCGGCATGTCTACCATTTTAGGGGCGTGAGGTTATGGTGGGTTCACCTTCCAATTTTCGGATAATGCGAACTTGCCTTGTTGGTATTGGTCCTCCATCCAGCTTTTGAAGACGAAACAATTTTCGATTGGATGGCTTACTGCTTGGCGGTAAGGGCAGTAATTAGAATTGTTGACATCTCCTAGCTGCAACGGACGTTTTGGATCCGACAGATTGATGAGTTTGTTGCGCACTGCCAGCTCGAACAGTTTTCTCATTTTATCCTAGAGAAACGAGTAAGGACGTCCCAGTCTCTCCTCGAGGGATGGGCGTGGACGCACGTTATTTTGGCGAACAACCGGCTTTAAGTTGCTCGGTCATTGTTGAGTATTGGCAACAAAGGTTGCTTTCCCTTTGCCCTTTTCATTCCAAGGCTCTGTCTTTGAAGAGGAAGGCCTATAGCCTATCTGGTCCATTTGGGCCAGCTTGTCAATCAAGGCCTGGAAAGTAGTTGGCTTGAAGAACATCATGAACTGGGAGAAGGCCGCTTGGAGGTCAAGAGTGCCCACGAATATGCCTACCGCTGGCGCTTCCTCGATGCGTTGCCCGCATTTCGACCACAGATTCCGCCATCGTATTGCGTATTGAACCCATGTTTCACCCGGCCTTACCCTGGCGTTAATCAATGCGGTGATCGGGGTGCGCTCGCTGGCGCTTGCAAATCTTTGTGTAAACAGCAGCTCCATCTCCGCAAATGTTTTGACAGAGTCGTTAGGCAGCTCCGAATACCATTCGAAGGCCGTTTCTGCTAGGCTGCCGACGAATTGGCGAAGTAGAAGTTTATCATCACCACCAGTATTGCCGCAAAGAGCCCTGAACTGAGCGACATGTTGATGGGGATTGCCTGTCCCCTTGTACACGTGGAATTTGGAGATCGTGTATCTCGGCGGGTACTTTATCTGATCATACCAACCTGGATACGGTCGCCCAGTTTTGACAATTTTCCCAGCCGCTTCATTCTCCTGGTGAACTCGTATTTGCTGAGCAATATAGTCATCCAGGGCAGCTTTGGAGATTGTCTCCTCCTTGGCTGTTGACAGAGCCGGCAGAGGATTCGATGTTTCTCCTCTGTCATCTTCAATTATTACTGGAGGATCTTCGGCTGGAGGGTCCGGCTGGATCATCATGCCCACCATATCCTGGAATAGAAGGGCCATTTGCTTTATATTGGTCGCTTGTTCCGCAGCCTCCTTGTCCTTCTTGTCGAGCATTCTCCGAAGGAATTCAGCACCAGTCTCATGTTCGCGACGTTGTTCCGATGATGCCTCCGGGCTTTCTTTTGGCCCGGTAAGTGCGGCCATTGCAGTCAGCATCTCTTAAAACTTCTACTGCTGTTGTTCCTGAGCCCTTGTTATTGATCGGGTGAGCGGTCGGTGGCCCGCCGAAGTGCGGCTTTCTTCTTTTCCGGAAGCCATGTAGACAGTATGTACCATCATGCCCCCAGACTTGGGGCGTTTGGGCTCAATGCCTTTGCGGTCTGCCGCAGCCACAGGGGCTTTCTCCGGCCTCCTTTTCTTATGCGCGGTCGAAGTTGAGGGGGCCGTTGCAGTGGGAACCCAAGTGGTTGTCGTCTTTTGCGGCTTACTGGGATGGTTCCCTTCCGGCTGAACCTTCAACTTCTTATGTCGGCGGAGGTAGTCTTGATCGATCACTGACTCTTGGACACGTCGCCAGACTTTGTAAACTTTGGAGGACAGCCGCTGAGGGGGCTGTTCCGGTTTTGCTTTTGCGACGGTCTCTACCGGTAGAGGAGATCTTTTTAATACGGCTGTAGGAGAATTCCTGCGCACCTTGTTTAGCAGCTCAAAGCTGTTCCCGGTTGGAACAGCAGCATTAATTTCCACTGTTGGAGCTGGTGGAGTTAGCCCAGAGGGGGAGTTGCCACCAGCCTTCCTTACTCGGCACCAGTGGCGACGTCGAGCATGTCGAGCTATTGGGGTTGGTTCGGCGATGGGGATGGCTTTGTCTTTCCCCTATCCAGGTGAGGGGCTGTTGCTGGTGTCAGCCTCTTGAAGACTGATGTCCGTTGAGTAGCGGTATCCAATCTATCGAAGACAGACCTTTAAGCAGGAACGGGAGCCGAAATATTCAGTCTTGTAAAGACCGACTCTTCGGCAGGAGAAGCCGCCTTGACGACTTCAGGAGCAAGAATGGCTATCTGCTTCAGGATGGCCTCTTCAGGTATCATGGGCTTCCTGGCAGACCCATCGGAGTTCAGGCTCAGTCTGGCGAAGACCGAGGAGTTGGAGCCGGACGACCCGTTGAGAGGGGCCGTGGTAGTAGCAAGCCGATCGAAGACCGACTTCTTGGGAGCTTCTGGCGTTGGCCTAGGAGCGGTGAAGCTCGTTGGCGGGAGCATAGTCCCGAGAAACAATCCTGTGGTGGCTTGAGTGACCTGTTCCACCGGCATTGTGAACAGGGAAGCCGCTTGGGGCCCGTAAGCTATGCCCCCAGTTGAGGCAGAGCGTGAGTTGCAGTTGCATGTGGAACACTTTGAGCAGGTGAACGCCATTGATCCTTGCTTTCTGCACGAAGAAAACGCCAAATCTTAGTGCCTCGAAACCCAAAGGCAACCATTAGCAAACCGCGATTGGTTCGCAAACACGACACACGAAGTGTGGAGTGGAAAGAGGAAAAGGTCCCACCGGGCGTGCCAGAATCTATTTACCGCTGAACACAGAGACACGACCGCTTCGTCTTGCCTGAAATTCGGGGCAGATGCTAATTAGTTCTATCCGTCCACCTCTCCGAAGATGCCAAGTTGATTTATGGCACCATGTATCGAAGGTTCAGACGAATGCGACCGATGTAGCAGACTTCGTCAGATTCCCCCTCGTTTGAGGGGGTTTTGATTGTGGGGACACTCTTCCCTGCAGACGCAAGTCCCTGCAGTTAATTACGCTACCGCGTCGCGGTAACCACTTTCTCCTTCGCCGAATGGTCACTTCGTGTCGTGGGTGTTTGTTTTGTGTTCGGTTGCCCGTGGATTGTATACGGAGACTAATTTATGTTGTCGCCCATAGGACGTGGATTAGTCCAAATCCGTATTTTCTTAGATTTGGGTTTGAGAGTTTGGGTTTAAGGATACGTTAGTCTCATTTGTGACTAAGATCAACTTAAACGTTCGTTAAGGATATGTTAGTCTAATTTTAGACTAAGATCAACTCAACGTTTGTTCAGGACACGTTAGTCTAATTTTAGACTAAGATCAACTTAATAAGATCATTTAGATCCAACAAAAGAGCATTTGAACTCTATTGTTTAGTTTAGGGACATTGCGGTCGATTACCAGTTTAAGGACGTAGTGGTCCAATACCAGTTTAAGGACGTAGTAGTCCAATACCAGTTTAAGGACATAGTGGTCCATTGTTAGTTTAAAGACATCACGGTCGAGGTTAAGGACATCATAGTCCGTGAGTTTAAAGACCTCACAGTCAAGGTTAAGGACATCATAGTCTGTGAGTTTAAAGACCTCACAGTCAAGGTTAAGGACATCATAGTCCGTGAGTTTAAGGACCCCAAAGTCCAGGTTAAGGACATCATAGTCTGTGAGTTTAAGGACCCCACAGTCCAGTTTAGAGACGTCATAGTCTGTGAAGTGTGTGGTTATCGGGACCCATCACCTCTCTGAAGACGTTGAAGGATTACAACGACAAATATCAGAGGAGTGAGGAGATGTACCCTTGAACCAAAGTTGATTAAGTGATCTGCAGTCCAATTTGGAACTAAGATCAATTAATTAGATTATGAGCACATTTGGGCTCAGTTAAGTCTGAATTAAGGACTTATGGCCAATTTGGGCTAAGTCCAATTAAGTTTGAAATGTTGGCCCTTTGTTGGACCATTATACATTTGTCTGGGTTCAAGCCCATATTATTCAGCAATGCTAAACATTTTCATCTTTGATTTCCTCAATTTTGAGATTCATTTGGAGGAGGGACTTTTGCCTCTGGAAAATTAGCCAATTTGGCTAAAAGTAGTGTTAAACACTAGAGAACAGTAGTGTTAAACACTAGAAATAAAGCTCTCAAATTAGTGTTTAAACACTAGGAAACAACAGTATTAAACACTGGAAATAAGGCTCTCGAATTAGTGTTAAACACTAAAATAAAAGGGGCCACGTGGGGACATGTGAGGGCGCCCAATGGTGGGGCCAGATCCCTTTTCTTCGTTCTACAATTAAGTGTTAAACACTTTTTATATTTTTATTTTGAGCATCATGTGTTGACACGTGATGGGGATTTATGCGCTGACTGTCAAAGCGTTTGCCAAGGGGCCACGTGGTAACACATGAGAGCGCCCGAAGCTTTCATTTCCTTTTCTTTTTCTTTCTGTGTTTTGTAAGTCACGTGGGAGCACGTGAGGCGTTGCCTCAAAGCTTCCTGCTTCTCATTTCTGGGGATCTCTTCACGGATCACGTGGGGACACGTGACCTTAGTTCTTTTCATGCACAGAGATCTTTTAAGTCTCCTTATTTTATTTTGAGAATTAAATTCTCTGTAAGGTTAAACCCTAATCATGATTTTGAAGGAATTAAATTCCTATGTATGTGGAAGAATTAAATTCTTATATAGGGTTAAACCATGGTTCTGTTTTGAAGGAATTGAATTCCCATATACGTAAAAGAATTAAATTCTTATATAGGGTGAAACCTTAATTTCATTTTTTAAGAGGAATTAAATTTCTGTGAATTTGAGAGAATTAAATTCTCAATTATGGTTAAACCCTAGTTCTGTCCATCTTGAAGGAATTAAATTCCTGTAATTCTAGGAGAATTAAATTCTCATATAGGGTTAAACCCTAGTTTTGTTTTAGGAGAATTAAATTCTCTAAACTCAATTCCCCCTCTAAGTTTTGGATCTGCATGGAAAGATCTCGACCCGATGAGAATTAAATTCTCAACTTATGGGGAGATGTGCTCTTTGCAGATCTTCAACCAGAGGAAGAACTAAGTTCTTTTGCAGAAGAGTTAAACTCTTAGATTGAGAATTAAATTCTCATTTTGAAGTTTTGATCCCTTTCCTTTTCTCACCTAGGGTTTTCTTTCTTGAGAATTAAATTCTCCTCTCTCTTTTCTCTCTGTTGTTGTTATCTCCCCAAAAAGTAGATCCTTTCTCTTCTCTTCTTGGCTCCTATTTATAGGAGAAAGAAAAGAATCAATTCGTTTTTTGAATCTTTCATTGAAAGATTTTAATTGATTTTGTAATCAACATGATCTTTTAGATCACTCAGTGAATTTTAGTCACCATTGGATTTTTAATCCAAAAGATCTTTTATCTGTTATTCAAATTTCAGGGAAATCTTTCCTTGTATAGAATCTTTCCATAAATTGGTGATTTTTAATCAGCATTGGATTTTTAATTCAACGGTGCTCCATTTTACAGAGCACCATCTTTTTTGTTTGGAAAGATTTAAAGAAATATTTTTCCAGTTAGGGTTTTTTGATTTCCTTTAATTAGAATTTAATTATATTATTTCAGAGATTTTAGGATCCCATCACGTGTTGACACGTGACCCCCTCGATAAAGCATTTAACCAGAATTTAATTATGTTGTTTTAAAAACTCAGGAATTATCACGTATCAGCACGTGACCCTTGGTCACGTGTGGGCACGTGATGCCCCATTGGGATTTTTCTTGTTGTTTTATTATACTTTTTAACTCTGTTTAATGAGTTTAGAGGCCTATCACGTGTTGGCACGTGACCCTATTGTTTAGAATTTAATTCTTATTATTTCAGAGGATTTAAGAGCCCATCACGTGTTTGCACGTGACCCCACTGATTAATTATTTAACTAGAATTTAATTCTATTAATTCATAGAGCTTAGGAACCCATCACGTGTCTGCACGTGACCTTTGATCACGTGTGGGCACGTGATGTCCCATTGGAGTATTCCTTGTTGTTTTATAATATTTTTTAATTCCTTTCAGTGGGTTTAATGGCCCATCACGTGTGGTCACGTGACCCCTTTTAATTATTTATTTTATTAAGTGCCTACAGGTTTTGCCTGTAAATGGTCACGTGTGGGCACGTGATGCCCGGTCATGTGTGGGCACGTGATACCTCATAACTTTTGATCCAGGATGAATTATGAGGCCCATAATATATCAAATCGAAGGATTTTTCGAGACTCTTTCGATACTATCAGAATTTAGCTATTTCTCATTCGGGAGTTTGTCAAAATACAGCCCGGAAAATACTGGTTCGCATTTTCTTAAACGTATTGCTGCCATTTGATACCTTGGGCTCTTTTGCGCAGAAATTTTTGACGGGAACAGGGTTCACCAAGCGCGTAGCAAAACGAGGAACAATTTCCTCAATGGGCACCTCCCATGACTGCCGGCAAGTATGTGGACGATTACAAGCCATAGCTCTTCTCTGTCAAAATGATTCTCTAAAAAGTGAGAGAGAAGAGAAGCACTGATTCAGATTATGAAGGGAGACATTTAAGTCTAATCATAGAAAATGCTGTGCATGATGGAACTATTTCCAAGATCTGGGAAAGAGAAGTTCGACTTAGGAAAAGCGGAGAAAGAAGGTGAAAAGACACCTTCAGTAATGAGGCAGCGCCTCATAAGAGCGCTGAGAGTCAAAGACTCTGAGGCAGCGCTCACGTACAAAGCACGAGAGCGCTCGCGCCAAGAGCGCCAGCGCTAAAGACTCTGAGGCAGCACCTCACGTGCAAAGCATGAGAGCGCCAGCGCCAAGAGCACCAACGCCAAGAGTCAAAGACTCTGAGGCGGCGCTTCACGTGCAAGGCACGAGAGCGTTAGCGCCAAGAGTCAAAGACTCTGAGACAGTGCCTCACGTGCAAAGCACGAGAGCGTCAGTGCTAAAACTAAATGTTCTCTACCCTTGGATCAAAGATCCAACTGAGATGAATAAATCATCAAATTACAGAATAAAATTCTGTTGAGGAAATACTCCTCAAATATTTCCAAACAAGAAAAATTGTGCTCTGTAAATCAGAGTACCGTTGGATCAAAGATCCAATGGTGATTAAAAATCACTAAGATACAGAATAAGTTCTGTATGGGAAAATATTTTTCCAATCTTGTTAAAAACAAGAAAATTGTCTTTTGTAAAACAGAAGCCCTTGGATCAAAGATCCAACGGTGGAAAACATTCCCCAAATCAATCAGAAATCTCTCAATGAGAGATTTCCCTAACTGATTCAACAAATCAGCCTCCCTTATATAAAGGACCCAAGACTTCAAGTCTTGAAGGGAGGAACCCCCTCCCCATAAACTTCAAGTTCTCAAAAAAAAAAGAGAATAGCAGGCTCTAAGAAGAAGAACCCTTTTCAAGGTAAATAAAAAAAGAGAGAGATCAAATCACCTCTTGATAAAAAAAAAATAAGAACTTAGTTCTTTTTCTAGATCATAGATCTGTAAGACAGTCTTTCACAAAAACAGAAGAGATCATACCATCTCTTCATAAAAAGAAAAACTTAGTTCTTAGATCCATGAGACAAAGTCTCTTATAAACGAGAATTTAATTCTCAGAGCACAGAACTGATCAGAGCTGTCAAAGAAGCGCCTTAGCGCTCCAATTTATAATAAGCACTTTAGCGCTCCAAGTCTGGCGCTCAGCGCCAAGCACTCCACGTGCTCCTCACGTGGTCGCCCTTTTATAATAAGCGCTTTGGCGCTCCAAGTCTGACGCTTAGCGCCAAGCGCTCTACGTACTCTTCACGTGGGCGTCCTTTTATAATAAGCGCTTTAGCTCTCCAAGTTTGGCGCTCAGCGCCAACCGCTCCACGTGCTCCTCACGTGGATGCCCTTTTATAATAAGCGCTTTAGCGCTCTAAGTTTGGCGCTCAGCGCCAAGCGCTCCACGTGCTCTTCACGTGGATGCCCTTTTATAATAAGTGCTTTAGCGCTCCAAGTCTGGCACTCAGCGCCAAGCGCTCCACGTGCTCCTCACGTGAGCGCTATTCTAAAAGAAGCGCTTTAGCGCTCCAGCGCTCTGTACATAAGCGCTCTGTACATAAGCGCTCTGTACATAAAGAGTGTTCAACACTCAATAAAAAACAAAAAGAAAGTGGGTGTCAGTACCCCAATAAATGTTAGCAGTATGTGCATAGAGAAAGGACTATATCATAACAAGTGTCTGATACATTATAAAGAAAAGAAAAGAGATGACAGAGACTCAGTGGGCTCAGCCCAAGTTAGCCAAACTCATAATCAACTGAGCCCATGCGCTTTTTATTCGACTCAGTCCCAAACAAGATTATCAAATCATTGATGAACATTCACCGGTTTAAGGGTACATCTCTCCACACCTCTGATACGTGTCGTTGTAAATCTTCAACGTCTTCAGAGAGGTGGAGGGTCCCAATAACCAATAGCTTTTGGTGCATCCCCAAATTGGCTAAATCAGAACCCCACAAACTATGACATTTTTAAATCCTACAGACTATGACGTCTTTAAACACGGACTATGATGTCCTTAAACTCCACGGACTATAATGTCCTTAAAACCAATGGACCGCAATGTCCCTAAACTAAGACGATAGAGTCCAAATACTCTTTCGCTGGATCTGAATGATCCCAAAATCTTGTTGAGCAGATCTTAGTCTAAAATTAGACTAATGTATTCTCAACAAACATTTAAGTTGATCTTAATCTAAAACAAAATTAACGATTCTTAAATTAACCCAAACCCAAATCTAAGAAAATATGGATTTGGACCAATCCACGCCCTACGGGAGACAACATAAATTAGTCTCCGTATACGATCCACGAACAACAAAAAATAAAACAAACACACACGACACGAAGTGACCATCTGGAGAAGGAGAAAGTTGTTACCGCGATGCAGTAGCATAATTAACTGCAGGGGCTTGCGCCTGCAGGTAAGAGCGTCCCCACAATAAAAAAAAACCCTCACAATGAGGGGGTATCTGACGAAATCTGCTACATCGGCCGCATCTGTCTAAACCTCCGATATACGGTGCCATAAATCAACTAGGCATCTTTGGAGAGATGTACGGATAAAACCAAATAGCATCTGCCCCAAAATTCAGGCCAGACGTCCCAACGTCCCGATCGCGTCTTTCGGTGGTGAACATACTCCATATACCGTAGTTTCTGGTCTAGTGAGACTCCTCTCGTATACATTGGCCTCTTCTGTACCAAGCTACAAACAACAGCGTTAACACTAAATACAACATTATAACAATATACTCTCTATTCTTTCTATTCCATTCTTTTCTATTTATGGGACTTACCGAGCGATTTATTCGCTGATGACATTGTTCCCCGCCGAAAACGCGGGGAGACGCCATAAACGTCTCTCCTGAATTTCGGGGCAGATGTTAATTGGTGCTATCCGTCCACCTCTCCGAAAATGCCAAGTTGATTTATGGCACCATGTATCGAAGGTTTAAACGGATGCGGCCGATATAGCAGACTTCGTCAGATTCCCCCTCGTTGAGGGTTTTTGATTGTGGGGACGCTCTTCCCTGCAGGCGCAAGCCCCTGCAGTTAATTACGCTACCGCATCGCGGTAACAACTTTCTCCTTCTCCAGATGGTCACTTCGTGTCATGTGTGTTTGTTTTGTTTTTGGTTGCCCGTGGATTGTATACGGAGACTAATTTATGTTGTTTCCCGTAGGGCATGGATTAGTCCAAATCCGTATCTTCTTAGATTTGGGTTTGGGGGTTGGGTTTAAGGATACATTAGTCTCATTTGAGACTAAGATCAACTTAAACGTATGTTAAGGATACGTTAGTCTAATTTTTAGACTAAGATCAACTTAACAGGATCGTTTAGATCCAATAAGAGAGTAATTAGGCTCTATTGTTTAGTTTAGGGACATTGCGGTCCAATGTTAGTTTAAGGACATTACGGTCCATTGTTAGTTTAAGGATATCTCGGTCCATTGTTAAGGACATCATAGTCCGTGAGTTTAAAGACCTCACAGTCAAAGTTAAGGACATCATAGTCCATGAGTTTAAGGACCCCACAGTCCAGGTTAAGGACATCATAGTCCGTGAGTTTAAAGACCCCGCAGTCAAGGTTAAGGACATCGTAGTCCGTGAGTTTAAAGACCTCACAGTCAAGGTTAAGGACATCATAGTCCGTGAGTTTAAAGACCTCACAGTCAAGGTTAAGGACATCGTAGTCCGTGAGTTTAAAGACCTCACAGTCAAGGTTAAGGACATCATAGTCCGTGAAATGTGTGGTTGTCGGGATCCGTCACCTCTCTGAAGACGTTGAAGAATTACAACGACAAATATCAAAGGAGTGAAGAGATGTACCCTTGAACCGAAGTTGATTGGGAGATCTATAGTCCAATTTTGGAACTAAGATCAATTAATTAGATTATGAGCACATTGGCTCAGTTAAATCTGAATTGATGACTTATGGCCAATTTGGGCTATGTCCAATTAAGTTTGAAATGTTGGCCCTTTGTTGGACCATTAAACATTTGTCTGGGTTCAACTTCCCATTATTTGGCACTGCTAAACAGGGGTTCTGACAATATTTTATCTTTGTTGAATGTTGAGCACTCATATGCCATATAGAATGATCAATTTTGGAAGGCAAGGATGTACTTGAGACTCAATAAAAAGAGAAGTCTTGCCTCAGAAGGACTTAGCCAATTTAGGCTAGGGTTGATTTGAATATAGTGTTAAACACTAACATATATTTTATGGTCACGTGTTCCCACATGATGCGCTGAAAATAGTGTTAAACACTAAGAACAAAACGCTCAAAATAGTGTTAAACACTAAAATTGGATTGGTCACGTAGGGCCATGTAAGGCTTCTGAAGGTGGGGACCAGTCCTCCTTTGTTTTATTCTCAAATTTGCAAATAAGTGTTAAACACTTTTAGTTTTCATGACCATCATGTGTGGGCATGTGATAGGTACTCATGCATTGATTTATCAGAGTGTTTATTAGGGGTCACGTAAAGACACGTGAGGGTGCCCAAAGTTGATTCTGCATTTGCCTTTGTTCCCTTTATTTTTAGAGTCACGTGGGAACACGTGAGGCATTGCCTCCAAGTTTTTCTTTCTCATTTTAAGGGATCTGTTTCAGGGGGTCACGTGGGAGCACATGACCTAGTTTTTTTCCTTCTTTTCTGATCATTGAGGATAGGGGTCACGTGTCACCACGTGACCAAGTTCTTTACGTGCATGGGGAGCTTTAAGTTTCTTGTTTTAAGAATTAAATTCTCTGGTAGGGTTAAACTCTAATTATGTTTTAAAGGAATTAAATTTCTATGTATATGGAAGAATTAAATTCTTATATAGGGTTAAACCCTAGTTCTGTCTGTCTTGGAGGAATTAAATTCCTATGAATTTGGGAGAATTAAATTCTCATATAGGGTTAAACCCTAGTTTTATTTTGGGAGGAATTAAACTCCTGTGAATTTGAGAGAATTAAATTCTCATATAGGGTTAAACTCTAGTTTTATTTTTGGAAGAATTAAATTCTCTAAACTCAATTCTCCCTCTAAGTTTTGGATCTGCATGGCAGAATCTCCCCGATGAGAATTAAATTCTCAACTTGTGGAGAGATTTGCTTCTGCAGATCTTCAACCAGAGGAAGAACTAAGTTGTTTTGCAGAAGAGTTAAACTCTTAGATTGAGAATTAAATTCTCTTTTTGTTTTATGGAGCTTTGATCCCTTTCCTCTTTCTCACCTAGGGTTTCTTTTCTTAAGAATTAAATTCTCCTTTCTTTTCTCTCTGCTATATTTCTTCAGAAAATTCCAAGATCCAAAAATCCATCCTCTCTTCTCTTCTCTTCTTGGCTCCTATTTATAGGAGAAGAAAAAGAATCAATTTGTTTAGTGAATCTTTCATTAAAATATTTTGTTTGTTTTTGTAACTAACATGATCTCAGTGAATTTTATTCACCATTGGATTTTTAATCCAAAAGATATTCTGTTTGTTATTCTTTGTGAATTTTAGGGAAATCTTTCCTTGAATAAAATCTTTCCATAAATTGGTGATTTTTAATCACCATTGGATTTTTAATCCAACGGTGCTCCACTTTACAGAGCATAATCTTCTTGTGTTTGGAAAAATTTAAAGAAATACTTTCCCAGTTAGGGTGTTTTGATTTCCTTTAATTAGAATTTAATTCTATTAATTCAAAAGGCTTTTAAAGCCCATCACGTGTTGGCATGTGATCCCAATATTTGATCATTGAAATAGAATTTAATTCTATCAGTTAAAGAGCTAAGGGACCTATCACGTGTTGGCACGTGACCCTCTTTTATTCAGAATTTAATTCTGTCTTTTAACATAGCTAAGGGACCATCACGTGTCAGCACGTGACCCTTGGTCACGTGTGAGCATGTAATGCCCCATTGGGGTCTTTCCTTAGCTGTTTTGTTATATTTTTGTTTGATTAGAATTTAATTCTATAAAGTAGAGATCACATGAAACTATCACGTGTCAACACGTGACCCTTGGTCACGTGTGAACACGTGATACCTCGTTGAGGTATTTCCTGATATTTTATCAGGGAACAAATACCCCCACAGTGTTGTTCTCACATGTCTGCATGTGAGTGCAACGCTGTCACCTTTGTGACCGTTGGATCTGTCTAGGGAATAGGGGAGATGAACCGTTTCCCATCACATCCTATAAATGCCAGCGTCCCTTCAGAAGCGCCTCCACTTTGTTCATCTTCTTCCTTGCTTGCTTTTTCCTCTAAGAATTTAATTCTCTTTCAGAGAGCTTAGTTCTCTGTTTCGAAAATTTCCAGAGTTTAACTCTGTTAACAAAATATTCCCTTTTCTCAGGTAATGATCTTGAACGGCTGAAGAACTTTTTGTAGAAATCTTCGTTGGATTTTATATCCATACCAAGGGTTCTTCCCTTTAACAAGAACCCATTTTTTTCAAGTTCTTTAAAAAGAAAACCGCTCAATCTTCAAATCATAAATCCCTTTTGTTAAGGCTCTTTGATCTTAGAGATCGATGGCGATGCTTGTCTTTTTCTCTGGAATTTAATTCCATTCCAAAGAGCTTTGGCTCTGAAAAATATTTCTGGGAATTTAATTCCCCTATTCAAAAGGAATTTAATTCCTCTAAAGAACTTAGTTCTTTAACAGAAGATCTCTTGAGATTTTTCTGCCTGAGTTGTTCTTTGCAACAAAAGAGAGGATTTGCAGTAGGGTTTTCTGGGAATTTAATTCCCTTGTTCTGCTTGATTTTTGCAGAGTCCAAGATGGATTTCTTTTTGGGGAATGTGTAGGGTAATTTGAAATCCACTGTTCATTTATTGAGAATCTTCCTTTTGTTCTCATAATGATTGATTTGCCTCATCATTAGTAACCCGCCATCTTGATTTTGTGGGACCCATGCGTTTTGTAACCAATGGTCCCATAAAATGAGTCCTCTGTCGCTTTCTTCCACTGCCTTTTTATATATGCATTTACAAACATATATATATATATATATATATATACACACACATGTGTTGGCTTCGCTTAACAGTTTCCCCTTCTTTTATTTCAGGCGCAATGACTTCTGTTCCATACTTCCCTTTCACTCGCTCGGAGGCTGCCTTTCCTCAGTCACCGTCTGACGAGGAAGTGATGGCGATGATCAGGGCTCATGACCCGAATCGCACCAATTTACTTTTATGGGGGACCTGGTACGGTCACATCATTCTGTAAGTCGATGTTCAACACCCCAATACTTATGGGGAGGCGGAAATATGAAAAACGATCTTTTTTTTTGGTTAAACATCGAATAACCGTATGAATCGTTTGCTAAACAATACTTAACAAAACCTATAGAGTTCTAAACTACTATGTTAAGAGATTATACCAAACGGTTCTAGTCCTTCGTCTTTATCTTATCTACGGCCTCTTTGGATCTCCACGTCCTCCTCGGCTTCCTTCCATGATAGACGATCCACCCGAGAACCCTAATCCAAGCTATAACCTCTAAACTTGAGGTTACTTAGTTTCTTTAGTTGCTAAAGAGAGTAGCTAAGGTGATGTAGAGATAGGTTATGGAGTAATTAGTCTTTCCTAATCCTTGTTCTCAACTCATGAGTGGTAGGATTAGGGTTTTGGTGAAGGAGAGAGCTTGAAGAGAGAGAATGAGAAGATGATAATGATAATAATAATAATAATGAAATAGCTTCTCACTAGATATATGAAACATAATGAATTAAAAAGAAATGAATAATATGAGATTATTCATCATGTTTCATTAATGCAAGTGGGTGATTCATTATGTGAATCATTAAGCATTTAATAATGCATTAATGACATGATGAATCACTCACAATGAGTCACTAAATCATTAAATGAAAATGCCACCTCTCCCTCCAAGTCACATCCTTCTAGAAGCTTCTCGGAAAATTACGAGAACGCCCATCATCCGTGAAAACACGGAAAAACTTTAGACTGTATAAATCTAATAACCTGATACTAGAATCTGGCTTAAACCAAAGCCGGCTAGTAAAAACTGTCCGAATGTCGTACGTGCAAACACGTATGCGTCCGAACCTTTGTCGTAAAACCATACGACCTCTATATCTTTTCGCCTGGGTTTGGGAAATCTCTGTGTGGGACTCTAAAGACTCAACTACTACGCTGGCAGTAGGTTTAACCACAGACCGCAAGCGGCACTAGCTGTACGTAACGGTCCCCAGGTAGTTGTCGATAAGAAAGCCGATGAGGTAACCCATCTGAAATCCTTCTGAGCCTGTCCGTGACAATATCCGCGCAGTCCGGTCTGTTCTTCTAAGAGTATCGCATGTATGGTCTAGGGAGGTGGTGGACGTCAGACCCCTAATAACCGTACAAGTCATGTCGGTATGGCTCTATCACCATCCGAGAATCTACTGATCAATCTATCAGTAATTCTCAATCAGCCCTGGCTAGGGACTTATGGTAATGACCAACCGATCACCGTGCGATATCAACTCCCTATACCGGGAGAGACGAATCCCTAACAGTCACTCACTGCCTCCACGTGGCTCGGGACTGTGCCCAACTAAAACCTGTTTGCACGACTCCTTTGAATCGTGGTAGGGTAATAATCAAAGCACAGTGGGAACTCACATGAGACAAATGATGATCTTAAGTCAACGGACTATCTGCACACATGTCACCTGAGAACTGCTATTTGACGTTAGGTATAATACCATCCAGTCAGTTCTCGTCGAGTCTTGTCCGGTGTACTCACACCCAGTGAGCATCTGTATACAATCTTAGGTGCACTCCACCAATGGCTGCGGGACCAGTCCATCGCCCCTCCTCAGGGTCTAGATATGTATACACTAGTCTACTCCGGAGTATCGATGCCCAATCTCGATACTCCTGTGACCAGGGACATCTAAAGGTGTGCCTATTGACTATCCAGCTCCCACTAGTATGACTGCCATCACAACGCCGGTAGTCAGACAAACACTCTATGGGCTTTATCAACATATATATATAAATACCAAGTAAAATATATCATATGTTAAGACAAAGACAAACCAAATAGCGTACTATCATATCAAGCAAGACTGTCATGTACATACATATCCCAAGTATCCTATACAATGTAGGCCTCTGGGGCATATATATCCAACAATCTCCCACTTGCACTGAGGCCTATAATTGGTGCAATGAGTACCCACTGTCTCTACCAGATCCAGTTGCTGGCGTACCGCATGCCCAACATCTCAAATAGCCTCTCGAACTGTACTTGAGGAATGGCCTTGGTGAATGGATCTGCCGTGTTGTCTTTTGTGTCCACTCTCCGTATCTCGATCTCCCGACGATCCACGATCTCCCTGATCAGGTGAAACGGCCTTAAGATATGCCTGGATTTCTAATGGGACCTTGGTTCCTTCGCTAAAGCTACAGCGCCATTGTTATCGCAATACGAAGGTATTGGATTGGCAATGGACGGAACCACCTGAAGTTCAGAAATGAACTTCCTCATCCAGACAGCCTCTTTTGCGACTTCACTAGCAGCTATATACTCAGCCTCCATTGTTGAGTCTGCGACGGTATCCTGTTTGGAACTCCTCCAACATACCGCCCCTCCATTGAGGGTAAACACAAAATCCGAAATGGATTTAGAATCATCTCTGTCACTTTGGAAGCCGGAGTCGGTAAAAGCCTCTACCTGGAGGTCCCCATTACCGTAAATCAAGAACGTTTCCTTAGTCCTTCTCAGGTACTTGAGAATGTTCTTCACCGCTATCCAATGTTTCTCACCTGGGTCAGACTGATACCTGCTTACCATACTAAGTGCGTAAGCTACATCCGGTCTGGTACATAACATCGCATACATTATTGATCCTACCGCCGAAGCGTAGGGTATAATGCCCATGCGAGCCCTCTCTTCATCAGTCTTAGGAGACATCTCTTTGGAGAGGGTGATTCCGTGACAAGCGGGCATATTGCCGCGCTTGGAATCTTCCATACTAAATCTCTTTAGTATGGTGTCAATATACCTGGACTGTGAAAGTCCTAACATTCTATTAGATCTATCACGATGGATCTTAATGCCCAGAATGTATGATGCATCTCCCAAGTCTTTCATAGAGAATTTCTATGACAAAAAGAGCTTTACTGATTGTAGCATAGGGATATCATTCCCTATTAGTAGTATGTCGTCGACGTATAAAACGAGGAAGACTACTGCTCTTTCTACAATCTTCCTATAAATACATGGTTCATCTACATTTTTGATAAAGTCAAATTCTTTGACTGTCTCATCAAAGCAGATGTTCCAACTCTGCGATACTTGCTTTAATCCATAAATGGATTTAAGCAATTTGCACACTCTTCCGCTGCTCCCACTGTCTAAGAAACCTTCCGGTTGATCCATGTAAACACTCTCTTCTAAATGTCCATTTAGAAAAGCTGTTTTTACATCCATTTGCCAGATTTCATAGTCATGGGAGGCAGCAATGGCAAGCATGATCCGAATGGATTTAAGCATAGCTACTGGTGAAAAAGTTTCATCATAGTCCAATCTTGGTCTTTGACGAAAACCTTTTGCAACTAGTCTAGCTTTGTAGGTTTCCACTTGTCCAAATGCACCAATCATCTTTTTGAAGATCCATTTGCACCCAACTGGTTTTACCCCAGGAGGAGCAACTTCTAAAGTCCATACTTTATTGGTGTACATGGATTCCATTTCGGATCTCATAGCATCCAGCCACTTCATTGAGTCTCTACTCGTGATAGCCTGCTGAAAACTAGTAGGCTCATCATCATCGATGATGCAATCCTCTCGATCCCCATCAAGAAGAAAACCATAGTATCTTTCAGGAGGATGAGAAAGCCTACTAGATCTGCGGAGTGGCGATAGTTCGTCATGTTCTATTAAAATCCGAGATTCTTCTAAGTCTTCGGTAGCAGTTTGAGGTTCTAGAATTTCTTCCAGTTCTACCGCGCTCCCACTAATTTCTTTTGCAAGAAATTCGCTTTCTAAGAAGACAATGTGACGAGCGACAAACACCTTTTGTTCTTCAGTGTGGTAGACCATGTACCCCCTTGAATGCTTGGGGTATCCTACAAACTTGCATAAAACCGATCGTGCCTCGAGCTTGTCCAGATTATGCTTTTTAACATATACCGAACACCCCCATATCTTGATATACTTGAGATATGGTCTCTTCCCACACCACATTTCATATGGAGTGGTAGGTACAGACTTAGTTGGAACTCTATTCAATAGATATGCGGCTGATTCTAGAGCAAATCCCCAGAAGGAAAGTGGCAACTCAGCACTACTCATCATTGAACGCACCATATCTAATAGCGTGCGATTCCTTCTTTCTGATACACCATTATGCTGAAGTGTATAAGGTGGAGTAAGCTGAGAGAGAATTCCATTCTCTTTTAAGTATTCAAGGAAACTGGTACTTAAGTATTCTCCACCTCGATCAGATCGAAGTGTCTTGATGCTTTTACCAGTTTCTTTCTCTACTTCATTTTTATACTCCTTAAACTTCTCAAAAGCCTCGGATTTATGCTTCATTAAGAACACATGTCCATACCTAGAGAAGTCATCAGTAAAAGTGATGAAGTAGGAGTGACCACTTCGTGCATGTATAGATATCGGACCATATACATCACTGTGTACTAGTCCCAAGAGTTCAGTGGCTCTTTCTCCGTGTCCGATGAACGGAGATTTGGTCATTTTTCATTTGATACATGATTGACAAGTTGCATATGATGAATATTCAAACGGATCTAGATATCCATCTTTATGTAACTTAGTCAACCTTGTTTCATTTATATGACCAAGTCTACAATACCACAGGAAGGCTTGATTCGAATCTGGAGCCTTTCTTTTACGCGTGTTTTGAATATTGAAAATTTGAGGTTGATTAAGTATGTATATGCCGTTTTCCAGTGTGCCATACCCAATCAATTCTTGATTCAGGTGAATGTTCATAACATTTCTTTCAAGTGCAAAACTATATCCTTCATTCGATAACAAAGATACTGATATAATATTACACAACATACTGGGAATACAAAAACAGCTGTACAACACCAAAATGTGTCCACTAGTCAACCCTGGGTGATATTCCCCTATTGCAATTGCATCTACATGTATTCCATTGCCCATCTGGAGAGTCATATCACTTGTCCCCAGCACTCTACTATTTCTCAGATCCTGTAATGAATTACAGATGTGAGAACCAGAACCGGTATCAAGTACCCATGATATAGAGTTAACTGAAAGACAATTTTCGATTACAAACACACCTGAAGTTGAAGCAACTACTTGCTTCATGTCCTTGGCTTTGAAGGCCTGACAATCCTTCTTCCAGTGCCCTTGCTTGTGACAATAGAATCACTCGTTCTTTTCTGTCTTCACCCTTCCTGCCTTGTTCGTTCCCTGCACCTTCTTGACCCCACCTTTCGATTTGGTGGCTTTCATCTTCTTCTTCCCTTTAGCTTTCGCTTTAGATTTAGAAGAAGATGATTGGCCAACATACAGAACGGGGGTCTTCTCCTTTTTCAAGGAGGTCTCTGCTACCCTCAACATATTGAGGAGCTTTGGAAGATCCGCTTCCATTTCATGCATGTTGAAGTTCAGCACGAACTGAGAGAAGGTGTGGGGAAGGGACTGCAAAATCAAGTCGATATATAAATCGTTCTCTAGCACGCATCCCAGGTTTGCGAGTTCCTCAATGAGGATGATCATTTTGAGGGCGTGCTCTCCTACAGGCGATCCTGGAGCTAACCTCATCTGGAAGAGTTTCCTTGAGGTTTCGTACCTCGCGATACGTGAGTGCTCTCCATACAACTCTTTGACATGGAGAAAGATGGATACAATATCCATACTCTTGTGCTGTTTCTAGAGTTCATTGTTCATGGACGCCAGTACGATACACTTAGCTCGCTCACAATCTAGATCCCAGGTTTTGCGGACTTCCATGTCCACAACTGAGGAATCTAGTCCAGGGATAAGGGGAGGAACAGCGGTGGTAACATATGCTACTTTGTCATAAGTCAGTGCAATATTGACGTTCCTTAGCCAATCTTTATAGTTCTGCCCGGTCAGTATATTCTTTTCAAGTAATAGTTTAAGTCCTGTCATGGTAGCTGCCAGAGAGAGAGAAAAGAAACACTCAGCATATGCTCTTGCAAATTTAGATTGGTTTATTAATTTATCTAAACAGGATGGTTCCCACTGTTTCCTCAAATCCTTCTTCAAAACCTAAAAGAAGAACTAGTCAGGATTTAATCACACGTCACAATTCTTGCTTAACCTTTCAGCCAGGCTGGTGTTGGTACTTCGAGGGAGGTTTTCCAACGCTTTCGCGAAGTTCCTTAATTAAAGAACATTTTTTCCCTGGAGGCGTAGCCCCTCTAACACCTTTCTAGGCACCTACTTGGTTTATAGCATTGATTGTTAAGTGAGAGAAATTCCCGAGAGTAATCCTACTCATCAGTGGGATCGAGATCCAATTATCATTGCATGATGCCCTAGATGGAAGCCACTCTAGTCACCACACTCCAGAAGGTAAGCTAAATCTGCAAGTTTCTTTTATGTTTGAAACTCCCGATGTGATTTTTACCCCAAGCTCTTATAGACCTTGACGTAGGCCAACAAGTCATAAGACGCAAGTCAAGTTCTACCCGTCGTTGTCCTGATCAATTTAAATACATCGTACAAGCCCTTGACGTAGGCCAACAAGGTGTACGTCTGTATTAAACTAATGCATCTATCTATGCAACAAATAAGCACACACACTGCTACCATACACTATGCCTTGACGTAGGCCAACAAGCATAGCATGAATACGATGTGCTGTCTATCTGAAACGACGGAGGGTTACGGCTGGTTTTTGGCAAAAAACCGTTAAAGTAATGAACTTGATATGATCAAAGGAACAGTGATAGCTTTTATTTAAAAGGAGTGGTTTAAGCTCCGCATTTAAAATTTGCTTTTTCAAGAAAACCGAGTGGTTTTTTAGAAATTGTTCCAACGATTCGGTTTAGGTTTTATTTTCTTTGCATTAATAATAATGCGTCCCATCATTAACCTATAATTACAGATAACAACGAAAATACAACGTCCTCTTATGCCATCCGCATTCGCCACGGGGTCCCGTCATCACCCGTTAGGTTACTTAACTAACAACAGAGCGTGGGCTAGGCTAGCGCGGGTGTAAAACATAAGTGACGTCTAAATAGCTATCATATATAGATATTGTACATTCGTCAAACGCAATAATAGGCATTCCAGATCACAGATAAACAATATAGGATTTGCAAGCAATCCGCATTTCTTTTGAGCCTGCAATGAAAGACGGATTACACAGTTGTGATGAATAGCCATTTTCCTACCCCAGACCCTTACGGGTACGGCAAACTACCCGTCAAGTACCAGAAGTGAAGCGGTCTGCCTCAACACTTCAAAATACCCGGTAGTTTGTGCACCCCACCTTGGGTCTATCCTAGGAGCAAAAACAGTAAAAAGAAATAATACAACGGTGGCTACAACCGCAACCTGGATGTGCCCCGCAAAATAATATTACAACTTATTACATTTACATCAAATGAATTAATGCAATAACCCATCACAAAACCCGGCTAATCATCACAACAGTCCAATACAGTTTATATACACAAACAGTTATATATAATATCACAGATATGTGCAACCCCCTGCCAACCGACATACTAGCAGTTAGGGGAGGTTTACGAACACATAAAACATTTCACAAATATAGTCAAACATGCAAATACCGTATAATTTCGATCGATTAAACACATTTAATTTTGCTCCATTACTTCTCTGTAAATCTGAAACCTGAGCAAAAATTAAAAATTACCAGAAAATACCAAATATCACAGAGAACCCACACAGGAAATTTGGGCTGAATCGGCCACAACTCGGCCGCGGAATCGCGGCGGATCGGTGGGATCGGCCGCGGTTCCGCGGCGCTTTGGCCGATTCAGGAGCCCAATTTTCTTGGGTGTTCTTATACTTACATTTAGGTCATTCTGAAGGTCCCTGAAAAAATTTTGGACCTCATTTAAAATTCGACAGAAACTCCATGATCTCGGGGTTTTTCCGGTTTGTTTTTTCGTTCGAAATTCATACAATTTTGCAAGCGTGTTAATTATTGTTTAGTTAGGCTCTGATACCACTGTAAGTCGATGTTCAACACCCCAATAATTGTGGGGAGGCGGAAATATGAAAAACGATCTTGTTCTTTAATTAAACATCGAATAACCGTATGAATCGTTTGCTAAACAATACTTAACAAAACCTATAGAGTTCTAAACTACTATGTTAAGAGATTATACCAAACGGTTCTAGTCCTTCGTCTTTATGTTATCTACGGCCTCTTTAGATCTCCACGTCCTCCTCGGCTTCCTTCCGTGATAGACGATCCACCCGAGAACCCTAATCCAAGCTATAACCTCTAAACTTGAGGTTACTTAGTTTCTTTAGTTGCTAAATAGAGTAGCTAAGGTGATGTAGAGATAGGTTATGGAGTAATTAGTCTTTCCTAATCCTTGTTCTCAACTCATGAGTGGTAGGATTAGGGTTTTGGTGAAGGAGAGAGCTTGAAGAGAGAGAATGAGAAGATGATAATGATAATAATAATAATAATAATGAAATAGCTTCTCACTAGATATATGAAACATAATGAATTAAAAAGAAATGAATAATACGAGATTATTCATCATGTTTCATTAATGCAAGTGGGTGATTCATTATGTGAGTCATTAAGCATTTAATAATGCATTAATGACATGATGAATCACTCACAATGAGTCACTAAATCATTAAATGAAAATGCCACCTCTCCCTCCAAGTCACATCCTTCTAGAAGCTTCTCGGAAAATTATGAGAACGCCCCTCTCATCCGTGAAAACACGGAAAAACTTTAGACTGTATAAATCTAATAATCTGATACTAGAATCTGGCTTAAACCAAAGCCGGCTAGTAAAAACTGTCCGAATGTCGTACGTGCGTTCAAACACGTATGCATCCGAACCTTTGTCGTAAAACCATACGACCTCTATATCTTTTCGCCTGGGTTTGGGAAATCTCTGTGTGGGACTCTAAAGACTCAACTACTACGCTGGCAGTGGGTTTAACCACAGACCGCAAGCGGCACTAGTTGTACATAACGGTCCCCAGGTAGTTGTCGATAAGAAAGCCGATGAGGTAACCCATCTGAAATCCTTCTGAGCCTGTCCGTGACAATATCCGCGCAGTCCGGTCTGTTCTTCTAAGAGTATCGCATGTATGGTCTAGGGAGGTGGTGGACGTCAGACCCCTAATAACCGTACAAGTCATGTCGGTATGGCTCTATCACCATCCGAGAATCTACTGATCAATCTATCAGTAATTCTCAATCAGCCCTGGCCAGGGACTTATGGTAATGACCAACCGATCACCGTGCGATATCAACTCCCTATACCGGGAGAGACGAATCCCTAACAGTCACTCACTGCCTCCACGTGGCTCGGGACTGTGCCCAACTAAAACCTGTTTGCACGACTCCTTTGAATCGTGGTAGGGTAATAATCAAAGCACAGTAGGAACTCACACGAGACAAATGATGACCTTAAGTCAACGGACTATCTGCACATATGTCACCTGAGAACTGCTATTTGACGTTAGGTATAATACCATCCAGTCAGTTCTCGTCGAGTCTTGTCCGGTGTACTCACACCCAGTTGGCATCTGTATACAATCTTAGGTGCACTCCACCAATGGCTGCGGGACCAGTCCATCGCCCCTCCTCAGGGTCTAGATATGTATACACTAGTCTACTCCGGAGTATCAATGCCCAATCTCGATACTCCTGCGACCAGGGACATCTAAGGGTGTGCCTATTGACTATCCAGCTCCCACTAGTATGACTGCCATCACAACGCCGGTAGTCAGACAAACACCCTATGGGCTTTATCAACATATATATATAATACCAAGTAAAATATATCATACGTTAAGACAAAGACAAACCAAATAGCGTACTATCATATCAAGCAAGACTGTCATGTACATACATATCCCAAGCATGCTATACAATGTAGGCCTCTAGGGCATATATATCCAACACATTCACGGTCGCCGCAGTTTTCTTTGCGAGATACCGACGGAGCCTACCCGTCCGTTTCTGCCGATGGATCCTCCACGGACCGCCTTTGCTGTGGAGATGCTGGACTGGACCCCTATGGGACGGCTTGAGCCTTCAACAACTGGTATTCCGAACCATCCGGTGCCGGCTATAGACATTTTAGGGCGCCACATTTGCCAGGGCGAAACCCAGCCATGGGGATAGATTTACAAGATAGGACTTACCCCTCGACATCCCACGGGCTACCTTCTCTGGGCCCGTTACATCCTATCTGCCCATCGCACGCGACTGCAGAGGGTCGGACTCTATCAAGCGATATATGCGTCTCTTTTCCACTATCAGTCTCTCCATGTCTGGTGGGTTAAGGCCTTCTTGAACCAATGGAACCTTCCCACCAACACCTTCCTTCTAGGGGACCGTGAAGTTTCAATTTGTCTGGAAGAATTTCGCGAGATCTCAGGGTTGCCGGTCAGGGGGACATTTTATGAAGAATTACTGCCTCCCGATGAGTATGTCTTCGAGACCGAGCCTGCCATGCTTGACGGCCTGTAGACCGAGAATGTCGTCCGCCACAAGCGCTCAAGTTTGATCAAGACCCTAAGTATTTTTGACAAACTGTTCACAGAGTCAGAGGAGCAGGGCATCACTTTTAAAAGCTTTATCGCTTGCTTCCTTCGCGACGATGTCCTATCAAAGACGGCTCTAAAGTTCGCGAACATTAACGACCCCTTTGGGTTCGGTTTAAATAAGCGACCGACTAAAGAAGAAGACTTGCCGCAGTACTACATTCCTATCATGTCAGCGGTATCTTTCGAGTCGATTGCAGCTCCTGGTATAGATGAGGAGACTTTCTTTGTGGGCTTCGTCGGTGTTTGGCTTAGCTGTTTCGCCATTCCCATGCAACGCCGTTTCATGAGAGCCTCAATTATCTACCCTGCTCATCGCATTGCTGAGGGAACGCGACTAGCTGTGGGCATTGCAGGGCTAGCGCATCTATATCATGGGTTAGGCGCCGCGGCCAATACCTCAACTCCAGGCGTAGATGTGGTAAGTTTCTCTCTTCATTACTTTACGTCCTGGATTGAGATGCACGTCTGGGGGCATTTGCTGCGCACCAAAGACCCAAATTTTATGACGCTTACACTTTTCCGCGGCTCATGCGGCTGGTGGATGCTTCTGCTCCTGACCCGACTCGGTCTGGGGCTATTCGCGTGCTGGTCAATCCCTATGCCAATACAGGCGGGATAGTATTCAACGACCGCGTTCTTTCTGCTCCTTCAGGACCGGTTCAACAACTCTGCGACTTGTCGAAAGAGGGGGTACCTTCTCTGAAGCCCAGGAAAGCCATGGACCTGTATTCGATTAGACCAGGTTATCTGGTATTTCGTCAGAACGGTGCGGCCCTTTTTATAAGGTACAACCCACACCGCTTTGCTCGGCAACTTGGATATGACCAGGGCATCCCCTTCGAGGAATTTACAGTGGCACCTAGCCCATCGCCAGAAGTTGTTCGTGACGCCGCTCACCACTTCATGCAGCTGAACACTGGTTCCCGCTTCATGATTCCTGAAGCTGATCATATTCCTCGATGTGTGGGGTCTTTCATGGGCTGATACCTCCACCGGGTCAGTCTAATTATTGCTGAGGAGAGGAGGGTGCTTCTTGGATATAGGGCTCCCACTCTGATTCAAGCCACGGGAGTTTCACCGCAACCGCGTGCAACGGTTCGCCCTCTCTTGAGGGATACCAGTGTCGTGCTTATTCCGGAGGCAGCGGAAGTGGACTTAACTCCCACAGCTGGTATGCCACTGCGTACTCGGCTCAATCAAAGGCTAATAGGGCGTCAGTAGCAGTGTCATCGGCCGCGGCGTCAACAATGGCCGTGTCGTCATCGGTAGCATCACCGAGCAAGGACATTGAAGGCGAAGTGGGTCAACGCCGTACCAAAGCTCCTCGGGGAAGGAAACGATCATCTTCGGCGGTTAGTTCTGGGCCCAAGAGGCGGAGGAAGATGGTCACCAATCTGCTCGACTCTTTAATAGAGTCCGAGCCTATTCTTCAAGATGAACCACTAGCCATGCAAGAATCGAATGGTGGCCTACTTTTCCCAGGTTCATCTGCCGAGGAAGCCGCACAATTAGCTGAGGCTATAAGACGTTCGCAAGATGAATCTGAGAACGTAAGGATTCCAAAGAGGCCTTACCCTGCCGTCATTTTTTATGAAGACCCTCCATCGATACGACGGCTATTCATAGGCCCTTTGGAAGAATGGGGTGAGAGGGCCCTTAATCAGGTTGTTTCGGCCGACGCTGAGGACGCACTTTCATTGTGGACCGGTGGCCACGAGTCTACCCTCGGACATCGGCGAGCATATCTCCTCAGGAAGGAGCGTCGGCTTGAACAAGCCATATTAGAGGCTCCCTTGCGCATCGGTATGTTCACGCATCTCTTTGTAATATTCTGTATTGCTCATATATATATATATATATATATATATATATATATATATATATATATATATTCTTACTCTCGTACAAACTTTGCAGGGACTTCGGCGATGGCGGAGGATCTGAATTCGAATCGCGCTTTGACTGTAGATTTTGCTAATATCCCCAATGAAACACTAATCAGTGTGGAGGGGGTCGATGCAACCGTTGCTCCTGCAATGGAGCCTCCCTTGGTGACTCCCACTCCCCAAGTGCTTGCTCCCCTGGGAGAGGAATCTTTGGTCGCCGATCCGATGGATCTTTCTGGGGGCGGCCCAGAGAGATCGAGGCTACCATCCTTCCACTGGAGCCTGCAGTGGCGGCTACTGCCCCTCGCTCGGAAGTCGTTACATTGGCCCACGTCCCCGATGATGTGCCTGGGGGAACGAAGGAGGCCGCCGAAGCTGCTATCCCTCCAGCCCATAATGGGAGAAGCATCGAAGGTAGCCTTCTATATTTTACATTAATGATCCCTCCATTATCTGAACCCTTCTTTCTTTTCAAAGTTGCGTGGATTGGCGGCGTCTATTGCCGATCTATCTCCCAGGAAGTCCTTTCAGCGCCTGTTGGAGCTGGCCGCTCCGCAGGCAATATCTCCTCAACGCATCGTCCTCTCTTCTAGGCAAGGTCAGTGGCTTTTGCCCTCTCCTCACTGTGTTATTATTATTTCATATAATGACATTGATATCTTCTACAGTTCTGGAAGATGATGACGAGGTTGAAATTCTTGATGGGCCTGGGGAGCCTTCAGACCCCTCTTGCATGACTGTGGGTAAGTAAAGTCTCAACGTCGTTCTATTTGTTCTTTGCTTACAAGTCTCGCTGACTGTTTATAAATCTGAACAGCTTTGCCAGTTCTTACCATGCTGGAGTCTCGCATCGTCATGCCACCCGGCCCCTATGCTTTGTGCGCCTCGGAACGAATCGCAAAGCTAAGCCTCCACTCCTTGTCAGCCCTAAATGAGGATCTTCGTGCTGGCAGTCTGATCACGGCCGAAGCGTTTGCCGCTGAAGCCAACAGCTCTCTTCCCTTTCTTGCCACCTACCATAGTGAAACATTGTTGCAAGTCTGGGTTGAGTTTTGTCGGCAGGTGGAGGCTTGCTTGCATGTCCTTGAATGCACACGCCTTCCTTCGGAGGTTGTGGCCGCAAAGGCGAGCTTGCGGGGGCTGATTGAGCGGTGTGCTACGAACATGATATCATGTGAGAAAAGGCTCAGCCGCAAGTTTTCGGAGAGGGAGCTGGCTTCCAAAGCGCTGGGGGAGCTTCAAGCGAACCTTACGGCCAAGACCACTAAAGCATATGAACTTTGGCGGGTGCTTCAAGAGGCTATCAAGGAGGTGGTAGCCATTGATAAGGCTGCCGTGTTTACTCGTGAAATGGTCGAAGCCCATAAGGTTACTGAATAAGAGCTTGAAGGCCGGCTTTCCTCATACAGGCCCAACAGGCTCAAGCGGAGGCCTGTCTTTTGACGATAATAAATCATGAAGCCGAAGCCCGGCGGAAAAGGGGGGATCTGGCAAATCTACTAAATCGCCTGCCGACTTGAGGAATTGTATATATATATTTTTATTCTTCTTTTGTACATACTCCTGAATGAGAGTATATTTTTTTTTTGTTCTTTCATGAATTGTACTTCGTATTCATTTTGATTCATGAATAAAAGATATATTTTTTTCTTCATGATGGTGTGTCCCTTTTAGCAAGTGTATTCTGCGGATAGTCTATTTCGATTTCTTTGCAGGACAACGATGGCTTAGGATTCAGGGTTAAGATCTGCCTCCTAAGACTTTTCAACTTTATGAGCCATGAGGGTCTTATAAAGAATTTTCTCCCTACAGGTCGAGAGGATCCCGTAGGTGTAATTTCTCCTTAAGAATCGTGAGGATTCCTAAGTGTGTTTTCTCTTGAAAGTCGTAAGGATCTCAAAAGAGAGTTTGCTCCCTTACGCGTCGTGAAGACCCGTAAGTGATGGGTGAGGTTACCATTATCCGCATTTCACAGAGTCAGAAGTTGCTCTGGATGCTTCCCACGGGGTCAGGATTGACATAGTCGTGTTCTGCGAGGACCAAGCTCCGCTCTGGATGCTTCCCACAGGGTCAGGATTGACATAAGCCGCGTTCCACATAACCAGGAATTTTGCTCTGGATGCTTCCCATGGTGTCATAGCCGTGTTCTGTGAGGACCAGGCTCCGCTCTGGATGCTTCCCATGGGGTCATAGCCGTGTCCTGCGAGGACCAGGATCCACTCTGGACGTTTCCCACGGGGTCAGGATTGACATAAACCGCGTTCCATGTGACCAGGAATTTTGCTCTGGATGCTTCCCATGAGGTCATAGCCGTGTTCTGTGAGGACCAGGCTCTGCTCTGGATGCTTCCCACGGGGTCATAGCCGTGTTCTGCGAGGACCAGGATCCGCTCTGGACGTTTCCCACGGGGTCAGGATTGACATAAACCGCGTTCCACATGACCAGGAATTTTGCTCTGGATGCTTCCCACGGGGTCGTATTCGTGTTCTGCGAGGACCAGGCTCCGCTCTGGATGCTTCCCACGGGGTTATAGCCGTGTTCTGCGAGGACCAGGATCTGCTCTTGACGTTTCCCACGGGGTCAGGATTGACATAAGCCGCATTCCACGTGACCAGGAATTTTGCTCTGGATGCTTCCCACGGGATCATAGCCGTGTTCTGCGAGGACCAGGCTCCGCTCTGGATGCTTCCCACGGGGTCATAGCCGTGTTCTGCGAGGACCAGGATCCGCTCTGGACGTTTCCCACAGGGTCAGGATTGACATAAGCCACGTTCCACGTGACCAGGAATTTTTCTCTGGATGCTTCCCACGGGGTCATAGCCGTGTTCTGCGAGAACCAGGCTCCGCTCTGGATGTTTCCCACGGGGTCAGGATTGACATAAGCCGCGTTCCACCTGACCAGGAATTTTGCTCTGGATGCTTCCCACGGGGTCATATTCGTGTTCTGCGAGGACCAGGCTCCACTCTGGATGCTTCCCACGGGGTCATAGCCGTGTTCTGCGAGGACCAGGATCCGCTCTGGAGGTTTCCCACGAGGTCAGGATTGACATAAGCCGCGTTCCATGTGACCAGGAATTTTGCTCTGGATGCTTCCCATGGGATCATAGCCGTGTTCTGCGAGGACCAGGCTCCGCTCTAGACGTTTCCCACAGGGTCAGGATTGACATAAGCTGCATTCCACATGACCAGGAATTTTTCTCTGGATGCTTCCCACGGGGTCATAGCCGTGTTCTGCGAGGACCAGGCTCCGCTCTGGATGCTTCCCACGGGGTTATAGCCGTGTTCTGTGAGGACCAGGATCCGCTCTGGATGTTTCCCATGGGGTCAGGATTGACATAAGCCGTGTTCTACGTGACCAGGAATTTTGCTATGGATGCTTCCCACGGGGTCATAGCCGTGTTCTGCGAGGACCAAGCTCCACTCTGGACGTTTCCCACGGGGTCAGGATTGACATAAGCCGCGTTCCACATGACCAGGAATTTTGCTCTGGATGCTTCCTACGGGGTCATGGCCGTGTTCTGCAAGGACCAGGCTCCGCTCTGGATGCTTCCCACGGGGTCATAGCCGTGTTCTGCGAGGACCAGGATCCGCTCTGGATGTTTCCCACGGGGTCAGGATTGACATAAACCGCGTTCCACGTGACCAAGAACTTTGCTCTGAATGCTTCCCACGGGGTCATAGCCGTGTTCTGCGAGGACCAGGCTCCGCTCTGGATGCTTCCCACGGGGTTAGGATTGACATAAGCCGCATTCCATGTAACCAGGAATTTGTTCTGGATGCTTCCCATGGGGTCATAGCCGTGTTCTGCGAGGACCAGGCTCCGCTCTGGATGCTTCCCACGGGGTCATAGCCGTGTTCTGCAAGGACCAGGATCCGCTCTGGACGTTTCCCATGGGGTCAAGATTGACATAAGCCGCGTTTCACGTAACCAGGAAGGGTTGACTTTATCCGCATTTCACGGAGTCGGGGTTTGACTCCCGGTCATCTATGCACCGCCGAGTCATAGAACTGGAAGTTGCCGCTGTTCCGCTTTGCTTGATATTGTGTCTGTTGTAATGAGACGAATGTTGAGATGATCTCCAGGCTATCTGTAACCGTTGAGATTTGGCTTCTTCTTCTGATGAAGCCTAGGGAGGAAAGGTGTGATTTCCTCTTTGTTTGCGTCCCTGGATTGTATACAGGGATTGATGTGATATTACCTGTAGGGCAAAAATTTCATCATTTTTTTATTTCTTTCCATGATGCTCTATCATTTCAGCTTTTATATCGCGAAGGTCGCGATTGCCCAATCATTTCGGCTATTTTTCGCGGTGCCCAATCATTTCAGCTATTTGTTTTATTTTTACTCGCTGCTTTTTATTGCGAGTTGCCCCATCATTTCAGCTATTTTGCATGCATGTGTGGCTCGCTAGCTTTTTTGCTGCAAGCTTGAAATTAGATACTGATTTCATCATCAGCACCGCTACAACTGGGATATTGCCGGGAGCGAATCATCATTTGCCTCTGTCGATGTCGAACAAAGGTAGCTTAGCAAACAGGGTTAAGATCCTGTCGACTAAGGCTTTTGACTTCATGAACCGTAAGGGTCTCATAAAGGTATTTCTCCCTACAAGTCGTGAGGATCTCGTAGGTGCGTTTTCTCTTTAAGAATCGTGAGGATTCCTAAGTGCATGATCTCTTATAAGTCGTAAGGATCTTACAAGAGTGCTTTCTCCTTATAAGTCGAGAGGGCTTACAAGGGGGTTCACCGTGCAAACATACCCCTAGTCACGGATGGGACTTTGTTAGGGAAATGTTTATTCGCGCCCGTGGATTGTATACAAGGGTCAGCATTGAGCCGCTTGTAGGACAGTATTGGAGGTTGTGGTGGCCGCTTAAGAATAGGTTCAGATCCCTGTAGCTTAAGACTTTTGAATCTTATGAGCCGTGAGGGTCTCATAAGAGAGTTCTCCTTACGAGTCGTGAGGATCTCGCAAGTGTAATTTCTCCTTAGGAATCGTGGGGATCCCTAAGTGTGTTGCTCCCTTGTGAGTCGTAAGGATCTCACGCAGGTGGTTTCTCCTCACAAGGTCGAGAGGACCTTGTAAGTGTCTTTTAACGAGGTTGCGCCCTTTCGGGTTTTCACAAAAACTCGCCGGTAGCCCTGCTGTTTTTACTCACGGAGCCCTTTCGGGTTTTCATCCGTGCCCCTTTTTGCTTATGGACATACCGTTTTCTTTTTCTTTCTTTTTTTTATTCTTTTTATTCTTCTTTTTATTTGTATCAGCCTTGGGATGCTGTAATCTACAGTAGTTTATCGATGTCTCAATCAACAGCTAGTTTTAGGACATCCATTGTTAATTTAAGGACGTTTCGGTCCATCGTTAGTTTAAGGACGTTTCGGTCCGTGGTTAGTTTAAGGACGTTTCGGTCCATGGTTAGTTTAAGGACGTTTCGGTCCGTCACCGGTTACTACTTATAGAGTTTGGGCTTAGGAAGATTACGAGCGGACATAGGCGTCGTCATCTATCGTTGACATAGGCCATGACTCGTCAGGCGTAGTATTTTTTCAGGAATCGACAGTTTATTGGCCGGAAAGGTCTTTCACCATGCATGTCCATGAGTAGTGTAACACCCTAGTTCATTTATACCAATTCCAGTTCTCTTATTTTCTTATTTATGGTATTTTCTTGATTTATCATGTTTTGGGTGCGAATGGTATTTTACATTTTACATTGCATTTGACCCGACCCGCTTGCTTGAAACCTGTTTGATTCATGTTTACGAATTATCCTGACATGTTACATAGACACGTGCATTTTCATGTACACTGCATACTGGCATTTTATCTGGCATTGCATCTTTTACCATATAACATTTTAAGTCACGTAAAATATTTTAAAAATAAATTGCATGGCCTTGTTTCCCCCAATCAGAGAAAAGCTCTATTATGAAATTCAAAATTCAAAAATTGAAGCAACGTTTCAGATCCAGCGCTCTGCGCTGCGCACCACGTGTCAAACACGGATGCGCTAGCGCAGGCTACGCTGCGCCCTAGGCAACACACCCCCAATCAAACCAAAGCTCTGTTTTAAAATTCAAAATTGAAGCAACGCTTCAGATCCAGCGCTCTGCGCTGCGCGCCACGTGTCAAACACAGGTGCGCTAGCGCAGGCTGCGCTGCACTCTGCGCTGCACGCCACGTGTCAAACGTAGGTGCGCTAGCGCAAGGTGCGCTAGCGCTGGAATTAAAAATTCCCCACCGATAGATCAAAAGATCTAATAATGATAAATCATTAATTAATCAGAATTAAAATTCTACATGGAAAGATCTTTCCAATCTTGTTAAAAACAAGAAGATTATCTTCTGTAAAACGGGAGCCCTAGGATCAAAGATCCAACGGTGGGGAAACATCCCCAAATCAATCAGAGACAGATCTCTTTAACTGATTTAACAAATCAATTGGCCCTATATAAAGGCCCCAAGACCTAAAGTCTCATATAGAGAAACCCCCTACAAAATTTGAGAAAACTCAAAGAAGAAAGAGCAAGCTCTTAGCAAAAGAAGATTAATTCTTCAAGGTAAAGAACATGATCTTGAACACAGAGATGAAATCATCTCATGAAAAGAAGAACTATCTTCTAAAAAAGATCATAGATCTACAAAAAACCAAGGTATTTTGTAGAAAAGAGATCAAAATATCTCATCATAAAAACAAAAGAAGTATTTACTTCATTCACAGATCATTGATCTACAAAGGCAGCGCCTTTTTATAAATAAGAACTTTTGTTCTTGAATCTTGAGGCAAAGCCTCCTTTAAAAAGAACATAAACTTGTTCTCTAATCAAAAATTTGATCAAATACGCTTTGCGCTATTGGAAAGTGCCTTGCACTCATGAACTGTGCGTTTGTGCTCCTTGGACCGGCGCTCAGCGCTAAAACAAGCCACGTGTCAACCGTAGACACCACTTGCACTTTGCGCTCCTGAAACAGCGCACTGCACTCATGGACTGGCGCTCAGCGCCAAGCACGCCACGTGTCACTCACTGGTGCACTATCAAACTAGCGCAACGCGCTTATAAATTGAAAGTGCAATACGCTCATAAACTGGCGCTTTGCGCTAAGCGCGACACGTGTCCTTTTCGTGTGCACTACTTGGCAGAAGCGCAATGCGCTCTTTAATTGGCGCAAAGCGCCTGGTGCGCCATGTGGCGCGCTGTCAGAACACACATTGTTCTGATGAATGCTCTGCATTCAACACAAGACAAAAAAGATGTCAAGACCTAATGCTTAGCATTATTAAAAGGGCTAAGCCCAAACAAATGTTCAACAACTCAGAACAATAAAATGTTAAGCATTTTAATTGGACTTAACCCAATTCTGGCCATAAGTCCTCAACTTATATTGAACTGAGCCCATCTGCTCACGAATATTTCAACAGATCTTAGTCCCAAACTGGACTTCAGATCTTTCAACCAATTTACACCCGGTTCGAGGGTACATCTCTTTACTACTCTGATATCTGTCGTTGTAATCCTTCAACGTCTTCAGAGAGGTGACGGGTCCCAACAACCACACATTTCTACGGACTGTGGGGTCCTTAAACTCACGGACTACAATGTCCTTAAACTTCATAGACTACGATGTCTTTAAACTACGGACTGTGGGGTCCTTAAACTCGTAGACTACGATGTCCTTAAACTTCATAGACTACGATGTCTTTAAACTAAGGACTGTAGGGTCCTTAAACTCATAGACTACGATGTCCTTAAACTTCATAGACTATGATGTCTTTAAACTACGGACTGTGGGGTCCTTAAACTCACGGACTACGATGTCCTTAACCTGGACTGTGGGGCCCTTAAACTCACGGACTATGATGTCCTTAAACTTCATAGACTACGATGTTTTTAAACTACGGACTGTGGGGTCCTTAAACTCACGGACTACGATGTCCTTAAACTTCATATACTACGATGTCTTTAAACTACGGACTGTGGGGTCCTTAAACTCACGGACTACGATGTCCTTAAACTTCATAGACTATGATGTCTTTAAACTACGGACTGTGGGGTCTTAAACTCATGGACTACGATGTCCTTAAACTTCATAGACTACGATGTCTTTAAAATACGGACTGTGGGGTCCTTAAATTCACAGACTACGATGTCCTTAACCTGGACTGTGGGGTCCTTAAATCCATGGACTACGATGTCCTTAAACTGGACCGCAATGTCCTTAAACTAATCGACCGCAATGTCCCTAAACTAAACAATAGAGCCCAAATGCTTTCTTGTTGGATCTAAACGATCCCGTTAAGTTGATCTTAGTCTAAAATGAGACTAACGTATCCTTAACAAACATTTAAGTTGATCTTAGGCTCAAATGAGGCTAACGTATCCTTAAACCCAACCCCTAAACCCAAATCTAAGAAGATATGGATTTGGACTAATCCACGCCCTACGGGAGACAACATAAATTAGTCTCCGTATACAATCCACGGGCAACCACAAACAAAACAAATACCCACGACACGAAGTGACCATCTGGAGAAGGAGAAAGTTGTTACCGCGATGCGGTAGCGTAATTAACTGCAGGGGCTTGCGCCTGCAGGGAAGAGCGTCCCCACAATCAAAAATCCCTCAAACGAGGGGGAATCTGATGAAGTCTGCTACATCGGCCGCATCCATTTAAACCTTCGATACATGCATAAATCAACTTGGCATCTTCGAAGAGGTGGACGAATAGCACCAATTAGCATCTGCCCCGAATTTCAGGCCAGACGGACCTGCGCGGTCGCGTCTCCGTGTTCGGTGGGGAACAGATTCTGGCATGCCCGGTGGGACCCTTTCCTCTTTCCACTCCACACTTCATGTGTCGTGTTCGTGAACAAATCGCGGTTTGATATGGTTGCTCTTAGGTTTGAGGTACTAAGATTTGGTTTCTTGCTTGGCGCAGAAAGCGAAACATTAATGGCATCTACTTGCGTGAAGTGTTCCAACTGCAATTGTAACTCGTGCTCCGCCTCATCTGGAGGCATAGCTTACGGGCCCCAAGCGGCCTCCCTATTCACGATGCCGGTGGACCAGGTGACTCAGGCCACCACTGGATTATTCTTTGGGACCATGCTCCCACCAATGGGTTTCAGCGCCCCTGTACCAACACCAGAAGCTCCCAAGAAGTCGGTCTTTGATCGGCTTGCTACTACCACGGCCCCTCTCAACGGGTCGTCCAGCTCCAGCGCCTCGGTCTTCGCCAGATTGGGCCAAAGTTCATGTGGGCCCATGACGAAGCCTGCAGTTCTAGAAAACGTTATTCCGAAAAGGATAGCTATCCCTGCTCCCGAAGTCGCCAAGATGGCTTCTCCTGCCAAAGGGTCGGTCTTCACAAGACTGACTGTTCCGTCTCCCACTCCGGCTCCCGTTCCTGCTCAAAAGTCTGTCTTCGACAGATTAGACGTTGCTGCTCAACGAACGTCGGTCTTCAAGAGGCTGGTACCGGCAGCGCCTCACCTGAACAGGGGGCAAGACGAAGTCACCCCTCAAGCTGAAACCATCCCAACAGCTCGACACGCTCGACGTCGCCACTGGCGCTGAGTAAGGAAGGCTGGGGGCAACTCCCCTCTAGACTAACTCCACCAGCCTCAACGGTGGAAGTCAATGTTGCTGTTCCAACCGGGAATAGCTTTGAACTTCTAAACAAGGTGCGCAGGAACTCTCCTACAGCCGTACTAAAAAGGTCTCATCCACCAGTGAAGAATGTTACAGAAATAAAGCCAGATCAGCCCCCTCAGCGGCTGTCCTCCAAAGTTTACAAAGTCTGGCGACGGGTCCAGGAGTCGGTGATTGACCAAGACTATCCCCGTCGACAGAAAAAGGTGAAGGTTCAACAGGAAGAGAACCGTCCTGAAAAGCCACAAAGAACGACAACCACCTGGGTGCCCGCTGCGACGGCCCCCTTGATGTCAACTGCTCAAAGGAGAAGGAGGCCGGAGAAAGCCCCTATGACTGCGGCAGATCGCAAAGACACTAAGCCCGAACGCCCCAAGTCTGGGGGCATAACGGTCCATACTGTTTACATGGCTTCTGGAAAAGAGGAAAGCCGCGCTTCGACGGGCCACCGACCGCTCACCCAATCCATAACAAGGGCTCAGGAACAACAACAGCAGAAGCTTCAAGAGATGCTGACTGTAATGGCCGCACTCACCGGGCCAAAGAAAGCCCGGAGGCGTCATCAGAACAGCGTCACGAACAAGAAACCGATGTTGACTTTCTACGCAGAGTCCTCGAAAAGAAGGACAGACTTCCAACATAAAACGAATGGCGCTTCTCTTCCAAGACATGGTAGGGATGATGTTACAGCCGGACCCTCCAGCCGAAGACCCTCCGATCATTATTGAAGACGACAGAGGGGAGACATCTAACCCTCCTCCAGCTCTTTCAGCAGCCAAGGAGGAAACCATTTCCAAGACCGTTCTGGATGACTATATTGCTCAACAAATACGAGCTCACTAGGCGAATGAAGCGGCCGGACAAGTCGTTAAAACTGGGCGACCGTATCCAGGCTGGTATGACCAAATAAAATACCCGCCGGGATACACGATCCCTAAATTCCGTGTATAAGGGGACAGGCAATCCTCACCAGCACGTCGCCCAGTTCAGAGCTCTTTGCGACAACACCGAGGGCGATGATAAGCTTTTGCTCCATCAATTCATCGGTAGCTTGTCGGAGACGGCCTTCGAATGGTACTCCAAACTTACAAACGACCCCGTCAAGACTTTTGCGGAAATGAAGCTGTTATTCACCCAGCGATTCGCGAGTGCTAGTAAACGCGCCCCAATAACGGCATTGATCAATGCCAGGGTGAAGCCAAGTGAGACGTGGGTCCAATACGCTATACGATGGCGGAATCTGTGGTCGAAGTGCGAACAGCGCATCAAAGAAGCACCAGCGGTGGGTATGTTCGTGGGCACTCTGAACCCTCATGCAACTATCTCCCAGTTCATGATGTTCTTCAAGCCGACTACATTCCAGGCCTTGATCGACAAACTAACCCAAATGGACTAGATGGGTCATAGACCGTCTCTTCCAAAGCCGAACTCTCAAAATGAGAAGGGAAAGGGGAAAGCGATCGTTGTCGCCAATGCTCAACAGCAGTCCGGTGGCCCGAGACCAGTTGATCGCCAAAGTAACAGAACTCGATCTCTCGAAGATAAAATGAGACGCCCATACTCGTTCCCTCGAGACAAGACAAAGAGGTTATTCGAACTTGCACTGCGCAACAGGCTCATTACTCTGCCAGAGCCAAGACGCCCAGCGTAACCAGGCGACACTAGCAATCCTAACTATTGCCCTTATCACCGAATGTTGGGCCGTCCGATCGAGGATTGTTACATCTTCAAAAGCTGGATAGAAGATCAGTACCAGCAGGGCAAATTCGTATTATCTGAGAATTGGAAGGTGAACCCGCCTCGGCCACACACTCCCAAGAATACAGATACACCGGGGGCATCATGCTCTTTCGTAAGAGAAGCTCCATGGGAGGTTGCTCTTTCAGCCAAGACAAAAAGAATGCCGAAGGATCTCCACACATGTCCGGCAATTAGGTGGAAGAATCCACTGGAGCCTGAAATCATCGAGAGGATGCTGAAGCC
The DNA here is from genome assembly GCA_030015575.1 of Agapanthus africanus. NCBI lineage: Eukaryota > Viridiplantae > Streptophyta > Magnoliopsida > Asparagales > Amaryllidaceae > Agapanthus > Agapanthus africanus. The sequence continues at coordinate 675,162,162 of CM057343.1, read as the reverse complement.
GCGACCAACTCCAAAAATCGGTGGTGATAGCCAAAGCACTCACACCCAGCCGTCAAAATCTTCGAAGAAGAAGAAGAAATCCAAGAAGCCCGCGAAGCTTAGTGACAAGCGCACGGACCTGCAAAAGCAGATTGACGCGCTGGAAGAGTATAACCAGAAGGCACGGACTCCAATCACGCTTCAAGAGTTTCTCAGCCACGTCCTTGAGGACGGAGATGATGAAGAAGACTCGTCCAAAGAATCTGAAGATTATATAGCAACCTGTCATGTGATCTCTCACTCGTCGATAGACGATGAAGAATCTCCTTGCACTGAGAAACTGGGGACAAATCCTGAACCGGAACTTCTAAAGCCGTCAGACGAAATGATTGATGCATTCCTGAACGAAGCTCTTCTGAAAAGTAAAGCTGATCGGGAGTGGGAGATGGCTATATTTGAAAAGGCCAAACGCCGGCGACTAGAAAAAAGGGTCGAAACACTCTCACCAGATCAAAGTACCTCCGTTGCAAATAAAAACAGGTTCAAGACAAGGTAGAGGTTCGCCAAAGCCATATCGATGGGAATGAAGCTGTCATCTTCCGAAGCGAACGCCCTTGGTAAAGCAGAAACACATCCTGGCTACTGCCTATATCATCGAAAGATTTCACACCCCACTGAAGAGTGCAACACTTTTATAAGATGGTGGTAGGGATATGTTGCTCACCGGCAGTATTTCAAGCGGATGAAACGCAAAACTCGTCGGGAGCAAAGAAGTACGACCGGGGAGCGTAAAAGAACTACCGGCAACTGTCGCATGGTCAACACCGGGGGATCGCAAGTTCTCACCTTTGGGAGTGACTCTGACGAAGAAATGGCTCTTGGCACTCTCTTTAAAGAGTCCGCTTTAGGAAAAAAGGAAGAGCCGACGGCCTGTGAAAATATTCAACTGCGCAACCGTACGCTGTCCGAAAAGAACTTGGACCCTCGAACAGTGGGTCAAATAGAAAAGATAAGGGAAAAGAAAAAGTCCCCGAGAATATCATCCTTGATGACCAAGCCGTCGAAAAGCTGACAGCCAAGGACCCGCCAAAGAAAAGTAAGGTGGACTACAACGTTCTGGCACACTTGAGAAAGCTACATTCACAGTTAAGCATTCTCGACGCCCTTTTGTTATCCAAAGGAGCAAGAGATTCTTTGATCAAGGCATTACAAGAGCCCGAGCAATTCCAAGCTTTCCTCGCCGAAGAAAAGATGAAGGACGAGCTGGAAGAAGTACACACAGCCGATATCACCTTCTTGATGAAGATCTCCTCCTTGGGACATGCGGGCACAACCGTCCCCTATATGTCTCCAGATACTGTCATGACATCAAGATAGGTAAAATCCTGGTTGACAATGGGTCCTCCGTCAACCTCCTCAACGTGAGGGTGTTAAAGGAAATCTGCATGAGAGTTCAACACCCCGCTCGCGATAAAATCACCATCTCAGGGTTCGACTCTCAGTCATCATGGATGCTTGGGTCCGTGATACTGACGTTACGCTTTGGGCTGCTCGTCACTGATATCAAGTTCCACGTCATTGACGCCAAGACATGCTACAATGCTTTGTTCGGCCGGCCCTGGTTACACGAGTACAACATCATCCCTTCTACACAACATTAGTATATGAAGTATTTCAAAGATGGTCTCGAGTACACTGTGACAGGGGGACTAAACCCGTTCTCGGTGAACGAAGTCCGGAAATACGAAGATGCAAAATACTTCTTACCAGATTTTGAGGACACGGAAAGATGTCACAAACCGAGGAACAAAGCCATCACTACTATTCCGGTCTTCGGGAGTGATACCGAGGAGGAAGAAGAGATAGTCTATTCAGGGCCGACCCACTACAACAAGTCGGGACCGTCCACTCCTATGTTGATCTTCGGCAGCGACTCAGAAGATGAGGTCAATACCATATTCTCTGCTCGGCCATCCATACAAACCTTCGCTGATGAAGAGCAAAGTTTGCAAGTTGCCATGGTTCCGCCCAAGCATCATAAAGAACTAGATGCGCTTGATACCTATAGTGTAGAAGAACTGCAGACATTCTACATCCCTCCCACGCGAAAAGGTGAAAAGGCGATCCTATTCTACCGATCTGGGGAAACCAAAGTGGAGAAAGAAATCTGGCATGGCGCGGATTCTACACTCGACAGGCTCTAGCCCATCCGTTTGCCCAGATATTACACAGATGGACTAAAGAGACTCTTGAGACGCCAAGGTGTACCCCATAAGCAAACTGCGCGACAAGCACGATTCTATAACAAGATCTTGAACGTTCCCGGAACTCAACGAAAGTTGCCCAACGGGAGAATGGAAACGACCAGGCTTGGATATGTTCAATCCAAGAAATGGGGGCTACTCCACGACTGCTACGTCATACATGACTTTGATGAAGAAGGTGATGCTCTGTGGGAAGATGCTAACCTTGAATCAAAATGAGCTCCTGCCATGAAAATGTCCAGTCCGTCGTTCGAAGAACAAATGGGCAAACTTATAAGGGAAGTAGGTCAAAAGGTTCGAGACGACCAAAATCGCGAAATGGCCATCTACGAGAAAGCCAGGACGCAACGCCTCCTTCAACAGGTTGCGAAAAATGAAAACGCTTCTCCTTGTCAACCCGTTGTACAAAAGGCCCGACGCAGAGGCAGAAACAAACCAAAGAACGGGAAAGGCTTTCGACAGCGACAAAGCGGGTCCAAGAAGACTTGCGATCAAGAACCGAGCAACCAGGATTCGTCTCTTATAAAAAAGATGGGTCGAGCATACTCGTTTGCCCAAGACAAGACAAAGAAGATACTTGATCTTGCTATAAAACATCAAATGATTATCCTTCCGGAGTCCAAGCACCCCGAGCAAACAGGCGAAGTCTCTCACCCGGACTATTACTCCTATCATAGGGCAATAGGGCATCCTCTCGAAGACTGATTCATATTCAAGAATTGGGTCGAATACCAATATCAACGAGGCATGTTCGCTCTGTCCAGCAGCTGGAGGGTAACCCGCCGCAAAAGCATGAACCCAAATCCACAAAAGTAGAGTCGGATCAACATCGGTCTTGGAAGTGAGCTCGTACCTGTCACTTGATAACGCTGTCAGAAGAAGAGCCCGAGAATATGGATGAACTCCCCTGGTGCTTCGAAAATGATGATGACGAGGTAATCTCTGAGTTTCCACCGGCGCCAAAAAAGCTGGAAGATGGAATACATACTACTGCAGATAACCTCAAGAAAATTGATTTGGGGACGACAAGTGACCCGCGGTCGACGTTCGTCAGTGAGCTGTTGTCTGAAGAAAGGATGGCTACGCTAAAAGACGTGCTCATGCAGCATAAAGACTGCTTCGCATGGAACTATTCCGAGATGCCAGGATTAGATCCAGAGATTGCTGTGCATAAATTGGCGATATCTCCGGACGTCAAGCCGATCAAACAAGCGCCCAAAAGAATGCGGCTCGAGCTTGAGATGAGCATCAACGCCGAGGTCAAAAAGCTAATCGACTCCGGCTTCATCCAAGAGGTTCAGTACCCTGACTGGATCGCCAACATCGTCCCAGTGATGAAAAAAAATGGGATGGTGCGCATCTGCGTGGACTTTCGGTACCTCAATAAAACTTGCCCGAAGGATGATTTTCCCATACCGGTTACCGAGCTGATGATAGACAATACGTCCACTCATGAAATTTTCTCCTTCATGGACGGCTCATCAAGATACAATCAGATAAAGATACACCCTGAGGACCAGAAACATACCGCTTTCCGGAACCCTTTAGGTATATTCTGCTACAAGGTGATGCCTTTCGGTCTAAAGAACGCCGGTGCCACCTATCAGAGGGCCATGACGAAGATTTTCGATGACCTCATACATGAAATCGTCGAATTCTATATCGACGACCTCGTAGTTAAAAGCAAATCATACGAGGAATATTTAGAGCATCTGAAGATCATGTTTCAGCGCCTTCGGCAATACAACTTGAAGATGAACCCTCTTAAATGCGCGTTCGGAGTTTTCTCGGGCAAATTTCTAGGATTCGTCGTCCGACACCGAGGCATCGAGATAGATCCGTCAAAGATCAAGGCGATTATGGAAATGCCTCTGCCAAGGACTCTCAAGCAATTACGGTCTCTCTAAGGGAAGCTCGCGTATATCCGGCGATTTATAGCCAATCTCTCCGGCAAGTGCCACCCCTACAGTCACCTAATGAAGAAGGGAACCCCGTTCGTCTGGGATCACAAATGCCGAAGCGCACTGGACGAAATCAAGCAATACCTGCAGAATCCGCCAGTACTGGCCGCTCCCGTTAAAGGAAAACCTCTCGTCCTGTACACAACAGCCCTCGAAGGTTCGTTAGGTGCGCTGTGGGCACAAAAGAATGATCAAGGGAAAGAAAGAGCTCTCTACTATCTGAGTCGAGTTCTACTGGGGGTAGAAAGCAACTACTCCCCCATCGAAAAACACTGCCTGGCGTTGATTTTCGCAATAACGGAGCTCAGACACTATGCGTTGGCACATGAGGTCCATCTCATATCAAAGGTGGATCCCCTCAAATATTTGATGTCAAAATCCAAATTAACGGGATGACTCGCTAAATGGGCCCTGCTCTTGATAGAGTTCTTGATAACTTATCGTCTCCTCAAGGCAGTGAAAGGCCAGGCCATCGCCGACTTCCTCGCCGAGCATCCGATACCTACCGATTCTCCTTTGAATTGCGAACTGCCAGACGAACATGCGTTTGACACGATCGACGGTAGTGATACCCAGTGGGAACTCTATTTTGATGGGGCATCTTCCATGAAGAAGCGCAAACAAAGCACCCATATAATCAAATCGGGGGTAGGCCTCATCTTCGTAACTCCACAAGGAGGGATAATGCGCTTTGCTTTCTCCTTAGCGGAGCCGAGAACGAATAACGAAGCCGAGTATGTAGCTTTGATAACAAGTCTCGAAATTGCCATCGACATGGGAATTGAAAAACTCCTCATATACGGAGATTCCCAACTGATCATTAGTCAAGTAAACGGCGACTATCAAACGTGCAAGCCTGAGTTGGTGAAATACGGCGAGAGAGTACAGCGACTGCTGACTCAAATTCCTTCCTACACCCTAGAAAGCATACCGCACGCGGAAAATAGCAAAGCGGATGTGTAAATCCCCATTTCCATCAATGAAATTTTTCTGTATTTCCCAAGTCCCCTGAATGTTTTTCTAATTTTTCTTGTATTTTTGTATGAATTTGGAACTTAGGTTTTGATATAAAAAATTCCCCAAATATCAGCCCAGCCCATTTTCCACAACCCCGGCCCAAACAAATTAATTAAACTAAATAAACATATGTTATTCCTCAGCCGGCCCAAGAATAAAATTTAAGCAAAACCAAATAATTTTTCCCCAAAGCTTCCCGACCCGACTCCCATACCCGACCAGCCTCACCTCTCTTCCCCACTCCCATTTCTTTTCCCGCTTCTTCTTTATTCTGCACCCCCTCTCGTCGTCGCCCCACGCTCCACGCCACCGCCCCGTTCGGGACCACGACCCGACGTCCCCACTCCTCGACTACGCGCACCCCCACTCCCCCTCTCAACCTCATCCCCCTCTCTCCCATACAAAGCCGAGCCCCTCGTCCCCTCTACCCTTTTTTTCACTGCACCCAGCCTCCTCCTCGACCCTTCACCGCACACCAACCTCCACTCGTCGACGAACCTCCTCCAACCTCCTCCTTCATCACCGAGCCCCCTAGCCTCCTCCTAAAGCCCTCGCCTTCACCTCAACACCCACTGCTCTTCACCAAAACCCATCTCCTCGCAAGAACCCCACCACCTGCACCCTCATGCCGACGAGCTCTCTACTGCCCTGAACCACCTCGTCGACCCTCTGCGTCATCAGCATCATCACCATCACCACAAAACCCGAGCCCCACTACCTCACTCCCTCTCTCCAAACCCACTGCCATCATCCAAACCCCTCCGCTGTGCCATCTCCGGAGCGACCACCGCCGACCATCATCAACCCCAGCACGCCCCTGGAGATCCACAGCACCACACTCTGCCTTCGGTGATCGCAAGCCATCTCCGGGCAACTCCGACGACGAACTCGAAACGCGAGCCGAGGCCGTGAATCCAAACCGTACCATTCGTCGCGCGTTCGTGCCGTTGCCGCTGCCGTGCGTCGCCAAAGCGTCTCCAGGCAAGTACCCTACTTGCTACATGCTAGATTATTTCCGTTACAATCCAAAATACTATTAATTCTGTGTTTATAATTCGTGAAACTTATAAGACATACGTGTTTGATGCAAGACCCGAATGAAAACCTTCCATTAAATTGATGGAACATGATCATATACTCTGGCCCGTATGGCAATGAACATGGTGGTGAAATTTTACTCGAAAATATAATCGTTACTGGCTTGAACGATCACCCCCAATTACGCCTGTTAAAACTGACTATTTCCCGCATCTGAAATTTGTTAAAATCATAATTAATTGTGTACACATTGAAATGATGCGTTCGAGGGCTCAAATCGAAGACGACTCGATGACCTAGAACCCATAAAAATTTTACATTGTTTCTGTACTGAAATTGTGACGAGAACTGATTCGGAGAGCGGCTCTGGACTGCAGTCCAGAGCAGCTCCGGCTGTTGATTTCTATCCCGTAGTGCTTACCCCTTTGCTGCCTGAACTTATATATTGCGGAACCCTATACCTTACTGAAGATGAAACTGTTCTCTAAATAATTCAAGTGATTTCACCCCTTTTTATCGCCGTTTACTATTTAAACTGCAATTTAAAAGAACAGGACGTATAGCAGTCCCAAACAGAAACAGAACTGATACCCTAGTATTGAACAGTACATAACTTCTGACGTAGAGATGCTATTGAGAATCCGTCTGATGTGTTGGAAACTCTACTGAAAACCCTAAATTTGATTCAACTGTAGCATCGCTAGATTCTGATCCTAACTGGGTGAAAATTGTGCCGCGAAACGAACGTTCAGTTCAGAAACTGAATTTCCTGCAGCGAACATTCAGTTCAGAAACTAAATTTCCTGCAGCGAACACTTAAATTGAAATGGATGTAACTTGAATACCCGAAATCCGATTGCACTGAAACAAATTTTTCTGAACTGCCGACAGAGTGTACTTGTTACCGTATTTGTATTGTTTTACTGAATTCTGAACAAATGAATTACTGCAATTTTTGTAAGCTCATGAAGTGCATAATAGTTCATATTACACATGACTTGTTAACTGCATAAATGTACATAACTTACCCAACTGCCATACATCTAGTGATAGTGCGCGTTATTATTCAGTGTACAATGCATTATCGTACGTGAATGATATTGGTTTAGGAGTGTCAAGTACGCCAATGGAAAAGTGAATGATTCGTGACAGTGATTAATACAGTAAACAGTGACAAAACCGTGTTATTGGTGCATACTTGTACACGACTAAATCATAATCATCAATAGTGTAAACCTGGGGAAAAAGGGGAAATCGAAGTGGAAAGAGCATCGTATTTAGCGAGGACCGTGTTTTAGAGGATGATCATTCGAACAGCGACTCTTATATATATTAGGTAGGATCTAGCGATCCGGCTAATAGGGTTATGTCCCGGGCGTGTGGGCCGTTGTCTCGGGTATGTACGAGACTCCCATTAAACATGATCCTCCTTTCCACAACTCGATTTCAAACATGACTTAGAGACTGATAGGGACACGGATCATACTTGCATCATTTAGTGACATAGTGATCATCTGCATTTTATCTCCACTTTTATTACTTTCATTTTCTGGTTTCTTGTTATTATTATAATATTATTATTATGTCGCTCTGACGACCTGAGTATGCATGCTCAGTGATAGAGATGGATTCGCCTGACCTCGAGAAGACCGTGAAGATCCAGACTAGTGAACCAGTTACATTTCTACATTGATACTCCTGGTTAGTTGCCTTTTTGCTTACTTCCATTGAGCTCAGATTCATTTATGCCTGATAGTTTAGTGACTGCATTCTCTTTACCCGTATTGCATTTTACTGATTACCATATAATGCTAGAAACCGAAATGTGACTACGACAGGATCTTTCCTTGATCGTAGGAGCATGGCTAGCCTTGTCACCCTTGCATTCCGTATTTTGGGAAGCGGGGCGTGACATGGTTTTGTTGGTATCAGAGCGCGCCGGGTTTAGAATAAAATTGCAGTTCAATTTAGGGATCCCTTGAATCATACTTTGTTTCCTTACTTTCACTTCCATATACTACCTGTGCATCACCACTCAAGCTCATGTTTTGAATCTTGTCTACCTTATCTTTTCCTCGTGTTCGCATCATTAATCGTTATTTTCCTTCGTGTTCCACTATCTGATCATGACCCTTACTTTCTGGCCATGGCCAACCATGGGGCAACACCGCTTCTTGAGGAGGACACTCGGTCCTGCGTTTCTTTCGACTGTATGTTAGCGAGTTCAGATGACGAGGTGATTTGGTCCATATGTCATATTCAACGACGGCAAATATGAGGACGAGGGAATCGATGTCGTAGATCCAGAGATCAATTTGATTAATGACTCTATCGATGAAGAGGACCTAATAGGAGGGTATCCACAGGGAAATACGGTAGAGGAGGAACCCGATGGGGATCCTGAAGAGGAAGACCCTATGGAAGAAGATCCAGAAGAAGACTCGGAACAGGCAGCTATGACGCAATCCTCAGGATGGATTGGATGAGTACCTTCCATGCAGTTATTGATTGCCGAGCAAGGAATGTGACTCTCCGCATTCCCAATCACCCAGAGTTTATTTTCGAAGGCAGGAGCAAATCTTTGGAGCCAACCAAGTATAGAGCCAAGCCAAAGTAGCTGACAGCTATGGAGATTGATGAGAGCCCAGCCTCAGAGATTGTTCGGGATTTTCTAGATGTGTTCCCTGAAAGTTTACCAGGTCTACCACCTCCGCGCGTCTTAGAATTCTCGATCGATTTGACTCCAGGTACAGCACCTCGGGAACAGGAAGCTATGACGCAATCCTCGGGATGGATTGGATGAATACCTTCCATGCAGTTATTGATTGCCGAGCAAGGAATGTGACCCTCCGCATTCCCAATCACCCAGAGTTTATTTTCGAAGGCAGGAGCAAATCTTTGGAGCCAACCAAGTATAGAGCCAAGCCAAAGTAGCTGACAGCTATGGAGATTGATGAGAGCCCAGCCCCAGAGATTGTTCGGGATTTTCTGGATGTGTTCCCTGAAAGTTTACCAGGTCTACCACCTCCGCGCGTCTTAGAATTCTCGATCGATTTGACTCCAGGTACAGCACCAGTTTCCAAGGCCCCGTACAGAATGGCACCGGTTGAGTTGGCAGAATTGAAGAAGCAAATTGAAGAATTCCTAGAGAAGGGATTTATCCGGCCGAGCGTTTCACCGTGGGGTGCACCAGTTTTGTTAGTGAAGAAGAAGGATGGATCGCTGCGGATGTGTATAGATTATCGGGAGCTGAACAAAGTCACAATAAAGAACAAGTACCCAATTACACGCATCGACGACTTATTCGATCAGTTAAGTGGGTCCAAGGTATTTTCGAAGCTGGATCTCCGTTCTGGATATCATCAAATCAGAGTAGCAGCCGATGATGTATGCAAGATGGCTTTCAGGACCCGATACGGACATTATGAGTTCCTTGTGATGCCGTTCGGTGTTACCAATGCTCCAGCAATATTCATGGACCTGATGAACGGGGTGTTTGCGAAGTACTTGGACACGTTTGTCGTTGTATTTATCGACGGCATACTAGTCTACTCGAAGACCCGGGAGGAGCATGTTGAGAATTTGCGCACGGTTTTTCAAATTCTTCGGGAAGAGAAGCTGTACGCGAAATTGAGCAAGTGTGAATTTTGGCTCGACAAGGTTCAGTTCTTGGGACACATTGTTTCGGGCGAAGGCATCTCAGTGGACCCGGCAAAGATAGAATCTGTCAGAGATTGGCCAACGCCGAAGTCAGTGGCCAAGATCAGAAGCTTTCTGGGATTGGCAGGATATTATCGGAGGTTTGTCCAAGACTTTTCAAGAATCGCTGAACCATTGATGAGGTTGACACGGAAGGATGTACCGTTTGCGTGAACAGAGGAGTGCACTCAGGCATTTGATACACTGAAGCAAAAGTTAACTACGGCACCCATTCTTACAGTACCAGATGATTCCGGTGGTTTAGTGATACATAGTGATGCCTCAGGGAAGGGATTAGGCTGTGTTCTGATGCAGCACAGTCGAGTGGTTGCTTACGCCTCTCGACAGCTGAGAAATCATGAGAGGAACTACCCTACGCATGACTTGGAGTTAGCTGCAGTGGTTTTTGCGTTGAAGATTTGGAGGCACTATCTATTGGGCGAGAAGGTGGAGGTGTACACGGATCATAAAAGTCTGAAGTACGTCTTCACTCAGAAAGAACTAAACATGAGGCAGCGCCGATGGCTAGAACTGATGGCAGATTACTACTTGGACCTTCAATATCACCCAGGGAAAGTAAATGTTGTACCAGATCCTCTCAGTCACAAGCCAGCGGTCATGATGTTGACAAATCAGAGGAGCATTATTGAGGATTTTCATAGACTCGAGCTTGAGGTCATCACACCGGGCGCAATCAGTCAATTTTGGCAACTACAGGTGCAGTCCTCCCTTGTGGATCGCATCAAGACTGTACAAGCGGATGATCCTCGATTGAAAAAGTTCAGAGCGCAAGTAGAAGCCGGACTGAGAACGGACTTAATCATACATGAATACGGTTCTCTGAGATTCGGTAGCAGACTCTGCGTACCCAAAGGAGATGTTCGAGAAGAAGTACTGGCTGAGGCTCATAGTTTAGCTTATTCTGTGCATCCGGGAGGTACAAAGATGTATCGAGATCTAAAGCAGCATTTTTGGTGGAACGGGATGAATCGAGAAATTGCGCGGTTCGTATCCAGGTGCTTGGTATGCCAGCAGGTGAAGGCGGAACATCAGAGGATAGCAGGATTGTTACAACCGCTTCCGATACCAGAATGGAAGTGGGAGCACATTACCATGGATTTCGTGACGGCCTTACCACGGAGCCCTAGGGGCAACAACGCCATTTGGGTTATCGTCGACCGTCTCACGAAAGTTGCACATTTCTTACCTTTCCGAGTGGGACAGTCGACAGAGTCACTGCCAGAGAGATACATGCAGGAGATAGTGCGACTTCACGGAGTCCCGGTCGGCATTGTGTCAGATCAAGACACCAGATTTATTTCGCACTTTGGGAGGAGCTTACAGGAGAGTTTGGGTACCCGCCTCAAGTTCAGCACAACTTATCACCCGCAGACGGACGGACAATCCGAGCGTACGATTCAGACGCTCGAGGATATGTTGAGAGCCTGCATGTTGAATTTTCCGGGTTCCTGGGAAGACCATCTGCATCTAGTCGAGTTTTCCTATAACAACGGTTACCAGGCTAGCATCCAGATGGCTCCTTTCGAAGCACTTTACGGGCGGAAGTGTCGATCCCTAGTTTGTTGGGATGATGTAGGAGAACAAAAATTATTGGGTCCCGAGCTCATTGTTCAGACAGTCGACAAGGTCCAGATGATCAGGCAACGCATTAAGACGGCTCAGGATCGACAGAAGAGTTGGACGGATACCAGCAGGAGAGCACTAGAATTTGAAGTCGGAGATCACGTTTTCCTGAAGATTTCCCCTACCCGTGGAGTTATCAGGTTTGGAGGTCGGGGAATGATCTGTCCCCGCTTCATCGGACCTTTTGAGGTGCTAGAGCGAGTAGGAGAGGTGGCCTATCGACTTGCCTTGCCTCCATCACTAGCTGGTGTACACAATACCTTCCACGTATCTCAGTTGCGGCGTTATGTTCGGGATGAGAGGCATGTTCTGGACTATTCGGAGTTAGCTTTGGGTACCGACCTATCTTACGAGGAGCAGCCCACCACCATCCTCGACCGCAGAGAGAAAGTGCTGAGGAATAAGGTCATTCCGTTAGTCCGAGTGTCTTGGGGCGGTCGTTCCCCAGGAGAATCTACCTGGGAGCGGGAGGAAGATATCCGTGCACGTTTTCCACATCTCTTTGTTTAGTACTTTTGTTTCATTGTATCCTTGTTAAATTTCGAGGACGAAATTTTTGTAAGGAAGGTATAATGTAAATCCCCGTTTCCATCAATGAAATTTTTCTGTATTTCCCAAGTCCCCTGAATGTTTTTCTAATTTTTCTCGTATTTTTGTATGAATTTGGAACTTAGGTTTTAATAAAAAAATTCCCCAAATATCAGCCCAGCCCGTTTTCCACAACCCCAGCCCAAACAAATTAATTAAACTAAATAAACATATGCTATTCCTCAGCCGGCCCAAGAATAAAAATTAAGCAAAACCAAATAATTTCCCCCAAAGCTTCCCGACCCGACTCCTATACCCGACCCGCCTCACCTCTCTTCCCCACTCCCATTTCTTTTCCTGCTTCTTCTTTATTCTGCACCCCCCCCCCACGTCGTCGCCCCATGCTCCAGGCCACCGCCCCGTTCGCGACCACGACCCTACATCCCCACTCCTCGACTGCGCGTGCGCCCACTCCCCCTCTTAACCTCATCCCCCTCTCTCCCATAAACAGCCGAACCCCTCGTCCCCTCTACCCTTTTTTCATTGCACCCGGCCTCCTCCTCGACCTTTCACCGCACACCAACCTCCACTCACCGACGAACCTCCTCCAACCTCCTCCTTCATCACCGAGCACCCTAGCCTCCTCCTAAAGCCCTCACCTTCACCTCAACACCCACTGCTCTTCACCAAAACCCATCTCCTCGCAAGAACCCCACTACCTGCACCCTCACGCCGGCGAGCTCCCCACTACCCTGAACCACCTCGTCGACCCTCTGCGTCATCTGCATCATCACCATCACCACAAAACCCGAGCCCCACTACCTCACTCCCTCTCTCCAAACCCACTGCTATCATCCAACCCCCCTCCCCGCTGTGCCATCGCCGGAGTGACCACCGCTGACCATCGTCGACCCCAGCATGCCCCTGAAGATCCACAGCACTACACTCCGCCTCCAGTGATCACGAGCCGCTCCGAGCAACTCCGACGACGAACCCGAAACGCGAGCCGAGGCCGTGAATCCAAACCGTATCGTTCATTGCGCGTTCGTGCCGTTGCCGCTGCTGTGCGTCGCCAAAGCATCTCCAGACAAGTACCCTACTTGCTACATGCTAGATTATTTCCGTTACAATCCAAAATACCATTAATTCCGTGTTTATAATTCGTGAAACTTATAAGACATAAGTGTTTGATGCAAGACCCGAATGAAAAACTTCCATTAAATTGACGGAACTTGATCATATACTCTGGCCCATGTGGCGATGAACATGGTGGTGAAATTTTACTGGAAAATATAATCGTTACTGGCTTGAACGATCACCCCCAATTATGCCCGTTAAAACTGACCATTTCCCGCATCTGAAATTTGTTAAAATCATAATTAATTCTGTACACATTGAAATGATGCGTTCGAGGGCTCAAATCGAAGACGACTCGACCACCTGGAACCCATAAAAGTTTTACATTGTTTCTATACTGAAATTGTGATGAGAAATGGTTCGGAGAGCGGCTCTGGACTGCAGTCCAGAGCGGCTCCGGCTGTTGATTTCTATCCCGTAGTGCTTACCCCTTTGCTGCCTGAACTTGTATATTGCGGAACCCTATGCCTTACTGAATATGAAACTGTTAGCTAAATAATTCAAGTGATTTCACCCCTTTTTATCGCCGTTTACTATTTAAACTGCAATTTAAAAGAACAGGACGTATAGCAGTCCTAAACAGAAACAGAACTGATACCCTAGTGTTGAACAGTACATAACTTCTGACATAGAGATGCTATTGAGAATCCGTATGATGTGTTAGAAACCCTACTGAAAACCCTAAATTTCATTCAACTGTAGCATCGCTAGATTCTGATCCCAACTGGGTGAAAATTGTGCCGCAAAACGGACGTTCAGTTCAGAAACTGAATTTTCCGCAGCGAACACTTAAATTGAAACGGCTATAACTTGAATACCCGAAATCCGATTTCACTGAAACAAATTTTCTGAACTACCGACAGAGTGTACTTGTTACCTTATTTGTATCGTTTCACTGAATTCTGAACATATGAATTACTGCAATTTTTGTAAGCTCATGAAGTGCATAATAATTCATATTACACATGACTTGTTAACTGCATAAATGTACATAACTTACCCAACTGCCATACACCTAGTGATAGTGCGCGTTATTATTCAGTGTACAATGCATTATCGTGCATGAATGATATTGGTTTAGGAGTGTCAAGTACGCCAATGGAAAAGTGAATGATTCGTGACAGTAATTAATACAGTGAACAGTGACAAAACCGTGTTATTGGAGCATACTTGTACACGACTAAATCATAATCATCAATAGTGTAAACCTGGGGAAAAAGGGGAAATCGAAGTGGAAAGAGCATCGTATTTAGCGAGGACCGTGTTTTAGAGGATGATCATTCGAACATCGACTCTTATATATATTAGGTAGGATCTAGCGATCCGGCTGACAGGGTTATGTCCCGGGCGTGTGGGCCGTTGTCTCGGGTATGTACGAGACTCCCGTTAAACATGATCCTCCTTTCCACAACTCGATTTCAAACATGGCTTAAAGACTGATAGGTACACGGATCATACTTGCATCATTTAGTGACATAGTGATCATCTGCATTTTATCTCCACTTTTATTACTTTCATTTTCTGGTTTCTTGTTATTATTATAATATTGCTATTATGTCGCTCTGACGACCTGAGTATGCATGCTCAGTGATAGAGGTGGATTCACCTGACCTCGAGAAGACCGTGAAGATCCAGACTAGTGACCCAGTTACATTTCTACATTGATATTCCTGGTTAGTTGCCTTTTTGCTTACTTCCATTGAGCTCAGATTCATTTATGCCTGATAGTTTAGTGACTGCATTCTCTTTACCCGTATTGCATTTTACTGATTACCATATAATGCTAGAAGCCGAAATGTGACTACGACAGGAACTTTCCTTGATCGTAAGAGCATGGCTGGCCTTGTCATCCTTGTATTCTGTATTTTGGGAAGCGGGGCGTGACAGGATGCATTAGCTAAGCTCGCTAAAGAACTGGTTGACAAAAACCTCGATGACGTGAGGATCGTTGTGCAAAGCCGTCGGGTTCTCGCACCAGCAGAAATACCTCCGGAGTCGTCTGAAGAAAAGGGAGCGACCGAGCAAACGACTCTACAAATAAAAGACCAGGAAAAGGCTAAGAATTGGAGGGAAGTCTTTATAGACTACTTCAAATCCCGTCGAACATCTGAAGATGCGTCCTCAAGACATCAGCTTATGAAACGAGCTCTGTCTTTTGCCTTTGTCAACAATACTCAGTACAAGAGGTCATTTGATTCTCTGTAGTTAAGATGCCTGGGACCTGAAGAGGCAAAGAGAGTCATCCAAGAAACTCACGACGGACTCTGCGGTTCTTACCAAGCCGGTCCAAAGATGAAGCCGAAGATCAAACGGATGGGTTATAATTGGCCCACGATGATCCAAGACTGCCTCGAATACGCAAAGCAGTGCCATTCGTGCCAGATTCACGGCGACTTTATCCATCAGCATCCAAATCCACTACATCCAACGGTGGCTAGCTGGCCGTTCGAAATGTGGGGGACTGACATAATCGGCCCCATCGAACCAGCATCGTCCAGAGGACATCAATTCATTTTGGCAACAACTGATTACTTCTCCAAATGGGCAGAAGCAGTACCGCTAAGGGAAGTGAAGACGGAGAATATACTCCATTTCTTCAAGATACACGTCATTTATCGGTTTGGAACTCCACGACGGATTATCTCCGATAACGGGCCAGCCTATAGAAGCCACAAGATCAGCCGCTTCGCACAACAGCATAATATAGACTGGAGATACTCCTTAGTCTATAATCCCCGGGCTAACGGTCTAGCTGAGGCTTTTAACAAGACCTTGACAAAGATCGTGAAAAAGACGGTGTCACGAAATAAGAAGGACTGGCACGAGAGACCGCATGAAGCTCTCTGGGCGTATCGAACTACGTTCAAAACGGCCACAAACACAACGCCATACACATTGGTATTCGGTACAGAGGCGGTACTCCCCCTCGAGATAGAGTTACCCTCTCTACGAATGGCAGTTCACTACGAGCTAACGGACGAATAGAATGCTCACCTTCGGCTTGAGGAGCTCGATGCCCTTGATGAAACCCGACTCATAGCGCAACAAAATCTGGAGGCTTACAAAGCAAAGATGACGCGCTCATACGAAAGATTGACTAGGCCGAGAACATTCCACCAAGGCGAACTCGTGCTAGTGGTCAAAAGACCTATGATCCCCAATCGTGCCAAAAGGGGGAAATTCGAGCCGAACTATGAAGGCCCGTATATCATAGAAAAAGTTTACCAGGGTGGAGCCTATCTACTCATGGACATGCATGGCGAAAGGCCCTTCAGGCCAATAAACGGTCGCTTCCTGAAGAAGTACTACGCCTGACGAGTCACGGCCTAGGTCAATGATAGATGACAACGACTATGTCCGCTCGCTATCTTCCTAAGCCCAAACTCTATAAGTAGTAGCCGGCTAACGGACCGAAACGTCCTTAAACTAACAATGGACCGAAATGTCCTTAAACTAACAATGGACTACTATGTCCTAAAACTAGCTGTTGACCGAGATGTCGATAAACTACTGTGGGTTACAGCATCCCAAAACTGATACAAAAAAAAGAGAAAAGAAAAAGAAAAAAAATGGTATGTCCATAAGCAAAAAAAGGCACGGATGAAAATCCGAAAGGGCTCCGTGAGTAAAAACAGCAGGGCTACCAGTGAGTTTTGTGAAAACCCGAAGGGCGCAATCTCGTTAAAAGACACTTGCAAGGTCCTCTCGACTTTGTAAGGAGAAACCACCTGCGTGAGATCCTTACGACTCACAAGGGAGCAACATACTTAGGGATCCCCACGATTCCTATGGAGAAATTACGCTTGCGATATCCTCACGACTCGTAAGGAGAACCCTCTTATAAGACCCTCACGGCTCATAAGATTTGAAAGTCTTAAGCTACAGGGATCTAAACCTGTTCTTAAGCAACCACCACAACCTCCAATTTTGCCCTACAAACGGTTCAGTGCTGATCCTTGTATACAATCCACGGGCGCGAATAAACATTTCCCTAACAAAGTCCCATCCGTGACTAGGGATATGTTTGCACGGTGAATAACCCTTGTGAGTCTTCTCGACTTATAAAGAGAAAACACTCTTGTAAGATCCTTACGACTTATAAGAGAAGCCGTACACTTAGGAATCCTCACGATCCCTAAGGAAAAATTACACCTACGAGATCCTCACGACTCGTAGGGAGAAAAACCTTTATGAGACCCTTACGGCTCATAAAGTTGAAAGCCTTAGCCGACAGGATCCTAACCCTGTTCGCTAAGCCACCTTTGTTCGACATCGACAGAGGCAAATGATGATTCACTCCTGGCAATATCCCAGTTGTAGCGGTGCTGATGCCGAAATCGGTGTCTAACTCCAAGCTTGCAGCAAAGAAGCTGGCGAGCCACACATGCATACGAAATAGCCGAAATGATGGGGCAACTTGCAATAATCAGCAAGTAAAAATGTATGCATGCAAAATAGCCGAAATGATTGGGCAACTCGCAATAAAAAGCAGCGAGGAAAAATAAAATAAATAGCCGAAATGATTGGGCACCGCGAAAAATAACCGAAATGATTGGGCAGTCGCGACCTTCATGATATAAAACCTGAAATGATAGAGCACCGCGGAAAGAAATATATATAAAATGAAATTTATGCCCTACAGGTGATATCACATCAATCCCTGTATACAATCCAGGGGCGCAAACAAAGGAGGAATCACACCTTCCCTCCCCAGGCTCCATCGGAAGAAGAAGCCAAATCTCAACGGTTCACAGACAACCTGGAGACCACTTCGATATTCGTCTCATTACAACAGACGCAACGTCATCCACATGACCCCATTCGAAAATACGTCATCCACATGACCCCATTCGAAAATACGTCATCCACATGACCCCGTTCAGAAATACGTCATCCACATGACCCGTTCGGTAATACGTCATCAACATGACCCCGTTCGGAAATACGTCATCCACATGACCCCGCTCAGAAATACATCATCCACATGACCCCGTTCGGAAATACGTCATCAACATGACCCCGTTCGGAAATACGCTATCCATATGACCCCGCTCAGAAATACACCATCCACATGACCCCGTTCGGAAATACGTCATCCACATGACCCCGTTCGGAAATACGTCATCAACATGACCCCGTTCGGAAATACGTCATCCACATGACCCCGTTCAGAAATACGTCATCCACATGACCCCGTTCGGACATACGTCATCAACATGACCCCGTTTCGGAAATACGTCATCCACGTGACCCCGTCTCTAAAATACGTCATCAACATGACCCCATCACGGAAATACGTCATCAGCATGACCCCGTCTCGGAAATACGTCATCCACATAACCCCGTCTCAGAAATACGTCATCAATATGACCCCGTCACGAAAATACGTCATCAGTATGACCCCGTCTCGGAAATACGTCATCCATATGACCCCGTTTCGGAAATACGTCATCTACATGTCAATCCCACTAAACACTTACGGGTCCTCTCGATTCGTAAGGAAGAAAACTCTCTTATAAGATCCTTACGACTTATAAGGGAAAACGCGCTTGGGAATCCTTACGATTCCTAAGGAGAAAATACACCTACGAGATCCTCACGACTCGTAGGGAGAAAAATCTTTATGAGACCCTCACGGCTCATAAAATTGAAAAGTCTTAAGTGACAGATCCTAACCCTGTTTCCTAAGCCATCACCACCCTACAAAGAGTCCAAGATGGACAGCTATATACTATCTACAGGCCATACTTGCCATAGTAACATGCCACCAACACAGCAAAGAGAAGAAAGTGACAGTAAGGAAAACATTTGATTCGCATTTGATAAAGCGTGTGAAGCATACCTGTTCATGCATATGCAAAAGATTTAGTACATAAAATAAAACACGCTGAAATGAGGAATTTGCCATTCATACTTTGAAAAAGTTCTTACAATTATGAAAGCAGTAAACGAAAACATCATCAAAATGTTTACAATGGTAAAACCTCAGATCCAGGGCATGGATTGAGGAATTCAAAAGTGAGGCAGTCTAGAATCTTTCTGGCCTTTCTGACCATTCTCGTGTGCATCCTCTCGCGCTCACGAGTGTCGAGATCCTCAGCAATGTCCCCCTCCCTTCAATAAGAAGCGATTATCGTCGTCTGTTGGAAAACCTGATGCAGAATATCGATGAGGTTATCTCGCCGCTTCTTCGAGATCAGCCTCGACAGGTACACTGAATGCACCTTGTCTTCGGCATCATCCAGCGCATTAAGCGGTATGGCCTCATGAAATCCAGGAAGTGCTCTCCAAATTGCTCCCACTACGGTTTTCAAGAGAGCGGAACGGCGAGGAAGCAGCCAACCGACGCATGCATATAGACGACCCATAATCTCCGCACATTGGGCATCTGTAAACTCTTGGTTTTGGCAATGGCCCTGTACGCGGATATCCTCATAAGTAATAAACTCGTTCAGACTGTATAAATGAACAGCCATAGTGCCTGAAAAGAAACATCATTAGAAGATCAGTAATGAAGAAAAACAAATATGGAATTTAAAGGACTCTTGATATCCCCGTGGAGAAAACAAATTCTAATTATGACACCTAATAAATTCAAATTTGTGAGAAATTCTAAAAAAAAAAGGGAATCTCATTTAATAAGCGACCCTTCGGGTCAAGGAGTTAAACTCCTCGAGAGCAATGCTCTGCAGACAGGAATGACACCTATCAAAGACAATTATGAAAGGAATTTAAAGAGATTCCCCGAGAATGCTAAGAACTTGGCTCTGTAAGGATGATGAAAAACCCATCAAGAATTAATTAAAATTAATTTTTATAAATTAAAAATTCTGGGATCTTAAAGATCCATGAAAAAACTCTTAAGAGTTCTTCATCAAAGATTAAGAAATCTACACATGATTCAAAAGAGCAAGGCTCTGTTTATGGGCTGAGAAACCCCAAAAGATCTCTTTAGATCTATGGGTTCATGAGAGCAAAGCTCTACTGATGAAACCCTAAATGGGTTTTCTGTAGATCAAAGATCTATAAAGAGCAAGGCTCTATTAATTGGTAAAACCCTAATTTATTAAAATTTATTAAAAATTTTAAAAAAAACTTTACCTAAGTTTGGAAAGAGTTTTTACTCTTGAGAAGTTCTTAAACTGAAGAGTTGTGCTCTGAACAAAAATTCTCAAAGAAGATGATAATCATCTAGAAGACCAAAGGTCCTATTTATAGGTATTGAACCGCCTCTTCAACTTCTGAGTTGATCCAAGGGCACAGATGATGCCACCGCCGCACTCACGTGTGCAGCACGTGAGCGCAACGGTGGGGGGCATTTGTTTCCCCCAATCAGAGCAAAGCTCTGTTTTGAAATTCAAAATTCAAAAATTGAAGCAACGCTTCAGATTCAGCGCTCTGCGCTGCACGCCACGTGTCAAATACGGATGCGCTAGCGCAGGCTGCGCTGCGTCCTAGGCAGCGCACCCCCAATCAGAGCAAAGCTCTGTTTTAAAATTCAAAATTCAAAATTCAAAATTAAAGCAACGCTTCAGATCCAGCGCTCTACGCTGCGGCCACGTGTCAAACACGGGTGCGCTAGCGCAGGCTGCGCTGCGCGCCACGTGTCAAACGTAGGTGCGCTAGCGCTGGAATTAAAAATTCCCCACCGATAGATCAAAAGATCTAATAATGATAAATCATTAATTAATCAGAATTAAAATTCTGCATGTAAAGATCTTTCCAATCTTGTTAAAAAACTTCTGTAAAACGGGAGCTCTAGGATCAAAGATCCAACGGTGGGGAAACATCCCCAAATCAATCATAGAAAGATCTCTTTAACTGATTTAACAAATCAATTGGCCCTATATAAAGGCCCCAAGACCTAAAGTGAGAAACCCCCTACAAACTTTGAGAAAACTCAAAGAAGGAAGAGCAAGCTCTTAGCAAAAGAAGATTAATTCTTCAAGGTAAAGAACATGATTCTTAAACACGGAGATGAAATCATCTCATGAAAAAAAGAACCATCTTCTAAAAAAGATCATCGATCTACAAAAGGCCAAGGTCTTTGATAAAAAAGAGATCAAAAGATCTCATCATAAAAACAAAAGAAGTATTTACTTCATTCACAGATCATTGATCTACAAAGGCAGCGCCTTTTTATAAATAAGAATTTTTGTTCTTGAATCTTGAGGCAAAGCCTCCTTTAAAAAGAACATAAACTTGTTCTCTGATCATAAATTTGATCAAATGCGCTTTGCGCTATTGGAAAGTGCCTTGCACTCATGAACTGTGCATTTGTGCTCCTTGGATCGGCGCTCGGCGCCAAAACATGCCACGTGTCAACCGTAGACACCACTTGCGCTTTGCGCTCCTGAAACAGCGCATTGCGCTCATGGGCTAGAGCTCAGTGCCAAACGCGCCACGTGTCACTCACTGATGCGCCATCAAACTAGCGCAACGCGCTCATAAATTGAAAGCGCAATGCGCTCATAAACTGGCACTTAGCGCTAAGCGCGAGACGTGTCCTTTTCGTGTGCGCTACTTGGCAGAAGCGCAATGCGCTCTTTAATTGGCGCAAAGTGTCTGGTGCGCCACGTGGCGCGCTGTCAGAACACACATTGTTCTGAGGAATGCTCTGCATTCAACACAAGACAAAAAAGATGTCAAGACCTAATGCTTGGCATTATTAAAAGGGCTAAGCCCAAACAAATGTTTAACAGCTCAGAACAATAAAATGTTAAGCATTTTAATTGGACTTAGCCCAATTCTGGCCATAAGTCCTCAACTTATATTGAACTGAGCCCATCTGCTCACGAATATTTCAACAGATCTTAGTCCCAAACTGGACTTCAGATCTTTCAACCAATTTACACCCGGTTCGAGGGTACATCTCTTTACTCCTCTGATATCTGTCGTTGTAATCCTTCAACATCTTCAGAGAGGTGACGGGTCCCGACAACCACACATTTCTACGGACTGTGGGGTCCTTAAACTCACGGACTACGATGTCCTTAAACTTCATAGATTACGATGTCTTTAAACTACGGACTGTGGGGTCCTTAAACTCATAGACTACGATATCCTTAAACTTCATAGACTACGATGTCTTTAAACTATGGACTGTGGGGTCCTTAAACTCATGGACTACGATGTCCTTAAACTTCATAGACTACGATGTCTTTAAACTACGGACTGTGAGGTCCTTAAACTCACCGACTATGATTTCCTTAACATGGACTGTGGGGCTCTTAAACTCACGGATTACGATGTCCTTAAACTTCATAGACTACGATGTCTTTAAACTACGGACTGTGGGGTCCTTAAACTCACGGACTACGATGTCCTTAAACTTCATAGACTACGATGTCTTTAAACTACGGACTGTGGGGTCCTTAAACTCACGGAATACGATGTCCTTAAACTTCATAGACTATGATGTCTTTAAACTACGGACTGTGGGGTCCTTAAACTCATGGACTACGATGTCCTTAAACTTCATAGACTACGATGTCTTTAAATTAGGGACTGTGGGGTCCTTAAACTCACGGACTACGATGTCCTTAACCTGGACTGTGGGGTCCTTAAATCCATGGACTACGATGTCCTTACACTGGACTGCAATGTCCTTAAACTAATCGACCGCAATGTCCCTAAACTGAACATTAGAGCCCAAATGCTCTCTTGTTGGATCTAAACGGTCCCGTTAAGTTGATCTTAGTCTAAAATGAGACTAACGTATCCTTAACAAACGTTTAAGTTGATCTTAGGCTCAAATGAGGCTAACGTATCCTTAAACCCAACCTCCAAACCCAAATCTAAGAAGATACGGATTTGGACTAATCCACGCCCTACGGGCGGCAACATAAATTAGTCTCCGTATAAAATCCACGGGCAACCACAAACAAAAAAAACACCCATGACACGAAGTGACCATCTGAAGAAGGAGAAAGTTGTTACCGCGATGCGGTAGCGTAATTAACTGCAAGGGCTTGCGCCTGCAGGGAAGAGCGTCCCCATAATCAAAAACCCCTCAAACGAGGGGGAATCTGACGAAGTCTGCTACATCGGCCGCATCCGTTTAAACCTTCGATACATGGTGCCATAAATCAACTTGGCATCTTCGGAGAGGTGTACGGATAGCACCAATTAGCATCTGCCATGAATTTCAGGCCAGACGGACCTGCGCGGTCACGTCTCCGTGTTCAGCGGGGAACAGGCCTGTTTGATACCCCTAACCCCGTGGTAGCATTCGCGCATCCTGTTCTCGTCCCGTTCAGTAAAACGGACGTTTTTGGATGGCTACGCGCACGTACGTGCATCCGTTCTTGGGGGTATGCATTTTCGTTACCCGAGCATTCATTTTTATTTTTGGTCATCGCATATATTTTTCGTATGTTAAAACTGGATTCTTAGACCCGACCCGGGCGTGTGTTGGACTATTTTGTATTTAGCCTAAAACTCAAATTTAACTAATATAATATTTCTTTTAATATTAACAGTTTAATATATTCGTTTCCAACTAAATATATTTTTTTATATTATCAATCTTAACAGCCCAGCTCCATTTCCTCTCTAATTATTATATTCTTTTTTCTAAAAAAAAATCCCATACTCCTTTTCCCAGCCAAGTCTCTCTCTATCTCTATATATTCTTTCTTTATTCCATAACAAACAAAATTCTCTCTTCTCTCGATCTCTCTCTCTCTCTCTCTCTCTCTCTCTCTCTCTCTCTCCCCTCTGCATATAAATATATTACTTTATACCCTATTTTCTTTTAACCCCAGAACCTTACGTCCTCTCTCTCCCTCTCTCCTCCATCATCTTATTCTTCGTTTTCCTGCCGCTCGAACCCACGCCCCTGCCCTCGCCGACGCCGCCTCCACCCTCGTCGGCATCCTATCTCCCCGACCTCCTCGACCTCCTCTCCACGTTCTTCTCTCTCTCTTCTATTTCTTCTTTCTTTCCCGCCGCCTCCTGCAACCGTAACCCACGCGAGAGCCTGCACCCCTCCTCGCCGTCCACCACCCTGTCACCCTCATCTGAACCTCCTCAGCAACCACCTCTCTTCTCCATCTTCAACTCTGCACCAAAAACCCCGAGCATATGACATCAGGAAATCGCAGCCGCCTCGTCGTGAAACCTTGCCAGAGCTCTGACCCGTCGCCATCGTCGGTCCCTTGCCACCTCCTCTGATCCCAGAGCACAGTGAACCCTAGTTCCCTTTCTTCTTCTTCTTTCCTTTCTTTTCTTTTCCTCGATCCGTGTTTTCCGAACCTCGCCGGAAAACTCATGACTCATCGTCACGTCTCCCTCTCTTTCTCCTCTGTCCCTGAACCCCGAACCAAACTCCACAGCACCTACACCCCAGAACACCAGCCTCACCCTCTTCTTCTTCTTCTTCTTCTTCTTCTTTTCTTTCTCTTTCTCTTTCTTGTTTCTTGTTGTTCCGGTCATCGCCGGTGACCCCATCGCCGCCGTTGATCCTGTCGTCGCCCTTTCGTCTCTCCTGACCCCTGTGCACAAATCCAGTAAGCCTCACCCCTTCTCTCTCTTTCCTTCTCTTCTTCTTCTCTTTTCTTTTCTTTTCCCGTTATTGAAATCTTGATTTGCAGCCATCGCCGGAGCCGTGCTTAACGTCGACAATCCAGACGACCCGGAGGACGTACCTTGCCTGCGTGATCACCTTCTTGCATTGCTTGGACCCGTCCCGTGTGCCGTGCGTGCGTCGTGACATTTTGCCGATGTCGGACGTACCATACATATCTGTATCGTGTTCCATCGAGGCAAGTTAATCTTACTACATGCTATATAACTCATTATATACCTATTTAAATAAATATCACACCTGTATTTTAAATCAAGCATCCCATGTTTCATATTACAGCTTTTCGATGTTCCGTTTGCATTCATTCATATCATTTCAGATCTCGGTCATGAAAACTTATCTTGTTACATACTATACTATCATATACTGCATCAAATTGAATAGTTACATTTCATATTGCTTAGTTATGTATTCCACACTTGTTAGTTTATCATTTTATGGTTATATGATATCCGTTTGCATCCATATCATATAGAATACATATAGCTGCATTTACAGATCTCATTAATAACCTAATACTGTTGTTTTAAATACCCTTTGTTTAATAACGTGCAATCTAATTAGTTTTAGAACTATTAAAAGTAACCCTAATCGATAGTGTGCATCCATGTCTTTGACTTTCTATCTATGTGCATACCATTCATGTTAGTTCATTTTATTGATACTCTATACTTGATTTTGTGCATCCATACTTATTACAGTTTGATTATGAGCACCCACTTGATACTTGTGCACTACCTGACATGACCTGATACACTACTACTGACATGGCTTGATACCTGTGCACTACTTGACATGACTTGATACATGTACACCACCTGACATGACCTGATGTACCACAGGTTGACATGTTACCTGATCTTGTTACTAATGCCGACAATCTTGACCTGTTGTCCCTACGGACATATCCTGTTGTCTATACAGACAAACCTGAACCTGCTTGATCCTGTGTTGGCATTAGCTCTAGATTTACCAATACCTGACTTGAACACATAACCTTGGGGGTATGGGGAAATCAAAAGTGTAAACTAAAGTGTAGCTTACAAGGGTATTACTTGATTCGTGGTCCCGGGGGATAACGGGACAGAATCATTCGTGATTCTTACTTGATCCATGGTCCCGGGGGATAACGGGACAGAGTCATTCATGACTCCCACTACCTGATCCGTGGTCCCGGGGGATAACGGAACATATCCTTTGAGTTACATGGAGGATTACTCTAATTGATTTCAATAATTTTAGAGTAGATAACCCCATGTCACAGTTTAGACTATTCACTGCACTTCACCTATATATATTTTGTCCACTGATCTATATTCATGTTACCGTTACTGTTTATACTTCATGCCTGCATATTTCATCGTATCCTGCTTGCTTAGAGTTATTGTTATTATGACGCACTGACGTCTGGGTTTTGCATGGCCCAGATCCTCTACCCTTGTCGCAGGCTGATCAGGAGTATTTTCTGCCATCAGGCCGAGCAGTGAGGATCCTGTTAGTATCCAGTTTAGTTATGCTTAC
Source organism: Agapanthus africanus (assembly GCA_030015575.1). Taxonomy (NCBI): domain Eukaryota; kingdom Viridiplantae; phylum Streptophyta; class Magnoliopsida; order Asparagales; family Amaryllidaceae; genus Agapanthus; species Agapanthus africanus. The sequence continues at coordinate 675,135,787 of CM057343.1, read as the reverse complement.
TTTCTATACTGTTATTGTTTATTGAATCTATTGCTTCCGCATATTATTTCTTGACTCGTTTATTCTGGCTCATGGACATGTACTATATAGTTTATTTTATTTCTACTGTTCTTTATATCTCTACAGCCGTAATGCGACTGTGGAGGGATATTTCATATCCACAGGTAGCATGGTTGGCTCTGTCACATGCCTATCTTAGCGCACTCTGGAAAGTGGGGCGTGACAGGGTTTGTTTGGTATCAGAGCCATAGGATCTAGATTAATCGGGTTTGATTCTTTTGTAGTTGGGTATTGGACCCAATATACGAATCAGAATTCTTGTGATTAGGAACATGTCCCGCCACTTTACCATGTTGCCATTCTTGAATCTTAACTTCCTCTTGATCCTTACCTTGACGATATGCAAACCTCTTTACATCTCGACTTGAGACTTTTGGTTCCCTATTGTTTATCTCTAAGATTTGGGCGACTTGAGTGGAGTTATGTGATTGTGACTATGTACCGCGGCATGGTTACAATGTGGTACTCTATTTAAGTAACTTGGAGTCCTAGTCTTGATTCCTTTCCTTGATTTATGGTCATGATATTACCTTGTTTCTCTCGGTTTCATTGCTTACCAGTTCATGTTTTATCATTAGCTTGAATCCTGTTTACCGTGCTTATCTTCTTCAGTGTTTGGCTTCAGGAGAAGTTGTTTCCGGTATCCTACTTGTTCATGATTTTCTCGCATTAGCATTATTCGATTCTGGTGCATCCCATTGTTTTATGTCGTCCAAGTTTATTGTTGCACACTCGATTTCTTGCACGACCTTATCTTGTTGTTGGGACATACACACTGGGAATGGGAAGATCATAGCTAGTGGAGAATGCAAGGATTGTTCAGTTGTTGTTTGTGGACAGGAATTATTTGCAGATTTCTTAGTGATTGAGACTAGCAGTTATGAAGTTGTCTTGGGAATGGATTTTCTCGGCACTTTCCATGCTCACATTGATTGTAGGGCAAACAAAGTGATTTTCTAGATTTCAGGACATCCGTAGTTTGTATTTGCTGGAGGTAGCAGTTCTGTCGGGCCAGTCGAGTTTAGGGCTAGGCCGACAAATAATGTTCTTTCGTCGATGGAAGTTGATAAGGAAGAAGCGCCAGCTGTAGTTCGAGATTTCATGGACGTGTTCGAGGACATCTCAGGTTTATCACTGATACGAAATGTGGAGTTCGCGATCAATCTTGTTCCTAGTGCGTGCCAGTCTTAAGGGCGTACTATCCAATGGCACCAGTAGAGTTGGAAGAAGTCAAGAAGCAGGTTACTGAATTACTTGAGAAAGGTTGGATTCGCAGCAGTAATTCACCTTGGGGAGCTCCAGTTCTTCTAGTCAAGAAGAAAGATAGCACAAGGAGGATGTGCATCGATTATCGAGAATTAAACCGGGTGACTATTAAGAACAAGTTGAAGCAGGACTTCGAACGGACTTGTTGATCCATGAAGATGGTTCGTTGCGATATGGTAGCCATTTGTGTGTGCCAAAAGAAGATATTCGCGAAGAAGTTATGAAGGGGGCGCACAGTTCCGCATATTCCGTACATCCAGGAGGCACGAAGATGTACCGAGATCTACAACAGCATTTCTGGTGGGAAGGCATAAAACAGGAGATTGCCCGCTTTATAGCGAAGTGCTTGGTGTGTCAGCAAGTTAAGGCTGAACATCAAAGGGTTGCTGGTTTATTGCAACCACTTCCGATTCCTCAATGGAAGTGGGAATATATAACCATGGATTTCGTGACGGCTTTACCGCGGAATACAAAGGGCAACAATGCTGTTTGGGTGATTGTTGATCGATTGACCAAGATAGCTCATTTCATACCATTTTGAGTTGGTCAGTCAACGGAAATGTTAGCAGAACGGTACATGCAGGAGATTGTAAGATTGCATGGAGTACCGGTGAGTATCGTGTCCGACCGTGACACCCGTTTCTTATCACACTTCTGGAGGAGCTTACAGGAAAGTTTGGGGACTCGATTGAAGTTTAGCACAGCTTATCATCCTCAAACAGATGGTCAGTCGGAGAGAACGATCCAAACTCTTGAAGACATGTTGAGAGCTTGCATGTTAGACTTCAAGGGTTCATGGGAAGATCATCTACACTTGGTGGAGTTTTCTTACAATAACAGTTTTCAGGAGACTATTCAGATGGCTCCATTCAAAGCATTGTATGGTCGCAAGTGTCGTTCACCTATTTTTTGGGACGATGTTGTAGAACGAAGATTGTTGGGACCAGATTTGATCGTCAAACAGTAGAGAAAGTTAATACTATCCGGAATCACATGAAGGCAGCACAAGATCAGCAGAAGAGTTGGGCTGATACATCGAGAAGACCTCTAGAGTTCGCTGTTGGTGATCTGGTATTCTTGAAAATATCACCGACTAGAGGAGTGATTCGTTTTGGGAGTCGAGGAAAGCTTAGTCCTCGATTCGTTGGGCCTTTCGAGATTTTGGAGCGTGTTGGAGAAGTGGCGTATCGATTGGCTTTACCGCAATCTTTGGCGAATGTTCATGACGCATTTCATGTATCTCAACTCCGTAAGTATGTTCGAGATGAAACACACGTGCTGGATCATTCGGAGCTGACTGTAAGGGAGTATTTGACCTTTAAGGGATGATTGATGTCGATTGTGGATCGAAGAGAAAAGGTTCTTAAGAATAAGGTTATCCCTCTCGTACTTGTTTCTCGGGGAAATCGCTCACATGGAGAATCAACTTGGGAACGAGAAGATGAAAGCCGACAGAAGTATCCACACCTATTCTTGTAGTTTCTTGATTGTTTATTCTTTCTTTGTTCTTGGAATTTCGAGGACGAAATTCTTTTTGTAGTTGGGTATAATGTAACACCCTAGTTCATTTATACCAATTCCAGTTCTCTTATTTCCTTATTTGTGGTATTTTCTTGATTTATCGTGTTTTGGGTGCGAATGATATTTTACATTTTACATTGCATTCGACCCGACCCGCTTGCTTGAAACCTGTTTGATTCATGTTTACGAATTATCCTGACTTGTTACATAGACACGTGCATTTTCGTGTACACTGCATACTGGCATTTTATCTGGCATTGCATCTTTTACCATATAACATTTTAAGTCACGTAAAATATTTTAAAAATACATTTCATGGCCTGCTTGATACCCCTAACCCCGTGGTAGCATCCGCGCATGTTGTTCTCATCCCGTTCAGTAAAACGGACGTGTTTGGATGGCTACGCGCACGTACGTGCATCCGTTCTTGGGGGTATGCATTTTCGTTACCCGAGCATTCAATTTTATTTTTGGTCATCGCATATATTTTTCGTATTTTAAAACTGGATTCTTAGACCCGACCCGGGCGTGTGTTGGACTATTTTGTATTTAGCCTAAAACTCAAATTTAACTAATATAATATTTCTTTTAATATTAAAAGTTTAATATATTCGTTTCCAACTAAATATATTTTTTTATATTATCAATCTTAACAGCCCAGCTCCCTTTCCTCTCTAATTATTAAATTCTTTTTTCTATAAATAAAAAAAATCCCATACTCCTTTTCCCAGCCAAGTCTCTCTCTATCTCTATATATTCTTTCTTTATTCCATAACAAACAAAATTCTCTCTCCTCTCTCTCTCTCTCTCTTCTCGTTCTCTCTCTCTATATATATATCTCTCCCTATATATATATCTCTCCCTCGTGATCTCTCTCTCTCTCCTCTGCATATAAATATATTACTTTATACCCTATTTTCTTTTAACCCCAGAACCTCACGTCCTCTCTCCCTCTCTCCTCCATCATCTTCTTCTTCGTTTTCCCGCCGGTTGAACCTACGCCCTGCCTTCGCTCGCCGACCTCCGCGACCTCCTCTCCACATTCTTCTATCTCTCTCGTCTACGTCTTCTTTCTTTCCCCGCCGCGTCCTGCAACTGTAACCCACGCGAGATCCTGCACCCCTCCTCGCCGTCCACCACCCTGTCACCCTCATCTGAACCTCCTCAGCAACCACCTCTCTTCTCCATCTTCGACCCCGAGCATATGACATCAAGAAATCGGAGCCGCCTCGCCATGAAACCTTGCCGGAGCTCCGACCAGTCGCCGTCGTTACTCCCTTTCCACCTCCTCTGATCCCAGAGCACAGTGAACCCCAATTCCCTTTCTTCTTCTTCTTTCCTTTCTTTTCTTTTCCCCGATCCGTGTTTTCCGAACCTCGCCGGAAAAATCACGACTCGTCGTCACGTCTCCCTCTCCTTCTCCTCTGTCCCTGAACCCCGAGCCAAACTCCACAGCACCTACACCCCAGAACACCAGCCTCACCCTCTTCTTCTTCTTCATCTTTTCTTTTTCTTTCCCTTTCTTGTTTTTTGTTGTTCCAGTCAACGCCGGCGACCCCATCGCCGTCGTTGATCCTGTCGTTGCCCTTTCGTCACTCCCGACCCCTGTGCACAAATCCAGTAAGCCTCACCCCTTCTCTCTCTTTCTTTCTCTTCTTCTTCTCTTTTCTTTTCTTTTCCCGTTATTGAAATCTTGATTTGCAGACATCGCCGGAGCCGTGCTTGACGTCGACAATCCAGACGACCCGGAGGACGTACCTTGCCTGCGTGATCACCTTCTTTCATTGCTTGGACCCGTCCCGTGTGCCGTGCATACGTCGTGACATTTTGCCGACGTCGGACGTACCATACATATCCGTTTCGTGTTCCATCGAGGCAAGTTAATCTTGCTACATGCTATATAACTCATTATATACCTATTTAAATAAATATCATACCTGTATTTTAAATCAAGCATCCCATGTTTCATATTACAGCTTTTCGATGTTCCGTTTGCATCCATTCATATCATTTCAGATCTAGGTCATGAAAACTTATCTTGTTACATAATATACTATCATATACTGCATCAAATTGAATAGTTACATTTCATATTGCTTAGTTATGTATTCCACACTTATTAGTTTATCATTTTATGGTTATATGATGTCCGTTTGATTCCATATTATATAGAATACATATAGATACATTTACAGATCTCATTAATAACCTAATAATGTTGTTTTAAATACCCCATGTTTAATAACGTGCAATCTAATTAGTTTTAGAACTATTAAAAGTAACCCTAATCGATAGTGTGCATCCATGTCTTTGACTTTCTATCTATGTGCATACCATTCATGTTAGTTCATTTTATTGGTACTCTATACTTGATTTTGTGCACCCATACTTATTACAGTTTGATTATGAACACCCACTTGATACTTGTGCACTACCTGACATGACCTGATACACTACTACTGACATGACTTGATACCTGTGCACTACTTGACATGACTTGATACATGTATACCACCTAACATGACCTGATGTACTACAGCTTGACATGTTACCTGATCTTATTACTAATGCCGACAATCTTGACCTATTGTCCCTACGGACATATCCTGTTGTCTATACAGACAAACATGTACCTGCTTGATCTTGTGTTGGCATTAGCTCCAGATTTACCAATACCTGACTTGAACACATAACCTTGGGGGTATGGGGAAATCAAAAGTGTAAACTAAACTGTAGCTTACAAGGGTATTACTTGATCCGTGGTCCCGGGGGATAACGGGACAGAATCATTCGTGATTCTTACTTGATCCGTGGTTCCGGGGGATAACGGGACAGAGTCATTCATGACTCCCACTACCTGATCCATGGTCCCGGGGGATAACGGAACATATCCTTTGAGTTATATGGAGGATTACTCTAATTGATTTCAATAATTTTATAGTAGATAACCCTATGTCACAGTTTAGACTACTCACTGCACTTCACCTACATATATTCTGTCCATTGATATATATTCATGTTACTGTTACTGTTTATACTTCATGCCTGCATATTTCATCGCATCATGCTTGCTTAGAGTTATTGTTATTATGACGCACTGACGTCTGGGTTTTGCATGGCCCAGATCCTCTACCCTTGTCGCAGGCTGATCAGGAGTATTTTCCGCCGTCAGGCCGAGCAGTGAGGATCCTGTTAGTATCCAGTTTAGTTCTGTTTACTTTCTAGATTGTTATTGTTTATTGAATCTATTGCTTCCGCATATTATTTCTTGACTCGTTTATTCTGGCTCATGGACATGTACTAGATAGTTTATTTTATTTCTACTGTTGTTCTTGATATCTCTACAGCCATAATGTGATTGTGGAGGGATATTTCCTATCCACAGGTAGTAAGGTTGGCTCTGTCACGTGCATATCTTAGCGCACTCTGGGAAGCGGGGCATGACAAGTAGGTAGGCTCCACCCTGGTAAACTTTGTCTATGATATACGGGCCTTCATAGTTCGGCTCGAATTTCCCCCGTTTGGCGCGATTAGGGATCATAGGTCTTTTGACCACTAGCACGAGTTCGCCTTGGCGAAAGGTTCTCGGCCTAGTCAATCTCTCATATGAACGTGTCATCTTTGCTTTATAAGCTTCCAGATTTTGTTGCGCTATAAGCCGGGTTTCATCAAGGGCATCGAGCTCCTCAAGCCGAAAGTGAGCATTTTCTTCGTCTGTTAGATCGTAATGAACTGCCACTCGTAGAGAGGGTAACTCTATCTCGAGGGAAAGTACCGCTTCTGTACCGAATACCAATGCGTACGGCGTTGTGTTCGTGGCCATTTTGAACGTAGTTCGATACGCCCAGAGAGCTTCGTACAGTCTCTCATGCCAGTCCTTCTTATTTCGAGACATCGTCTTTTTCACGATCTTCATTAAGGTCTTGTTGAAAGCCTCAGCTAGACCGTTAGCTCGGGGATTATAGACTGAGGAATATCTCCAGTCTATGTTATGCTGTTGTGCGAAACGGCTGATCTTGTGGTTTCTGTAGGCTAGCCCGTTATCGGAGATGATCCGTCTCGGAGTTCCAAACCGATAAATGACGTATGTCTTGAAGAAATGGAGGATATTCTCCATCTTCACTTTCCTCAGCGGTATTGCTTCTGCCCATTTGGAGAAGTAATCAGTTGTCGCTAAAATGAATCGATGTCCTCTGGACGATGCTGGTTCGATGGGGCCAATTATGTCAGTCCCCCGCATTTCAAACGGCCAGCTAGCCACCGTTGGATGAAGTGGATTTGGATGCTGGTGGATAAAGTCCCCATGGATCTGGCACGAGTGGCATGTCTTCGCATACTCGAGGCAGTCCTGAATCATCGTGGGCCAATATTAGCCCATTCTTTTAATCTTCAGCTTCATCTTCGGCCCGTCTTGGTGAGAACCGCAGAGTCCGTCGTGAGTTTCTTGGATGACTCTTTTAGCCTCTTCAGGTCCCAGGCATCTTAGCCATAGAGAATCAAATGATCTCTTATACAGAGTATCATTAACAAAGGCGAAAGATAGAGCTCGCTTCATGAGCTGATGTTTTGAGGACGCATCTTCAGGTGTTCGACGGGATTTGAAGTAGTCTATAAAGACTTCTCTTCAATCCTCAACCTTTTTCTGGTCTTTTACTTGCAGAGTCATTTGCTCGGTCGCTCCCTTTTCTTCGGACGACTCCGGAGATATTTCTGCCGGTGCAAGAACCCGACGGTTTTGCACAACGATCCTTACGTCATCGAGGTTCTCGTCGGCCAGTTCTTTAACGAGCTTAGGCAATGCATCCGCTTTGCTATTCTCCGCACGCGGTATACTTTCCAAGGTGTAGGAAGAAATTTGAATTAGCAGTTGTTGTACTCTCTCGCCATACTTCACCAACTCTGGCTTGCACGTTTGGTAGTCGCCATTTACTTGACTAACGACCAGTTGGGAGTCTCCGTATATGAGGAGGTTTTCAATTCCCATGTCGATAGTGATCTCGAGACCTGCTATCAAAGCCTCATATTCGGCTTCATTGTTTGTCCTCGGCTCTGTTAAGGAGAAGGCAAAGCGCATTATCCCCCCTTGTGGAGTCACGAAGATAAGGCCTACCCCTGATTTGATTATGAGGGCGCTTTGTTTGCGCTTCTTCATGGAAGATACCCCATTGAAGTAGAGTTCCCATTGGGTATTATTCTCTCTTCTCTCCCCGTCGATCGTGTCAAACGCATGTTCGTATGGCAATTCTTAGTTTAAAGGAGAATCGGCGGGTATCGGATGCTCAGCAAGGAAGTCGACGATGGCCTGGCCTTTCACTGCCTTAAGAGGACGATAAGTTATCGAGAACTCCATCAATAGCAGGGCCCATTTAGTGAGTCGTCCCGTTAATATGGCCTTTCACATCAAATATTTGAGAGGATCCACCTTCGATATGAGATGAACCTCATGTGCCAACGCGTAGTGTCTGAGCTTCGTTATTGCGAAGATCAACGCCAGGCAGTGTTTTTCAATGGGAGAGTAATTACTTTCTGCCCCCAGGAGAACTCGACTCAGATAATAAAGGGCTCTCTCTTTCTCTTGGTCGTTCTCTTGTGCGCATAATGCGCCTAGCGAACCTTCTAGGGCTGTTGTATACAGGACGAGAGGTTTTCCTTTAACGGGAGCGGCCAGTACTAGCGAATTCTGCAGGTATTGCTTGATTTCATCTAGTGCGCTTTAGCATTTGTGATCCCAAACGAATGGGGTTCCCTTCTTCATTAAGTGACTATAGGGGCGGCACTTGCCTGAGAGATTGGCTATAAATCGCCGGATATACGCGAGCTTCCCTTGGAGAGACCGCGGTTGCTTGAGAGTCTTTGGCGGAGGCATTTCCATAATCGCCTTGATCTTTGACGGATCTATCTCGATGCCTCGGTGTCGGACGATGAATCCTAGGAATTTGCTCGAGGAAACTCCGAACGCGCATTTGAGAGGGTTCATCTTCAAGTTGTATTGTCGAAGGCGTTGAAATACGATCTTCAGATGCTCTAGATGTTCCTCGTATGATTTGCTTTTAACTACGAGTTCGTCGATATAGCATTCGACGATTTCATGTATGAGGTCATCGAAAATCTTTGCCATGGCTCTCTGATAGGTGGCACCGGCGTTCTTTAGACCGAAAGGCATCACCTTGTAGAAGAACATGCCCAAAGGGGTCCGGAAAGCAGTGTGCTTCTGGTCCTCAGGATGCATCTTTATCTGATTGTATCCTGATGATCCGTCCATGAAGGAGAAGACTTCGTGAGTGGATGTGTTATCTATCATCAGCTCAGTGACTAGTACTGGAAAGTCGTCTTTTGGACAAGCTTTGTTGAGATTCCGAAAGTCCACACATATGCGCACCGTCCTATTTTTCTTCATTACTGGAACAATGTTGGCGATCCAGTCGGGATACTGAACCTCTTGGAGGAAGCCGGAGTCGATTAGCTTCTTGACCTCGGCGTTGATGCTCATTTCAAGCTCGAGCCGCATTCTTCTCGGCGCTTGTTTGGTCAGTTTGACATCTAGAGAAATCGCCAACTTGTGGACAGCAATCTCTGGATCGAGTCCTGGCATCTCGAAATAGTTCCATGCGAAGCAATCTTCATGTTGCATGAGCACGCTCTTTAGTGTAGCCACTCTTTCTTCAGACAACGGCTCACTGACGAATGTCGGCCGCGGATCACTTGTCGTCCCAAAATCAATTTTACTGAGGTTATCTACAGTAGTATGTATCCATCTTCCAGCTCTTTTGGCGCCGGTGGAAACTCTGAGATCACCTCGTCATCATTGTTTTCGAAGCACCAGGGGAGGTCATCCATATTCTCGGGCTCTTCTTTTGACAGCATTATCGCGTAACAGGTACGAGATCGTTTCTAAGATCGATGTGGATCTGGTTCTATTCTCGTTATACGCGTCGTTTTCGGTTCATGCTTCTGTGGCGGGCTTACCCTCCAAATGCTGGATAGAGCGAACTTGCCCTGTTGATATTGGTCTTCGACCCAGTTCTTGAAGGTGAAGCAGTCTTCGAGAGGATGCCCTATTGCTCGGTGATAAGAGCAATAGTCTGGGTGCGAGATCTCTTCACTTGCTCGGGGTGTTTGGGCTCCGGAAGTGTCATCATCTGATGCTTTACGACGAGATCGAATATCTTCTTTGTCTTATCTTGGGGAAAAGAATATTCTCGGCCCATCTTCTTTATAAAAGACGGATCCCGACTGCTCGACTCCTGCTCGCGTGACTTCTTAGACCCGCTTGACTGCTGTCGAACGTTTTTTCCGTTCTTTGGTTTATTTTCGCCTCTGCACCGAGTCTTTTGTATGACAGGCTGGCGACGAGGAGCATTGTCGTTCTCCGTAGCTTGTTGAAGGAGGCGCTGCGTCCTGGCTTTCTTGTAAATGGCTATCTTACGGTTATGGTCATCCCGGACCTTTTGACCTGCTTCCCTGATCAATTTGTCCATCCGTTCTTCAAACGACGGACTCGGCGTTTTGATGACAGGACCTTGTTTTGGTTCAGGATCAGCGTCTCTTAATAGAATGTCTCCTTCTTCATTGAAGTCATGTATGACGTAGCTGCCATGGACTCGCTCTCGTTTTCTGGATTGAACATATCCAAGCCCAATCGTTTCCATTCTCCCGTTGGGCAACTTGCGCCGAGTTCCAGGGACATCCCAAATCCTGTTGTAGAACCGAACTTGTCAAGTGGTCTGTTTGAAGGGTACACCTTGGTGCCTCAGCAGCCTTTTCAAGCCTTCTGTGTAATATCTAGGCAGACGGATGGGCTGGAGCCTGTCAAGTGTAGAATCCACGTCATGCCAAATTTCTTTTTCCGCTTTGGTTTCCCCGGATCGGTAGAATAGGATCGCCTTTTCACCTTTTCGCCTAGTAGGGACGTAGAATGTCTGCAGTTCTTGCACACTATAAGTTTCAAGTGCATCGAGCTCTTTATAATGCTCTTGTGGAACCATGGAAACTTGCAAACTTTGATCTTTGTCGGCGGAGATTTGTATCGACGGCCGAGCAGAGAATACAGCATTGACCTCATCTTCCGAGTCACTGCCGAAGATCAACATAGGGATGGACGGTCTCGGCTTATTGTATTGGGGAGGCCCTGAATAAACTATCTCTTCTTCCTTCTCGGTATCACTCCCGAAGACCGGAATAGTAGTGATGGCTTTGTTCTTCGATCTGTGACATCTTTCTGTGTCCTCAAAGTCTGGTAAGAAGTATTTTGCATCTTCATACTTTCGGACTTCTTTCACGGAGAATGGGTTCAACTCTCCCGTTATGGAATACTCGAGACCGTCCTTGAAATACTTCATACACTGGTATTGTGTAGAACGGATAATGTTGTACTCATGTAACCAAGGCCTGCCGAGCAAAGCATTGTAGCATGTCTTGGCGTCGATGATATGAAACTTAATATCCGTGACAAGCAACCTGAAACGTAGTGTCAATATTACAGACCCAAGCGTTCGTGATGACTGAGAGTCAAACCCGGAGATGGTGATTTTATCACGAGCGAGGTGCTGAATACTCATGCAAATTTCCTTTAATACTCTCATATTAAGGAGATTGACGGAGGACCCATTATCGACCAGGATTTTGCCTATCTTGATATCATGACAGTATCCGGAGACATAAAGGGGATGGTTGTGCTCGCACGTCCCGAGGAGGAGATCTTCATCGCCGAAGGTGATATTGGCCGTGTGTACTTCTTCCCACTCGTCTTTCATCTTTTCTTCGGCGAAGAAAGCTTAGAATTGCTCGGGCTCCTGCGGTGCCTTGATCAAAGAATCTCTTGCTTCTTTTGATAGCAGAAGGGCATCGAGAATACTGAGCTACGAGGGTATCTTCCTCAAGAGTGCCAGAACGTTGTAGTCCACCTTACTTTTCTTTGGTGGGTCCTTGGCGGTCGGCTCTTTGACGACTTGGTCATCTAGGGCAATATCTTCAAGGACTTTTTCTTTTCCCTTATCTTTTCTATTCGCGGGCCCGAAATTCTTTTTGGGCAGCGTATGATTGCGCAGCTGAATATTTTTACAGGTCTTCGATTCTTCCTCTTTTCCCGAGGTGAACTCTTTAAAGAGAGGGTCAAAAGTCATTTCTTCGTCAGAGTCGCTTCCGAAGATAAGAACTTGCGATCCCCCAGCGTCGACCATGTGACAGTTGCCAGAGTTCTTTTACGCTCCTCGGTCGTATTTCTTTGCACCCGACGAGTTTTGCGTTTCATCCGCTTGAAATTTTGCCGGTGAGCAACATATCCCTGCCACCATCTTTTAAAAGCGGTGCACTCTTCGGTGGGGTGCGCAATCTTTCGATGATACAAGCAGTAGCTAGGATACATTTCCGCTTCACCAAGAATGTTTCTGTAACAACCGAGTTCATTTATACCAATTCCAGTTTCCGTATTTATTTATTTGTGGTATTTTATTGATTTATCGTGTTTGGGTGTGGATGGTATTTTACATTTGACATTGCATTCGACCCGACCCGCTTACTTGAACTTGTTTGATTCACATTTATAAACTACCCTGGCTTGTTAAATAGATATGTGCATCTCATGTATACTGCATATTGACTTTTCATCTGACATCGCATATTTTATCATATAACATTTTAGGTCATATAAAATAAATTAAAATTGCATTTCATAGCCTGCATGATACCCCTAACCCCGTGGTAGCATCCGCGCATCTTGTTCTCGTCCCGTTCGGTAAAACGGATGTGTTTGGATGGCTACGCGCACGTACGTGCATCCGTTCTTGGGGGTATGCATTTTCGTTAGCTGAGCATTTGTTTTGAATTTTGGAAGTCGCATATATTTTTCATATTTAAAATCTAAATTTTTAGATCCGACCTGGGCGTGTTTTGGAGTAAGTTTGTATTTGCCAAAATCTCAAAACGGACTAATATTATATTCATTAATTCCATATAACTATAATATACGTTTTGAAACAAAATTATATTTTCATATTTTTTTAAAAATCATAACTCTCTCTGTATCTCGCTGTATGTATATATATTTATTTTTTATCTAAAATAATTCTAAAATCTACAGTCCCCGCTTTCTCTCTCTCTCTCTCTCTCTCTCCCCCCCCCCCCCCCCCGCTTTCTCTTTCTCTCTCCTTTTTCTTTACCTCTCTCTCTCCTCCCCTCTTCCTTTCTCTCTCTCCAAATAAAAACAAAATTATATCTCTTCACTGTTCACGCGTTCCCTTCTCTCTTCTCTCTCTCCCCCTCTCAGAATATCTCTCTCTCTCCTCTCGCATATATTTCTTTCTCTCTCCCTCTTGATATATTATTTCTTTCTTCCTTCTTCTTAACAAAACCCACGACCGCGAAACCCTAGCCGCCTACCTCCACCTCGCCGTCGCCCAAAGCCCCGACGACGCCTTCCCAATCTCGCCGCCTCCTCACCCTCTTCAACACCTTCTCCTCCTCTCTCCAACCCGTGACCTGCACGCGCACCCGAGAACAAGACCAAGCCCCCTGCGCACCGCTTCACCGCGAGCGACGATCACTGGAGTGATCTCGTCGTCGCCCATCGTCCCAAATCCGACGCAACAGTGAGCCTAACCCCCTTCTTCCTTCTTCCTTCTTCCTTCTTCCTTCTTTTTTTCTTCCTTTCCTTCATTCTGTTCTTTTAAAAGCCCCCGGTTCCTCTGCAGGTTACCTATCCGGAGCTCCGTCGATGTCGTCGACACCCTCACGGCCCTCTCCGCAGACCACAGTGAGCTTCCTCTTCTCATTCTTCTCCTTCCTCCTTCCCTTCTTCTCTTCTTCTTTCTTTCCATGCATTTCTTTTCCTTAAATGTTCACTGCCTTTTTAGTTCGTCGAAAACCGGGCGTGCCGTCGACGATCCCGACAACCCAGCGAGCGTACCTGACCCGTGCGATCAACTTGTGCGTTTTTTGGATCCGTTCTGTGGAACGTGCGCGCGTCGCGACTTTTTCCGCCGACGTGAAACGTTCCGTACACCCGTTTCTTGATCCGTGTAGGCAAGTAAAACTTGCTACATGCTATTTAAATTATTTTATACTTATTTAAATACGTATTAAGCCTATTGTTTAAAACTAGTGCCCCATATTCCATTTTAACTTTTCGACGTCCCATTTATATCATTCTAGATCTAGAACATGAAAACATATCATGTTGCATATTAGATTACAATACATTGTACCCACGTCCATATTTATATCACATATTGCTTAGTTGTATAGCCCATAGTACCATTTTATAATTTGTAACTTTTCGAATACCCGATTGCATCCATCTCGTCTAGTATATATACAATTGCATCCATAGATCATATAATACATAATAATATGATTTTAACATTCCATATTTGATAAAGTGTATTTTGATTAGTGGTGGAACTATAAGCTTAACCCAAATCGATAACTGTGCATCCATATGTTTTTATCTGTACCTAATTGCATACCGCATCACAATATTCCATTTTATTGTTCCATTAGTACCCCATACTTGTTTTGTATACCCATGCTTAGTATAGTGTGATTTTGAGCACCCACGTGACATTTATGCACCCTGATATAACTTGATATACTATTACTGGATACGACTTGATACCGTGCACTTCTTGACATGATTGGATTTATATACACTACTTGACTTGACCTAATGTACCACAGCTTGACCTGTTACCTGATCTTGTTACGAATGCCAACAATCTTGATATGTTGTCCCTACGGACATTTCCTGTTGTCTACCCAGACAAACCTGTACCTGCTTGATCTTGTGTTGGCATTAACTCCATATTTATTAATACCTGACTTGACATATACAACTTGGGGGTATGGGGAAATCAATGATGAAACCTGACTTGTAACTCAACAGTTCAACACCTTTACCGATCAGTCTTACGGGCTAGGCCAGCCCCGGGGTGATGCTGCTGACATCACTCGTCATTACCTACTACCCTTTGCTGCCTTGCGGCACGTCTCGGATTCAGCCTAAGAGTCTTAGACCGTGATCCCGGGCACGCACTGGATACTATTGAGTTGCATCGATGATTCATCAAATTGATTTCAAACATTTGAGAGTAGTTAACCCAATAGACCAGTTTAGATTACTCACTACACATTACCGTCACTGTTCTCACTTATATCACCGTTATACCTGTTTTACCATTTATACTCATACCTGCATATCTTGCTACCCCTGTTTATAGTATTGTTTGGTATTATGACGCACTGACGTCTGGGTTTTGCATGGCCCAGATTCTTTACCTTTGCTGCAGGCCGAGCAGGAGTATTTCAGTCAGCAGGCTAAGCAGTGAGGACTTGTTAGTAGTTAGTTCATTTTACTTTCGGTATTTTTCATTCCTGATGTGAGCCCGCATTATAAGACGTACATTCCAGTTTATTCTTGTATTGGATCTTTTGCTTCCGCATTATTTTATTCTTGACTCGTTTTATTCTGGCTTATGGACATGTATTAAATAGTTTATTATTGTTCTTGGTATCTCTACAGCCGTAATGTGACTGTGGTAGGATATTTCCTATCCATAGGTAGCATGTTGGCTATGTCACGTGCCTATCTTAGCGTACTCTGGGAAGCGGAGCGTGACATTGTTTGTTTGGTATCAGAGACATAGGATTTAGGTTAATCGGGTTTGATTCTTTTGTAGTTGGGTATTGGACCCAATACACGAATCAGAAAATCCGTGATTAAGAACATGTCCTGCCACATTGTTATCATGATTCTTGAATCATATCTTTCTCTTGACCCCTGTCCCCACGATATGCAAACAACTTTGCATCTCGAGTTGAAATTCTTTTGGTTCCCTGTTGTTTCTTCCGTTCTATTCCTTTGATTCCGATACTAGGATTTGGGCGACTTGAACGGAGTTATGTGATTGTAACTATGAACTGCAGCATGGTTACAATGCGGTACTCTATTTAAGTAACTTGGAGTCCTGGTCTTGATTCATTTCCTTGTTCCATGGTCATTTTATTACCTTGGTTCTCTCAGTTTCATTGCTTACCAGTTCATGTTTTGCAGATTTCTTGGTGATCGATACCGGCAGTTATGAAGTTGTTGTGGGAATGGATTTTTCTCGGCACTTTCCATGCTCACATTGATTGTAGGGCAAAGAAAGTGATTTTCCAGATTCCCGGACATCCGGAGTTTGTTTTGCTGGAGGTGGCAGTTCTGTCGGGCTAGTCGAGTTTAGGGCTAGGCCGACAAGCAATATTTTTTTCGTCAATGGAAGTTGATAAGGAGAAAGCGCCAGCTGTAGTTTGAGAGTTCACGGACGTGTTCGAGGACATCTCGGGTTTACCGCTAAAACGAGATGTGAAGTTCGCTATCGATCTTGTTCCTGGTGCAGCGCCAATCTCAAAGGCGTACTATCCGATGGCACCAGTGGAGTTGGAAGAAGTAAAGAAGCAGGTTACCGAATTGCTAGAGAAGGGTTGAATTCACAGCAGCAATTCGCCTTGGGGAGTTCCAGTTCTTCTAGTAAAGAAGAAATATGGCACAAGGAGGATGTGCATCGATTATCGAGAATTAAACTGTGTGACTATTAAGAACAAGTACCCGATCCCTCGCATTGGGGAATTGTTCGAGCAGCTTAGTGGCGCGAGGGTATTCTCGAAGCTGGATTTGCGGTCCGGGTATCATCAGGTTCGAGTTAAATCAGAAGATATTTGCAAGACTACGTTCTGAACTCGGTATGGACGTTACAAGTATTTAGTGATGCCATTCGGAGTCACGAATGCACCGGCGATATTTATGGACTTGATGAACCGAATCTTTTCACCGTTCTTGGACCAGTTTATAGTGGTGTTCATCGATGATATTCTGGTCTACTCGAGGAGCATTGAAGAGCATGCGGAACACTTGAAGATCGCACTGCAGACATTGAGGAAAGAAAGATTATATGCGAAGATGAGCAAGTGCGAGTTTTGGCTTGAATAAGTGAAGTTTTTGGGGCATGTCGTGTCCAGAGATGGAATCGCCGTTGATCCCGAAAAGATTGCAGCAGTTCGAGATTGGCCAATTCCGAAGAACGTTTCGGAGATCAGAAGCTTCCTTGGACTTGCCGGGTATTACAGAAGGTTCGTGGAGAACTTTGCTCGTCTGGTTGAGCCTTTAACCAAGCTTACGCACAAGGAGGTACCATTTGTGTGGACAGATAAGTATGCGTCAGCTTTTGAGACGTTGAAACAGAGCTTGATAACCGATCCTATTTTAACCGTGTCAGACAGTTCCGGAGGATTGGTGATTCACAGCGACGCATCGGGGAAAGGATTGGGATGTGTTTTGATGCAGCATGTGAAGGTTATAGCTTACGCATCGAGACAGTTGAAGACCCATGAGAAGAATTACCCAACTCATGACTTGGAGCTAGCAGCTGTGATTTTCGCTTTGAGGATTTGGAGACACTACTTATTGGGCGAAAGGGTCGAGGTTTTCATCGATCACAAAAGCCTAAAGTATGTGTTCGCACGGAATGAGCTTAATATGAGGCAGCATAGATGGTTGGAGCTGATGGCTGACTACGATCTTGATCTTAAATACTATCCGGGGAAATTTAATGTTGTGCCGGATGCGCTTAGTCGGTTGCCAGCAATTCAGTTGTTGACTGGACAGAAGGAACTTATTGAAGACTTTCGAAGATTCGATTTGGAGGTTGTGCTACCGCATTCTTCGGGACAGTTGATGCAGCTGCAAGTACAGTCGTCGTTGATCGAGAATATTAAAGCAGCGCAATTACAGGACCCAAGATTGCAGAAGTTTCGAGAACAGGTTGAAGCTGGACTTCAAACCGACTACTGATCCATGAAGATGGTTCGTTGTGTTATGGTAGCCGTTTGTGTGTGCCAAAGGGAGATATTCGTGAAGAACTTATGAAGGAGGCGCACAGTTCAGCTTATTCCGTACATCCAGGAGGCACGAAGATGTACCGAGATATACAACAGCATTTATGGTGGGAAGGCATGAAACGGGAGATTGCCCGCTTTGTAGCGAAGTGCTTGGTGTGTCAGCAAGTTAAGGCGGAACATCAAAGGGTTGCTGGTTTATTGCAACCACTTCTGATTCCTCAATGGAAGTGGGAACATATAGCCATGGATTTCGTGACGGCTTTACCGCGGAGTCCAAAGGGCAACAATGCAGTTTGGGTGATTGTTGATCGATTGACCAAGGCAGCTCATTTCATACCTTTTCGAGTTGGTCATCAATGGAAGCTTTGGCAGAGCGATACATGCAGGAGATAGTAAGATTGCATAGAGTACCGGTGAGCATCGTGTCCGACTGTGACACTCGTTTCTTATCACACTTTTGGAGGAGCTTACAAGAAAGTTTGGGGACTCGACTGAAGTTTAGCACAGCTTATCATCCTCAGACAGATGGCCGGTCAGAGAGAACGATCCAAACTCTTGAAGACATGTTGAGAGCTTGCATGTTAGACTTCAAGGGTTCATGGGAGGATCATCTACATTTAGTGGAGTTTTCTTACAATAACAGTTTCCAGGCGACTATTCAGATGGCTCCATTCGAAGCTTTATATGGTCGCAAGTGTCGTTCACCTGTTTGTTGGGACGATGTTGGTGAACGAAGATTGTTGGGACCGGATTTGGTCGTGCAAACAGTTGAGAAGGTTAACACTATCCGGAATCATATGA
This sequence comes from Agapanthus africanus, assembly GCA_030015575.1. NCBI lineage: Eukaryota > Viridiplantae > Streptophyta > Magnoliopsida > Asparagales > Amaryllidaceae > Agapanthus > Agapanthus africanus. The sequence goes on along the minus strand of CM057343.1, from coordinate 675,117,268 downwards.
AAGCAGCACAAGACCGACAAAAGAGTTGGGCAGATACGTCGAGAAGACCTCTAGAGTTCGCCGTTGGTGATTTGGTATTCTTGAAGATATCACCGACTAGAGGGGTGATTCGTTTCGGAAGTCGAAGAAAACTTAGTCCTCGATTCGTTGGACCATTTGAGATTTTGGAGCGTGTTGGAGAAGTAGCATATCGATTGGCGTTACTGCAATCCTTGGCGAATGTTCATGACGTGTTTCATGTATCTCAACTCCATAAATATGTTCGAGATGAAACACACGTGCTGGATCATTCAGAGCTGACTGTACGAAAAGATTTGACTTTTGAGGAGCGAGCGATGTCGATTGTGGATCGAAGAGAAAAAGTTCTTAAGAACAGGGTTATCCCTCTTGTACTTGTTTCTTGGGGAAACCGCTCACATGGAGAATCAACTTGGGAATGAGAAGATGAAATCCGGCAGAAGTTTCCACATCTATTCTTGTAGTTTGTTGTTTGTTTATCCTTTCTTGTTCTTGAAATTTCGAGGACGAAATTCTTTTTCTAGTTGGGTATAATTTAACAACCGAGTTCATTTATACCAATTCCAGTTTCCGTATTTATTTATTTGTGGTATTTTATTGATTTATCATGTTTGGGTGCGTATGGTATTTTACATTTGACATTGCATTCGACCCGACCCGCTTACTTGAACTTGTTTGATTCACATTTATAAACTACCCTGGCTTATTAAATAGACATGTGCATCTCATGTATACTGCATATTGACTTTTCATCAGACATCGCACATTTTATCATATAACATTTTAGGTCATATAAAATAAATTAAAATTGCATTTCATAGCCTGCATGATACCCCTAACCCCATGGTAGCATCCGCGCATCTTGTTCCCGTCCCGTTCAGTGAAACGGACGTGTTTGGATGGCTACGCGCACGTACGTGCATCCGTTTTTGGGGGTATGCATTTTCGTTACCTGAGTATTTGTTTTGAATTTTGGAAGTCGCATATATTTTTCATATTTAAAATCTAAATTTTTAGACCCGACCCGGGCGTATTTTGGAGTAAGTTTGTATTTGCCAAAATCTCAAAACGGACTAATATTATATTCATTAATTCCTTATAACTATAATATACGTTTTGAAACTAAATTATATTTTCATATTTTTTTAAAAATCACAACTCTCTCTCTGTCTCTCGCTGTATGTATATATATTTATTTTTTTTCTAAAATAATTCTAAAATCTACAGTTCCAGCTCTCTCTTTCTCCCCGCTTTCTCTTTCTCTCTCCTTTTTCTTTACCTCTCTCTCTCCTCCCCTCTTCCTTTCTCTCTCTCTCCAAATAAAAACAAAATTATATCTCCTCGCTGTTCACGCGTTCCCTTCTCTCTCCTCTCTCTCCCTCTCAGAATCTCTCTCTCTCCTCTCGCATATATTTCTTTCTCTCTCCCTCTCTATATATTATTTCTTTCTTCCTTCTTCTTAACAAAACCCACGACCGCGAAACCCTAGCCGCCTACCTCCACCTCGCCGTCACCCAAAGCCCCGACGACGCCTTCCTAATCTCGCCGCCTCCTCACTCTCTTCAACACCTTCTCCTCCTCTCTCCAACCCGTGACCTGCACACGCACCCGAGAACAAGCCCAATCCCTCTGCGCACCGCTTCACCGCGAACGACGATCACCGGAGTGATCTCGTCGTCGCCCATCGTCCCAAATCCGACGCAACAGTGAGCCTAACCCCCTCTTTCCTTCTTCCTTCTTCCTTCTTTCTTTCTTCCTTTCCTTCATTCTGTTCTTTTAAAAGCCCTCGGTTCCTCTGCAGGTTACCTCGCCGGAGCTCCGTCGACGTCGTCGACACCGTCACGACCCTCTCCGCAGACCACAGTGAGCTTCCTCTTCTCATTCTTCTCCTTCATCCCTCCCTTCTTCTCTTCTTCTTTCTTTCCATGCATTTCTTATCATTAAATGTTCACTGCCTTTTTAGTTCGCCGGAAACCAGGCGTGCCTTCGACGATCCCGACGACCCAGCGAGCGTACCTGACCCGTGTGATCACCTTGTGCGTTTTTTGGATCCGTTCTATGTACCGTGCGCGCGTCGCGACTTTTTCCACCGACGTGAGACGTTCCGTACACCTGTTTCTTGATCCGTGTAGGCAAGTAAAACTTGCTACATGCTATTTAAATTATTTTATACTTATTTAAATACGTATTAAGCCTATTGTTTAAAACTAGTGCCCCATATTCCATTTTAACTTTTCGATGTCCCGTTTATATCATTCTAGATCTAGAACATGAAAACATATCATGTTGCATATTAGATTACAATACATTGTACCCACGTCCATATTTATATCACATATTGCTTAGTTGTATAGCCCATAGTACCATTTTATAATTTGAAACTTTTCGAATACCCGATTGCATCCATCTCGTCTAGTATATATACAATTGCATCCATAGATCATATAATACATAATAATGTGATTTTAACATTCCATATTTGATAAAGTGTATTTTGATTAGTGGTGGAACTATAATCTTAACCCAAATCGATAACTGTGCATCCATATGTTTTAATCTGTACCTATTTGTATACCACATCACAATATTCCATTTTATTGTTCCATTAGTACCCCATACTTGTTTTGTATACCCATGCTTAGTATAGTGTGATTTTGAGCACCCACGTGACATTTGTGCACCCTGACATGACTTGATATACTATTACTGGATACGACTTGATACCGTGCACTTCTTGACATGATTGGATTTATATACACAATTTGACTTGACCTGATGTACCACAGCTTGACCTGTTACCCGATCTTGTTACTAATACCAACAATCTTGATATGTTGTCCCTACGGACATTTCCTGTTGTCTATCCAGACAAACCTGTACCTGCTTGATCCTGTGTTGGCATTAACTCCAGATTTATTAATACCTGACTTGACATAAACAACTTGGGGGTATGGGAAAATCAATGATGAAACCTGACTTGTAACTCGACAGTTCAACACCTTTACCGATCAGTCTTACGGGCTAGGCCAGCCCCGGGGTGATGCTGCTGACATCACTCGCATTACCTACTACCCTTTACTGCCTTGCGGCACGTCTCGGATTCATCCTGAGAGTCTTAGACCGTGATCCCGGGCACGCACTGGATACTATTGAGTTGCATCGATGATTCATCAAATTGATTTCAAACATTTGAGAGTAGTTAACCCAATAGACCAGTTTAGATTACTCACTACACATTACTCTCACTATCTTCACTTATATCACCGTTATACCTGTTTTACCATTTATACTCATACCTGCATATCTTGCTACCCCTGTTTATAGTATTGTTTGGTATTATGACGCACTGACGTCTGGGTTTTGCATGGCCCAGATTCTTTACCTTTGCTGCAGGCCGAGCAGGAGTATTTCAGTCAGCAGGCTGAGAAGTGAGGACTTGTTAGTAGTTAGTTCATTTTACTTTCGGTATTTTTCATTCCTGATGTGAGCCCGCATTATGGGACGTACATTCCAGTTTATTCTTGTATTGGATCTTTTGCTTCCGCATTATTTTATTCTTGACTCGTTTTATTCTGGCTTATGGACATGTATTAGATAGTTTATTATTGTTCTTGATATCTCTACAGCCGTAATGTGACTGTGGAAGGATATTTCCTATCCACAGGTAGCATGTTGGCTATGTCATGTGCCTATCTTAGCATACTCTGGGAAGCGGGGCGTGACATTGTTTGTTTGGTATCAGAGACATAGGATTTAGGTTAATCGGGTTTGATTCTTTTGTAGTTGGGTATTGGACCCAATACATGAATCAGAAAATCCGTGATTAAGAACATGTCCTGCCACATTGTTATCATGATTCTTGAATCATATCTTTCTCTTGACCCCTGTCCCGACGATATACAAACAACTTTGCATCTCGAGTTGAAATTCTTTTGGTTCCCTATTGTTTCTTCCGTTCTATTCCTTTGATTCCGATACTAGGATTTGAGCGACTTGAACGGAGTTATGTGATTGTAACTATGAACTGCAGCATGGTTACAATGCGGTCCTCTATTTAAGTAACTTGGAGTCCTGGTCTTGATTCATTTCCTTGTTCCATGGTCATTTTATTACCTTGGTTCTCTCAGTTTCATTGCTTACCAGTTCATGTTTTGCAGATTTCTTGGTGATCGATACCGGCAGTTATGAAGTTGTCGTGGGAATAGATTTTTCTCGGCACTTTCCATGCTCACATTGATTTTAGGGCAAAGAAAGTGATTTTCCAGATTCCCGGACTTCCGGAGTTTGTTTTGCTGGAGGTAGCAGTTCTGTCGGGCTAGTCGAGTTTAGGGCTAGGCCGACAATCAAAGTTTTTTTCGTCAATGGAAGTTGATAAGGAGGAAGCGCCAGCTGTAGTTTGAGAATTCACGGACGTGTTCGAGGACATCTCGGGTTTACCGCCAAAACGAGATGTGGAGTTCGCGATCGATCTTGTTCCTGGTGCAGCGCCAATCTCAAAGGCGTACTATCCGATGGCACCAGTGGAGTTAGAAGAAGTAAAGAAGCAGGTTACCGAATTGCTAGAGAAGGGTTGAATTCACAGCAGCAATTCACCTTGGGGAGCTCCAGTTCTTCTAGTAAAGAAGAAATATGGCACAAGGAGGATGTGCATCGATTATCGAGAATTAAACTGGGTGACTATTAAGAACAAGTACCCGATCCCTCGCATTGGCGAATTGTTCGAGCAGCTTAGTGGCGCGAGGGTATTCTTGAAGCTGGATTTGCGGTCCGGATATCATCAGGTCCGAGTTAAATCAGAAGATATTTGCAAGACTGCGTTCTGAACTCGGTATGAACATTACAAGTATTTAGTGATGCCATTCGGAGTCACGAATGCACCGGCGATATTTATGGACTTGATGAACCGAATCTTTTCACCGTTCTTGGACCAGTTTATAGTGGTGTTCATCGATGATATTCTGGTCTACTCGAGGAGCATTGAAGAGCATGCGGAACACTTGAAGATCGCACTGCAGACATTGAGGCAAGAAAGATTATATGCGAAGATGAGCAAGTGCGAGTTTTGGCTTGAAGAAGTGAAGTTTTTGGGGCATGTCGTGTCCGGAGATGGAATCGCCGTTGATCCCGAAAAGATTGCAGCAGTTCGAGATTGGCCGATTCCGAAGAACGTTGCGGAGATCAGAAGCTTCCTTGGACTTGCCGAAGGTTCGTGGAGAACTTTGCTCGTCTGGTTGAGCCTTTAACCAAGCTTACATGCAAGGAGGTACCATTTGTGTGGACGGATAAGTGTGCGTCAGCTTTTGAGGCGTTGAAACAGAGGTTGATAACCGATCCTATTTTAACCGTGTCAAACAATTCCGGAGGATTGGTGATTCACAGCGACGCATCGGGGAAAGGATTGGGATGTGTTTTGATGCAGCATGTGAAGGTTATAGCTTACGCATCGAGACAGTTGAAGACCCATGAGAAGAATTACCCAACTCATGACTTGGAGCTAGCAGCTGTGATTTTCGCTTTGAAGATTTGGAGACACTACTTATAGGGTGAAAGGGTCGAGGTTTTCACCGATCACAAAGCCTAAAGTATGTGTTCACACAGAATGAGCTTAATATGAGGCAGCATAGATGGTTGGAGCTGATGGCTGACTACGATCTTGATCTTAAATACTATCCGGGGAAATTTAATGTTGAGCCGGATGCGCTTAGTCGGTTGCCAGCAATTCAGATGTTGACTGCACAGAAGGAACTTATTAAAGACTTTCGAAGATTCGATTTGGAGGTTGTGCTACCGCATTCTTCGAGACAGTTGATGCAGCTGCAAGTACAGTCGTCGTTGATCGAGAATATTAAAGCAGCGCAATTGCAGGACCCAAAATTGCAGAAGTTTCGAGAACAGGTTGAAGCTGGACTTCGAACCGACTACTGATCCATGAAGATGGTTCGTTGTGTTATGGTAGCCGTTTGTGTGTGCCAAAGGGAGATATTCGCGAAGAACTTATGAAGGAGGCACACAGTTCAGCATATTCCGTACATCCACGAGGCACGAAGATGTACCGAGATATACAACAGCATTTATGGTGGGAAGGCATGAAACGGGAGATTGCCCGCTTTGTAGCGAAGTGCTTGGTGTGTCAGCAAGTTAAGGCGGAACATCAATGGGTTGCTGGTTTATTGCAACCACTTCTGATTCCTCAATGGAAGTGGGAACATATAACCATGGATTTCGTGACGGCTTTACCGCGGAGTCCAAAGGGCAACAATGCAGTTTAGGTGATTGTTGATCGATTGACCAAGGCAGCTCATTTCATACCTTTTCGAGTTGGTCAATCAACGGAAGCTTTGGCAGAGCGGTACATGCAGGAGATAGTAAGATTGCATAGAGTACCGGTGAGCATCGTGTCCGACCGTGACACTCGTTTCTTTTTACACTTTTGGAGGAGCTTACAAGAAAGTTTGGGGACTCGATTGAAGTTTAGCACAGCTTATCATCCTCAGACAGATGGTCAGTCAGAGAGAACGATCCAAACTCTTGAAGACATGTTGAGAGCTTGCATATTAGACTTCAAGGGTTCATGGGAGGATCATCTACATTTAGTGGAGTTTTCTTACAATAACAGTTTCCAGGCGACTATTCAGATGGCTCCATTCGAAGCTTTATATGGTCGCAAGTGTCGTTCACCTGTTTATTGGGACGATGTTGGTGAACGAAGATTGTTGGGACCGGATTTGGTCGTGCAAATAGTTGAGAAGGTTAACACTATCCGGAATCATATGAAAGCAGTACAAGACCGACAAAAGAGTTGGACAGATACGTTGAGAAGACCTCTAGAGTTCGCCGTTGGTGATTTGGTATTCTTGAAGATATCACCGACTAGAGGGGTGATTCGTTTCGGAAGTCGAAGAAAGCTTAGTCCTCGATTCGTTGGACCATTTGAGATTTTGGAACGTGTTGGAGAAGTAGCATATCGATTGGCGTTACCGCAATCCTTGGCGAATGTTCATGACGTGTTTCATGTATCTCAACTCCATAAATATGTTTGAGATGAAACACACGTGCTGGATCATTCAGAGCTGACTGTACGAAAAGATTTGACTTTTGAGGAGCGAGCGATATCGATTGTGGATCGAAGAGAAAAATTTCTTAAGAACAGGGTTATCCCTCTTGTACTTGTTTCCTGGGGAAACCACTCACATGGAGAATCAACTTGGGAACGAGAAGATGAAATCTGGCAGAAGTTTCCACATCCATTCTTGTAGTTTGTTGTTTGTTTATCCTTTCTTGTTCTTGGAATTTCGAGGACGAAATTTTTTTTTAGTTGGGTATAATTTAACAACCGAGTTCATTTATACCAATTCCAGTTTCCGTATTTATTTATTTGTGGTATTTTATTGATTTATCGTGTTTGGGTGCGGATGGTATTTTACATTTGACATTGCATTCGAACCGACCCGCTTATTTGAACTTGTTTGATTCACATTTATAAACTATCCTGGCTTGTTAAATAGACACGTGCATCTCATGTATACTGCATATTGACTTTTCATCTGACATCGCACATTTTATCTTATAACATTTTAGGTCATATAAAATAAATTAAAATTGCATTTCATAGCCTGCATGATACCCCTAACCCCGTGGTAGCATCCGCGCATCTTGTTCTCGTCCCGTTCAGTGAAACGGACGTGTTTGGATGGCTACGCGCACGTACGTGCATCCGTTTTTGGGGGTATGCATTTTCGTTACCTGAGTATTTGTTTTGAATTTTGGAAGTCTCATATATTTTTCATATTTAAAATCTAAATTTTTAGACCCGACCCGGACATGTTTTGGAGTAAGTTTGTATTTGCCAAAATCTCAAAACGGACTAATATTATATTCATTAATTCCTTATAACTATAATATACGTTTTGAAACTAAATTATATTTTCATATTTTTTAAAAATCACAACTCTCTCTTTGTCTCTCGTTGTATGTATATATATTTATTTTTTTTTCTAAAATAATTCTAAAATCTACAGTACCAGCTCTCTCTCTCTCCCCCCCGCTTTCCATTTCTCTCTCCTTTTTCTTTACCTCTCTCTCCTCCCCTCTTCCTTTCTCTCTCTCCAAATAAAAACAAAATTATATCTCCCCGCTGTTCACGCGTTCCCTTCTCGCTGCTCTCTCTCCCTCTCAGAATCTCTCTCTCTCCCCTCTCACATATATTTCTTTCTCTCTCCCTCTCTATATATTATTTCTTTTTTCCTTCTTCTTAATAAAACCCACGACCGCGAAACCCTAGCTTCCTACCTCCACCTCGTCGTCGCCCAAAGCCCCGACGACGCCTTCCCAATCTCGCCGCCTCCTCACCCTCTTCAACACCTTCTCCTCCTCTCTCCAACCCGTGACCTGCACGCGCACCCGAGAACAAGCCCAAGCCCCCTGCGCACCGCTTCACCGCGAGCGACGATCACCGGAGTGATCTCGTCGTCGCCCATCGTCCCAAATCCGACGCAACAGTGAGCCTAACCCCCTTCTTCCTTCTTCCTTCTTCCTTCTTCCTTCTTTTTTTATTCCTTTCCTTCATTCTGTTCTTTTAAAAGCCCTCGGTTCCTCTGCAGGTTACCTAGCCGGAGCTCCGTCGACGTCGTCGACACCCTCACGACCCTCTCCGCAGACCACAGTGAGCTTCCTCTTCTCATTCTTCTCCTTCCTCCTTCCCTTCTTCTCTTCTTCTTTCTTTCCATGCATTTTTTTCATTAAATGTTCACTGCCTTTTTAGTTCGCCGGAAACCGGGCGTGCCGTCGACGATCCCGACAACCCAGCGAGCGTACCTGACCCGTGTGATCACCTAGTGCGTTTTTTGGATCCGTTCCATGTACCGTGCGCGCGTCGCAACTTTTTCCGCCGACGTGAGACGTTCCGTACACCCGTTTCTTGATCCGTGTAGGCAAGTAAAACTTGCTACATGCTATTTAAATTATTTTATACTTATTTAAATACGTATTAAGCCTATTGTTTAAAACTAGTGCCCCATATTCCATTTTAACTTTTCGATGTCCCGTTTATATCATTTTAGATCTAGAACATGAAAACATATCATGTTGCATATTAGATTACAATACATTGTACCCATGTCCATATTTATATCACATATTGCTTAGTTGTATAGCCCATAGTACCATTTTATAATTTGTAACTTTTCGAATACCCGATTGCATCCATCTCGTCTAGTATATATACAATTGCATCCATAGATCATATAATACATAATAATGTGATTTTAACATTCCATATTTGATAAAGTGTATTTTGATTAGTGGTGGAACTATAACCTTAACCCAAATCGATAACTGTGCATCCATATGTTTTAATCTGTACCTATTTGCATACCACATCACAATATTCCATTTTATTGTTCCATTAGTACTCCATACTTGTTTTGTATACCCATGCTTAGTATAGTGTGATTTTGAGCACCCACGTGACATTTGTGCACCCTGACATGACTTAATATACTATTACTGGATACGACTTGATACCGTGCACTTCTTGACATGATTGGATTTATATACACTACTTGACTTGACCTGATGTACCACAGCTTGACCTGTTACCTGATCTTTTTACTAATGCCAACAATCTTGATATGTTGTCCCTACGGACATTTCCTGTTGTCTATCCAGACAAACATGTACCTGCTTGATCCTGTGTTGGCATTAACTCCAGATTTATTAATACCTGACTTGACATATACAACTTAGGGGTATGGGGAAATCAATGATGAAACCTGACTTGTAACTCAACAGTTCGACACCTTTACCGATCAGTCTTACAGGCTAGGCCAGCCCCGGGGTGATGCTGCTGACATCACTCGTCATTACCTACTACCCTTTACTGCCTTGCGGCACGTCTCGGATTCAGCCTGAGAGTCTTAGACCGTGATCCCGGGCACGCACTGGATACTATTGAGTTGCATCGATGATTCATCCAATTGATTTCAAACATTTGAGAGTAGTTAACCCAATTGACCAGTTTAGATTACTCACTACACATTACCCTCACTGTCATCACTTATATCACCGTTATACCTGTTTTACCATTTATACTCATACCTGCATATCTTGCTACCCCTGTTTATAGTATTATTTGGTATTATGACGCACTGACGTCTGGGTTTTGTATGGCCCAGATTCTTTACCTTTGCTGCAGGCCGAGCAGGAGTATTTCAGTCAGCAGGCTGAGCAGTGAGGACTTGTTAGTAGTTAGTTCATTTTACTTTCGGTATTTTTCATTCCTGATGTGTGCCCGCATTATGGGACTACATTCCAGTTTATTCTTGTATTAGATCTTTTGCTTCCGCATTATTTTATTCTTGACTCGTTTTATTCTGGCTTATGGACATGTATTAGATAGTTTATTATTGTTCTTGATATCTCTACAGCCGTAATGTGACTGTGGAAGGATATTTCCTATCCACAGGTAGCATGGTTGGCTATGTCACGTGCCTATCTTAGCGTACTCTGGGAAGCGGGGCGTGACAGTTTCCTTCGGAGGGTGGCAGTTTCATTCCCATTGATTTGGTTTTGGCAAACCTCTTCCTCGTTTTGAACCTGCTTTTATTTGTGGCGAATGTATTTTGATTTGGCGGGAGCGTTTTAACCCTTTCGTCCAGTCGCCGGCGCTTGGCTTTTTCAAATATGGCCATCTCACGCTCTCGAGTAGCTTTGCTTTTAAGAAGAGCTTCATTCAGGAATGCATCAATCATTTCGTCTGATGGCCCAAGAAGTTCCGGCTCAGGACCTGCCCCTAGTTTCTCTTTGTAAAGAGCTTCTTCATCGTTTATCGACTAGTGAGAGATCACATGGCAACTTACTACGTAATTTTTAGATTCATCCGACGAGTCTTCTCCATCATCTCCGTCCTCAAGGACGTGACTGAGAAATTCTTGGAGTGTGATTGGAGTCCGCGCCTTCTGGTTATACTCTTCCAGCGCGTCAATCTGTTTTTGCAGGTCCATGCGCCTGTCACCAGGCTTCACGAGCTTCTTGGATTTCTTCTTCTTCTTCGAAGATTTTGACGGTTGGGTGTGAGCATGTTCATATCATAATATTGCATAATTATATTCCCCATTCTTATGCATTTTTACAAATAAACTGGTGCTTTTGACCCATGTCTTCTACATAGTTACAGGTTACAGGTTCTTGGAGCAAAAACAGTGAAAAAGATAAAAGACGATGCAAAAGTGAGACTACGACCAGCAAACAGAAAGATTTTGATAAAGCCTACACAAAGATCAGTTCACAAAGTACAAGGCAGCGCAAGGTCCAAGATTTCGTCACGAAGCAATGGTAAAAGTCCACTGAAATTGTTCGATCTGGAAGAAACCTAGAAGCCAAATTGAGAAAAGAACTAAAGAAGTAGGAAGACCAAAAAGCCCAGAGCTAGCCCAGAAAATTCCAGATTTCAAGACCATCATTGGGCCGCGGAACCGCGGCCAAACCATGGCTGCGGCCGCGGTTCCGCGGCCGGGTATAGCACGTGTCGATGGGAAATTTTACCAAAACTCTGGCGGCGCGTTGACTAGTCTTCCTAGGGGTATTTTTGTAATAGCAGATATGCGAGTCATTGTAACCCTAGGGTTTCCTATCCTCTATAAATAGGAACTCTAAATCTTGTATTAGGGTATGCCTCTTTTTATGAATAAAATTCAGATTCCTTTGAAATTTTGAGAGCATCATTTTGTAAGTTTCTTTTAATTTCTGCCTTAGTTCTAGTTTTAATTCTTGCCCTAGATAAATTATTCTTTTGCCTTAGTTTTTAATCTAGTTTAGAATTTCTTAATCTGCAGTAGGTAATTAATCTCTTAGATCTAAAAACAAAATAAAAATCATGTTTTTAATAGACCCCTTAATGAGCGAGTAGTTTCCTCGCTTGTTAGGGTTAGGAATAGGGAAGAGTTTGAGAGATGAAGATCTCTCATCTCTTTCGTGCCCAATTATTTGTAATAATTAGGACTTCATGCATGCATGCATAATCCGCTCCCTACGGCACCCTACCCACGAGGTAACGGTGATACCGTAGTATAAAAGACCGAATATGCATGTCTTCCATGAAGGTTAGGGTAATTATTAAGAAAGGACGAACAAGGATTTAGAGGAAGAAACATAGTTTCTTCCCGATCATCCTAATCCCCTTTATTAATAATTACCATAACTCCTAAAAAGATATCTAATTTAGGGCATTGAAAGAGGTGCGAATCTTTATTTTACCAAACTTTACCTAAACTTAATCCTAGCAAGTTTCCTAATCCTAGTATAACTCAATTTAGTTTTTGTGATAAAAGATCCAACACCCTTTGGAATTAGCTCGTAAGAACATTTAGGAAATTAACACCATCCCTTTGGACCGACCCGTATTCACCGGCTAGCTACCAAGCGACGCCGTTCTTGATTGCGGTAATATTATTTTTTATCGTAAAAAGCCCTCTAAATCAGAGCACTTTGACTATCACCGCCAATTTTTGGAGTTAGGTGCGGCTTCAGCATTCCCTTGATAATCTCGGGTTCCGGCGGATTATTCTGTAAGTCCATATTGCGACCCCCGGTGCTTACGGGGAGGCGGAAACGGTATAAAAAACGAATTTTTATCGCAAGAGGCAACATGGACTAAACAAGGTCGGGATCGTTGTCTAAACTAAAACTAGTATACAAGCTAAAGAGAGTTAGCTACTATGGAAGATGGTTATACCTAAACTTGAACTCCTTCTTCTTCAAACCTTGTAGAGGTTGATGGTTCTCTTTTCGTCGCCTTCTCCCGTCGAAGATGGATCCACCTCGAAGGTTCGACCTTTGGGCTCTTCCTCGATCTTTGAGTGAACTAGGGTTTCCGGCTTGCTAAACCTTTAACCTAGAGTGAGTAGAGAGTGACTAGGGTTTGCTTTTCTTTTCAAAGAGAAGGATTCTCAACACATGAGAAGGTTTCTCTTTGCTAGAGGAAGAAGAAGATGAAATGAGGAGAGAGAGAGAGGTTATGATAGAATGAGATATCTTTTCTCTTTCTTGCAACCATAATGCAAAAGAAAAATATTATCTAAATGATAATAATTGAAATAAGAATAGTTGATGGTAATTTTGGAATGACCACTATCATGCTTCTTTAAATGAAGTGTAAGCATGAATCAAGGAAGACTTTCAAAGCATGATGGTGGTCAATGGTCAACAAGTCAACCAAGGTCAACAAGTCAACAAAAAAATCAACCATAACATAATTCTCATTTAATTACTATTATTAATAGATAATATATAAATCCATTAAGGTTTGGAAAATGAAGACTGTCAACTGTGCATACGCACCCGTTCCGAAACCCTAATGAAAAACCTCATCCTTCGCCTCAAGCAACTGTGCATACACACCTGTATTCTCGTTCCGAGGAACAAGAATACCAAGAGATAAAAGCAACCCTAAAACATATACCAGTATCTGGCTCAAACCAGAGCCTGCCAGTATAATCCGTCCGGACTCCAAACGTGCACAAGTGCGCGGATGAGAACGAACCCTGTCGCAAAACCATGCGACCTCTACTCTGTTTTGCCCAGAGGCGAATACCCTCTGTGTGGGACTCTAAAGACTCGACACTACGCTGGCAGTGGGTTTAACCACAGACCGCAAGCGGCACTAGCTGTGCATAACGGTCCCCAGGTAGATGCCGACAAGAAGGCTGACGAGGTGAAACCCCATCTGAACTCCTACTGAGTCTGAATGTGACATTCTCCGTACAGTCCGGTCTGTTCGTCTGATACATCGCATGGCAGGCCTAGGGGGCGGTGAAACGTCAGTCCCCCAATAGCGGTACAAGTCGTGTCGGAGTGAAGCCCAAAACACCCTGAGATAACACTGGAAACCTACCAGTATATCTCGCTTGCCCTGGCCAGGGACTACTCGTGTAATGGCTCTCCTAGACACAGCGCGATGTCAACCCCCAATATCGGGAGAGACGAATCCTGTCTAACCGTCACTGCCTCCAAGTGCTTCGGGACTGCACCCAACCACCACCTGTTTGCATGACTCCTTTGAGCCGTGGTAGGGTAGTGATCAAAGTGCAGTGGGAACACACTCGAGGCGAAGTGTCAGTGTCAAGTCAGCGGACTAAGCTGTACTCATGTCACCTGGGAACTGATAACTGACGATAGGTATAATACCAACCTGTCAGTTCCCGACGAGTCCTGTCCAGTGTACTCGTAACCCAACGAGCACCCGTATACTATCTCCAGTACGACGTACTGATGGCTGTGGGACAGACCATCTCCCACACTGGGATGAGAAGCGCATACGCTAGTCTACTCCAGAGTATCGATGCCCTGTCTCGATAGTCCTACGACTAGGGACCTGTATAAGGATATGCCTATAGATTACCCAGCCCCCACTAGTGTGACTGCCATCACAACGCTGGTAATCAAGCAAAGATCCTAAGGGCTCCACTAATGCGTATAAGTGATATACTGAAATAAACACAAGTACACATTGAAGTAGAAACAAACCAAGTAGCATACTACTATATTGAGCAAGATTGTTTATACAAGGTGAATATCCCAAGCTTCCATTAAGTAATATACAAACTAGTATGATACAGTAATGGCCTCTAGGGCATATACACTAACAATCTCCCACTTGCACTAAGGCCATGTACTGGCGTATCGAAGACCTATCATCTCGATCAGCCGCTCGAACTGAGTCTGGGGTAGGGCCTTGGTGAATGGATCTGCAGTGTTCTCTTCTGAAGCAACCCTCCGAACCTCGATCTCCTTGCGATCCACGATCTCCCTGATCAGGTGATACCGCCTCAAGATGTGCCTGGATCTCTGATGGGACCTGGGTTCCTTTGCTAAAGCTATAGCCCCGTTGTTGTCGCAATACAGAGGTACTGGGTCAACAATGGACGGAACCACCCGAAGTTCTTTTAAGAACTTCCTTATCCAGACAGCTTCTTTTGCGGTATCAGATGCAGCGATGTATTCCGCTTCCATAGTCGAGTCTGCAACGGTTTCCTGCTTGGAACTCTTCCAACACACCGCCCCTCCATTGAGGGTAAAGACAAAACCCGACATGGACTTGGAATCATCCTTGTCACTCTGGAAGCTGGAGTCAGCAAAGGCCTCAATCTGGAGGTCTTTTCCGCCATACACCAAGAACATCTCCTTAGTCCTCCTCAGGTACTTGAGAATGTTCTTTACCGCTATCCAATGTTTCTCCCCAGGGTTTGACTGATACCGGCTTACTACACTCAGTGCATAAGCTACATCCGGTCTGGTACACAACATCGCATACATTATAGAGCCTACCGCAGAAGCGTAGGGTATAATAGACATGCGATCCCTCTCCAAATCAATCTTGGGAGACATCTCTTTAGAGAGGGTGATCCCGTGACAAGCCGGTAAGTTACCGCGCTTGGAATCTTCCATACTGAATCTTTTCAGTACGGTGTCGATGTACCTGGACTGTGAAAGTCCTAATATCCTCTTGGATCTATCACGATGGATCCGGATCCCCAGGATGTAAGAGGCATCACCCAGGTCTTTCATGGAGAACCTGTGTGACAAGAAACCCTTGACAGATTGTAGCATAGGAATGTCATTTCCTATTAAGAGAATGTCATCCACGTATAAAACAAGGAATACTACAGTTCTCGCTACAAATCTACTATAGATACATGGTTCATCTGGATTTTTGATAAAGTCAAATTCCTTGACCGTCTTATCAAAACAGATGTTCCAACTCCGCGATGCCTGCTTTAGTCCATAGATGGACTTAAGCAACTTGCACACCTTTCCGCTGCTCCCACTCTGAATGAAACCCTCTGGCTGATCCATATAGACACACTCCTCTAAACTTCCATTTAGAAAAGCGGTTTTTACGTCCATCTGCCAAATCTCATAATCGTGGAAAGCAGTAATGGCAAGAAGGATCCGAATGGATTTCAGCATAGCCACTGGAGAAAAGGTTTCGTCATAGTCCAAGCCAGGTCTTTGACGGAAACCCTTTGCTACAAGTCTAGCTTTATAGGTCTCAACCTGTCCATGTACACCAATCTTCCTTTTGAAGATCCACTTGCATCCTACGGGTTTTACCCCGTCTGGAGCAATGTCCAACGTCCATACTTTGTTGGTGTACATGGACTCCATTTCGGTCCGCATTGCATCCAGCCATTTTACCGAGTCAATGCTCTGAACGGCCTGCTGGAAGCTAGTAGGCTCATCATAGTCTATGATGCAATCCTCTATATCCCCGTCTATGAGAAAACCGTAGTATCTCTCGGGCGGATGAGACTGCCTACTACTCCTGCGGAGCGGCGTAGGAATGTCCTGTTCATTTGAACCCTCTGGTTCCATTAAGCTTTCAGTAATAGCTCGTGGTTCTGGAATTTCTTCCAGTTCTACTGTGCTCCCACTTATCTGGTTTTCCAAAAACTCAGTTTCCAAGAAGTAGGCATGACGAGAAACAAGGACTTTTTGTTCCTCTTCACAGTAGAAGAAATATCCCTTGGAGTTCTTTGGATATCCCACGAACTTACACTGTACTGAGCGTGCCTCGAGCTTGTCCGCATGCTGCTTTTTAACAAAAGCTGGACATCCCCACGTCTTAATGTGCTTAAGATAGGGTCTCTTCCCACTCCACATCTCATATGGTGTAGTAGGCACAGTCTTAGTAGGAACTCGGTTCAAAAGGTACGCAGCTGATTCTAGCGCATACCCCCAGAATGATCGCGGTAACTCAGCGTTACTCATCATGGACCGTACCATATCCAATAGGGTTCGGTTCCGTCTCTCCGATACACCGTTGTGCTGCGGAGTGTATGGAGGAGTAAGATGAGAGAGAATCCCATTCTCTTTTAAGTAATTTAGGAACTCGGCACTTAAGTATTCTCCACCTCGATCCGATCTTAGAATCTTGATACTTTTGCCGGTCTGTTTTTCTACTTCATTCTTAAATTCCTGAAATTTTTCAAAAGCTTCGGACTTATGTTTCATTAAGAAGACATAACCGTATCTTGAAAAATCATCCGTAAAAGTAATGAAGTAAGAATAACCGCTTTGCGCATGTGTAGACATTGGACCGCACACGTCGCTGTGTACGAGTCCCAAGAGCTCGCTCGCTCTTACTCCGTGTCCAGTGAACGGAGTCTTTGTCATCTTTCCTTTGAGACAGGATTGACAAGTGGCATATGATTGATATTCGAACGGATCCAAATATCCTTCTGTATGTAACTTAGTCAACCTTCTCTCATTGATGTGACCCAATCTACAATGCCATAAGAAAGTCTGATTGATATCTGGAGACTTTCTTTTGTGTGTATTCTGGACATTGAAAATCTGTGGTTGGTTTAATACGTATATACCATTGCTCAATGTACCTGACCCAATCAGAACTTGATTAAGGTGAATGTTTACAACATTACTTACAAACGCAAATTCATAACCTTCTTTAGAAACCAAAGATACAGAAATGATATTACAAGTTGCGTTGGGTATAAAAAAGCAATTACGCAAAACCAAAACATGCCCATCTGACATTCCCAGGTGATAGTCCCCCACGGCTTTAGCATCCATGCTAGCTCCGTTCGCAACTCTGAGGGTCATGTCACCTGCCTTCAAAACCCTACGGTTTCTCAACGCCTGCAAAGAATTACAGATATGAGATCCTGATCCGGTATCCAATACCCAGGAAGTAGAGTTTATAGAAAGACAGTTTTCAATAACATACACACCTGAAGCTGAAGCCGCAACCTGCTTCAGTTCCTGTGTCCTGGCTTTCCAAGCCCTGCAATCTTTCTTCCAGTGTCCACTCTTGTGACAATAGAAGCATTCCTCTTTACCAACAAGCTTCCCCGCTATCTTTGTTGCCTTTTCCTTTCCCTTCGCACCCACTTTACTAACACCGCCTCTTGGTTTGGCGGGGGCTTTCTTCTTCTTTCCCTTGGCTTTCGCCTTGGACCTAGAAGAAGAAGATCCTCCTACAAACAAAGTGGATGTATCCCTACCCTTCTGTAGGGTGCCCTCTGCGCTCCTCAGCAGGTTGAGGAGTTCTGAAAGTTCAACTTCCTTTTCTTGCAAGTTGAAATTCAGTATGAACTGGGCGTAAGTGGATGGAAGGGACTGGAGAATTATATCCGTATAAAGTTCACTGTCCAACGTGGTCCCAAGTTCCGCGA
This sequence comes from Agapanthus africanus, assembly GCA_030015575.1. Classification (NCBI taxonomy): domain Eukaryota; kingdom Viridiplantae; phylum Streptophyta; class Magnoliopsida; order Asparagales; family Amaryllidaceae; genus Agapanthus; species Agapanthus africanus. The sequence goes on along the minus strand of CM057343.1, from coordinate 675,099,062 downwards.
GCTCCTCAGTGTAGCCAATCATCTTAAGCACGTGGTCCGCTACCGATGATCCGACGGCCAACTTAGTCGAAAATAACTTCTTCGACACTTCGTATCTTGCGATACGAGACTGCTCTCCATACAGTTCTTTTGTATGAAGAAATATGGATTCCAAATCCATATTCTCGTGCCTCCTCTGATGGTCGTTGTCCATCGAGGCAAGTACGAGGCATCTGGCCTTCGCGCTGTCAATCTCCCAAGTCTTACGGATTTCCTTATCCGCGACGCTGGAGGTGGGACCTGGGACGGGGGGAGCTATGGTGGTAAGAAGATACCCCAGCTTGTCGTAAGAGATTGCCAATTTGACATTCCTGAGCCAATCTTTGTAGTTTGGCCCTGTCAATATGTTTTTATCTAGAAGTAACTTAAGTCCAGTCATTTCGATTTGGTCGCTGTAGGGGGAGAGAAGAAACACTTAGCACGATGCTCTTGCAAGTTTAGAATGGTTTTTAATTTGTCTAAACAGGATGGCTCCCACTGTCTCTCGAATCCCTCCTCAAACCACAAAGGAAGAATTAGCCGGGATCAATCCCACCGTACAATACTTGCTTAACCGTTCAGCCAGGCCAGTGTCGGTACTTCGAGGGAGGTTTTCCAACGCTTTCGCAAAGTTCCTTAATTTAAGAACCTCTTTTCCCTGGGGGCGTAGCCCCGCTAACACCTTTCTAGGCACCTACTAGGTTTATAGCATTGATCGTTTAGTGAGAAATTTCCCGAGGAGTAGCATATACTCACAGTAGGATCGGGATCCAAATATCATCGCGTGACGAAAATGAAGGAATCCTACCATAATCATCACACTCCAAATGGTATGCAAATCTAGCAAGTTTCAGTACTTATGAAACTCCCGATGTGGATTTTTGCCCCATGCTCTTATGACCTTGACTTTGGCCAACAAATCATAAGTCACATGTCAAGTTCTTCCCGTCGTTCTCCAGGTTAATTTGAATCCACCCGTACATACCCTTGACTTTGGCCAACAAGGCAGTACGACTGTTCCAAATCAACGCATCTATCTATGCTGCACATGAATATCCAATAGCTACCAATCACTATGCCTTGACTTTGGCCAACAAACACAGCTTGAATACTATTGACTATTTATGTGAAATGACGGAGGGCTACGAATGGTTTTGGCGAAACCGTGAACGTAGTGAACTTGATATAATCGATGGAACGAGATAGCTTTTAGAAGGAGTGGCTCAAGCTCCGCATTTAAAAGTTAGTTTTGAAAAGAACCGAGTGGTTTTTCGAAAGTGTTCCATCGACTTAAACTTGGTTTATTATCTTGCATTAGTTCTTTTAATGCGTGATATTCTTGCATTAGTTCTTTTAATGCGTCCCATCATTTAATCCTACCATTGCAGAAAACAACCAAAATATGACGTACGCTTATGCCATTCGCATTCGCCACGGGGTCCCGTCATCACTCGTTAGGTTACTTAACTAACGACAGAGCGGGGGCTGGGCTAGCGCGGCTGTAAAACATAAGCAACGCCTAAATAGAAAGCAATGATAGACATTACAGATCACAGATGAATACATTGGATATACTAGCAATCCGCATTCCTTTCGAGCCTGCAACGAAAAGCGGATTACACGGTCGCGGTGAATAGCAAATACCCCACCCAAGACCCCTACGGGTGCGGCAAACTACCCGCCAAGTTCCCGGTAGTTTGTGCACCCCACCATGGGTCTATCCTAGGAGCAAAAACAGTAAAAAGAATTATACAATGACGGCTACAACCCCGACCCGGTTGTGCGGCCAAACAAATAATATAATTACATCAATTTACATTTACAAATGAATGAAAGAAAAACAAAAGCTCATCTCACATCCACCCCGGCTATTCACCCGCGACAGTCCAACACATTCATATACACATTCCAATATCAAACACAGATCATGTATAACCCCGACTAATCGGCTTATAGCGATTAGCCGACGTTCAATACATGCAAACATCACAGATATAACCAACATAGCCAAAGTGCAGTGAAGTTCGGAAAAAATACGGAATTATAGGACCCCAAAAGTGAATTTCAGTTCTGGAAAATCTGGGTACATATAATATATCTGAAAAATCCCAAAACCAACACAGAAGAACACTGCATGAAAAACGATGCAAAGATGAAAACAACCTGCGGCGGTTCCGCGGCCTAATGAACAGGTGAGGCCGCGGAAGCGCGGCTCTTTGGAAGAATTATGCTATCGTTTTTGGTGGGTGTTCTTAGAAAACCCTGAGACGAATTTACAAGTATAAAGTTTTTCATTTTGAGCAGAAAAAATTTCAACAGAAACTTAGGGTTTTGGTTTTCCGGTTTTGCGATTTTTCGGTTCCGAACTTCGTTACACTTCACTACCAAGCTAGTTTAAGTTTAGTTAGTCTCTGATACCACTGTAAGTCCATATTGCGACCCCCGGTGCTTACGGGGAGGCGAAAACGGTATAAAAAACGAATTTTTATCGCAAGAGGCAACATGGACTAAACAAGGTCGGGATCGTTGTCTAAACTAAAACTAGTATACAAGCTAAAGAGAGTTAGCTACTATGGAAGATGGTTATACCTAAACTTGAACTCCTTCTTCTTCAAACCTTGTAGAGGTTGATGGTTCTCTTTTCGTCGCCTTCCCCCGTCGAAGATGGATCCACCTCGAAGGTTCGACCTTTGGGCTCTTCCTCGATCTTTGAGTGAACTAGGGTTTCCGGCTTGCTAAACCTTTAACCTAGAGTGAGTAGAGAGTGACTAGGGTTTGCTTTTCTTTTCAAAGAGAAGGATTCTCAACACATGAGAAGGTTTCTCTTTGCTAGAGGAAGAAGAAGATGAAATGAGGAGAGAGAGAGGTTATGATAGAATGAGATATCTTTTCTCTTTCTTGCAACCATAATGCAAAAGAAAAATATTATCTAAATGATAATAATTGAAATAAGAATAGTTGATGGTAATTTTGGAATGACCACTATCATGCTTCTTTAAATGAAGTGTAAGCATGAATCAAGGAAGACTTTCAAAGCATGATGGTGGTCAATGGTCAACAAGTCAACCAAGGTCAACAAGTCAACAAAAAAATCAACCATAACATAATTCTCATTTAATTACTATTATTAATAGATAATATATAAATCCATTAGGGTTTGGAAAATGAAGACTGTCAACTGTGCATACGCACCCGTTCCGAAACCCTAATGAAAAACCTCATCCTTCGCCTCAAGCAACTGTGCATACACACCTGTATTCTCGTTCCGAGGAACAAGAATACCAAGAGATAAAAGCAACCCTAAAACATATACCAGTATCTGGCTCAAACCAGAGCCTGCCAGTATAATCCGTCCGGACTCCAAACGTGCACAAGTGCGCGGATGAGAACGAACCCTGTCGCAAAACCATGCGACCTCTACTCTGTTTTGCCCAGAGGCGAATACCCTCTGTGTGGGACTCTAAAGACTCGACACTACGCTGGCAGTGGGTTTAACCACAGACCGCAAGCGGCACTAGCTGTGCATAACGGTCCCCAGGTAGATGCCGACAAGAAGGCTGACGAGGTGAAACCCCATCTGAACTCCTACTGAGTCTGAATGTGACATTCTCCGTACAGTCCGGTCTGTTCGTCTGATACATCGCATGGCAGGCCTAGGGGGCGGTGAAACGTCAGTCCCCCAATAGCGGTACAAGTCGTGTCGGAGTGAAGCCCAAAACATCCTGAGATAACACTGGAAACCTACCAGTATATCTCGCTTGCCCTGGCCAGGGACTACTCGTGTAATGGCTCTCCTAGACACAGCGCGATGTCAACCCCCAATACCGGGAGAGACGAATCCTGTCTAACCGTCACTGCCTCCAAGTGCTTCGGGACTGCACCCAACCACCACCTGTTTGCATGACTCCTTTGAGCCGTGGTAGGGTAGTGATCAAAGTGCAGTGGGAACACACTCGAGGCGAAGTGTCAGTGTCAAGTCAGCGGACTAAGCTGTACTCATGTCACCTGGGAACTGATAACTGACGATAGGTATAATACCAACCTGTCAGTTCCCGACGAGTCCTGTCCAGTGTACTCATAACCCAACGAGCACCCGTATACTATCTCCAGTACGACGTACTGATGGCTGTGGGACAGACCATCTCCCACACTGGGATGAGAAGCGCATACGCTAGTCTACTCCGGAGTATCGATGCCCTGTCTCGATAGTCCTACGACTAGGGACCTGTATAAGGATGTGCCTATAGATTACCCAGCCCCCACTAGTGTGACTGCCATCACAACGCTGGTAATCAAGCAAAGATCCTAAGGGCTCCACTAATGCGTATAAGTGATATACTGAAATAAACACAAGTACACATTGAAGTAGAAACAAACCAAGTAGCATACTACTATATTGAGCAAGATTGTTTATACAAGGTGAATATCCCAAGCTTCCATTAAGTAATATACAAACTAGTATGATACAGTAATGGCCTCTAGGGCATATACACTAACATATTCCACCTAATCGCCGGGCATGTTTGGAGATCGTTCAGCATTCTTTTAGTTTTGGCTGAAAGAGCGACCTCCCATGGAGCTTCTTCTATGAAAAAGCATGATGCCCCCGGTGTGTCCGTCTTCTTGGGAGCGTGTGGCTATGGTAGGTTCACCTTCCAATTCTCGTACAGCGCAGACTTGCCTTGTTGGTATTGGTCCTCGATCCATCCCTTAAAGACGAAGCAATCTTCAATTGGATGGCTTACCATTTGATGGTAAGGGCAATAATTGGGACTATTAGTCTCGCCAGGTTGCAGTGGTCGTTTTGGATTTGGAAGATTGATGATCCTGTTGCGCATCGCCAGTTCGAATAGTCTCTTCGTTTTGACCTGAGGGAATGAATAAGGACGTTTCATTTTCTCATTATAGTATCGTCGTCTCTCTTTTAGTTGATCAGTTAGTTTTGGGCCACTGGGCTGCTGTTGAGTATTCGCAACGAATGTCGCCTTCCCTTTCCATTTTCGTTCCGTGACTCCGGCTTTGGAGGAGACGTTCTATGACCCATCTGGTCCATTTAGGCCAGTTTATCGATCAAGGCCTGGAACTTGGTCGGCTTGAAGAACATCATGAATTGGGAAATAGTTGCCTGAGGGTCCAGGATGCCCACGAACATGCCCACTGCCGGCGCTTCCTCGATGCGCTGCTCACATTTTGACCATAAATTTCGCCATCGTATTGCGTACTGCACCCACATTTCAACTGGCTTCACCCTGGCATTGATCAATGTCGTTATTGGGGTGCGTTCACTAGCACTCGCGAAACGCTGGGTGAATAATAGCTCTATCTCTCCAAAAGTCTTGACGGAGTCGTTTGGAAGCTCAGAATACCACTCGAATGCCGTCTCCGACAAGCTGCCGACAAACTGGCGAAGTAGCAGTTTATCGTCACCCTCAGTGTTGCCACATAGATCCCTGAACTGGGCGACATGCTGGTGGGGATTGCCCGTCCCTTTATATACATGAAATTTAGGGATCGTATATCCCGGCGGGTACTTTATTTAGTCATACCAGCCTGGATATGGTCGCCCAGTTTTAACAATTTGGCCGGCCGCTTCATTCGCCTGGTGAGCTCGTATTTGCTGAGCAATGTAGTCATCCAGAGCGGCCTTGGAGATGGTTTCCTCTTTGGCTGCAGAAAGAACCGGAGGAGGGTTCGATGTCTCCCCTCTGTCGTCTTCAATGATGATCGGGGGGTCTTCAGCTGAAGGTTCCGGCTGTAACATCATCCCAGCCATGTTTTGGAATAAGAGAGCCATTCGTTTTATATTGGCTGCCTGCTCCGCAGCCTCTTTTTCTTTCCTCTCGAGCATTCTTCAGAAGAACTCGGTATCAGTTTCTTATTCCCGACGCTACTCCGAGGTTTCTGGATTTTCTTTTGGCCCAGTGAGCGCGGCCATTGCAGTCAGTATCTCCTGAAGTTTCTGCTGCTGTTGTTCCTGAGCCTTCGTTATCGATCAGGTAAGCGGTTGATGACCCATGGAAGCACGGCTTTCCTATTTTCCGAAAGCCATATAAACAGTATGCACCATCATTCCCCCAGACTTAGGGCGTTTAGAGTCAGCGTCTTTCCGGTTCGCCGCGGTCACAGGAACTTTCTCTCGCCTTCTTCTCTTTTGAGCGGTTGAAGTCGAGGGAGCCGTTGCAGCGTGCACCCGGGTAGCTGTCGCCTTTTATGGCTTGACAGGATGGTCCTTTTCTTGCCGAACTTTTATCTTTTTCTATCGGCGAGAGTAATATTGATCAATTATTGAGTCATGAACCTGTCGCCGGACTTTGTAAATTTTGGAAGAAAGCCGCTGAGGGGGTTGTTCTGGCTTCGCCTTCGGTGCATTCTCTACGGGTGGAGGAGATCTCTTCAGCACTGCAGTAGAAGAGTTCCTGCGCTTCCCGGTTGGAACAGCAGCATCGATCTCCACCGTTGGAGCTGGTGGAGTAAATCCAGACGGAGAGCTGCCCCCAGCCTTCCGTACTCGGCGCCAGTGACGACGGCGAACATGTCGCGCAGATGGTGTTGGTTCAGCTATGGAGATGGCTTTGTCATGCCCCTTGTTCTGGTGAGGCGCTGCTGGTACCAGCCTCTTGAAGACTGACGTCCGTTGAGCAACAGTATCCAATCTGTCAAAGACAGACCTTTGAGCAGGAACGGGAGCCGGAGTGGCCAGCCTTGTAAAGACGGATCCTTTGACGGGAGAAACTTCTTCAGTGGCCTCGAGAGCAGGAATGGCTATCCGTTTTGGGATGGCTGCTTCAGGTATCGTGGGCTTCTTGATGGGCCCATTGGAGTTCAGGCCCAGCCTATCGAAGACTGATGCTGTCGGCTTGGCATTGGATGACCCGTTGAGAGGGGACGTGGTAGTAGTGAGCCGATCAAAGATCGAATTCTTCTGCGCTTCTTGTGGCAGCGGGACGTTAACGCTCACTGGTGGGAGGATGGTCCCGAAGAACAACCCGGTGGTAGCCTGCGTTACCTGCTCTACCGGCATTGTGAAAAGAGAGTCCGCCTGGGGCCCGTAAGTTACACCTTCAGATGGGGCGGAACGGGAGTTGCAGTTGCAGCTGGAGCATTTTGTGCAGGTAGACGCCATTGATCTCTCGTTTTCTGCACCAAGCAAGACACCAAATCTTAGTACCTCGAACCCAAGGGCAACCATTAGTTAACCGCGATTCGTTCACGAACACGACACACGAAGTGTGGAGTGGAAAGAGGAAAAGGTCCCACCAGGCGTGCCAGAATCTGTTCCCCGCCGAAAACGCGGGGAGACGCGATAAACGTCTCTCCTGAATTTCAGGGCAGATGCTAATTGGTGCTATCTGTCCACCTCTCCGAAGATGCCAAGTTGATTTATGGCACCATGTATCGAAGGTTTAAACAGATGCGGACGATGTAGCAGACTTCGTCAGATTCCCCCTCGTTGAGGGGGTTTTGATTGTGGGGACGCTCTTCCCTGCAGGCGCAAGCCCCTGCAGTTAATTACGCTACCGCATCGCGGTAACAACTTTCTCCTTTTCCAGATGGTCACTTCGTGTCGTGTGTGTTTGTTTTGTTTTTGGTTGCCCGTGGATTGTATACAGAGACTAATTTATGTTGCCGCCCGTAGGGCGTGGATTAGTCCAAATCCGTATCTTCTTAGATTTGGGTTTGGGGGTTGGGTTTAAGGATACGTTAGTCTCATTTGGGACTAAGATCAACTTAAACGTAAGTTAAGGATACGTTAGTCTAATTTTTAGACTAAGATCAACTTAACAAGATCGTTTAGATCCAACAAGAGAGTAATTGGGCTCTATTGTTTAGTTTAGGGACATTGCGGTCCAATGTTAGTATTGTTAGTTTAAGGACATCTCGGTCCATTGTTAAGGACATCATAGTCCGTGAGTTTAAAGACCTCACAGTCAAGGTTAAGGACATCATAGTCCATGAGTTTAAGGACCCCACAGTCCAGGTTAAGGACATCATAGTCCGTGAGTTTAAAGACCTCGCAGTCAAGGTTAAGCACATCATAGTCCGTGAGTTTAAAGACCTCACAGTCAAGGTTAAGGACATCGTAGTCCGTGAGTTTAAAGACCTCACAGTCAAGGTTAAGGACTGAAGGGTTCCTAGGCACACCCATGAGGTTCTACAAGTGATCAAACATGGCCAATTCAAAAAATTTCTTATGTGCCAAGTAACCTTAAGTAAGATCGTAACTAGAGGTATAGGCGATGCAAGCAAGTAAACAACTTTTTTGCTAAAGGAAAGTGATTACAACCTTTGTAGATCCGGTCTTCCACTTCCTTGGCTCCGTGATGACGTCCCTCCACTGTACCCATCGGAATCCTAGACTCTCGCGGTGGTTTCATCGGGGAAAAGATCGGGCTGGTCGTCGACTTCGATGCCGAAGATGATCTACGTCGAGGCAACTCAAGATCAAGCTCCAACTTCACCAAGTCGTGAAACTTGTGAAGAAAACACCCTATACTACATGGCAAGTGGTAGAGGATGAAGAAATAGGAAGTGGGTTCACTTTAGAATTGGATTTCTCACTCTTTTCTCAAGTCACCATTGAAGCTAGCAAGCTTCTTTCTTCTTGAAGAAGAAGAAGAAGAATATGATAAGAATAATATGGAAAAAGAAAATAAAGTCATTCTTATCATTTTATCAACCATGGTTTAGTGTAGAGAATAAACTATAGTTTAGTTGAATGGTTAGGTTTAGGAAAGAAACAAAATGGTCAAGCTTTCAAAGCTTCATGAAGTTTCAACAAAAGAACAAAGCAAGCCACCATTTCATTTATCCTTCCAAAAATGAATTAAAGAAAATAAATTAGGGTGACTGCTGTCCAGGGAAATTCCAGCAGCAAACTTTCAACTTCGAATATTTATAACTTTTTTTAGGAACAACCTGAGATGCTTATACTTATAAAACTGAAAACCTTATTGAATTATCTTTGTTTTGGTATAAGACACGTCCCTTTTGGAGAACGTTTGTTATTTTTAAGCTATTTTACAAATTAGGGTGACGCTGAATTTCTGAACGGAACTTTCTTGTGCATGGTTAATCAATACCACTTTTTTAGTTATTAATCGCTTTGAATATGCTATCCATATTAATATTATTATATCAATATTTATATCACATATTGCTTAGTTGTACATCCCACATTACCATTTTATAGTTTTATAACTTTTCGGATACCCGTTTGCATCCATCGCATTTAAGATACATATAATTGCATCCATAGATCACATTACTACATAATAATGTGATATTAACGCTCCATGTTTAATAAATTGCATCCTAATTAATATTGGAACTATAAATGTAACCCTAATCGATAACTGTGCATCCATGTCCTTGAAATTATATCTATTTGCATATCATATTACATGTTCCAGTTTATTGTTCTGATAGTACTCATGCTTGTTTATTTATACACATGCTTATGTTAGTTTGATTATGAGCACCCACATGACATCTTGTGCTTCCTGACATAACCTGTTACACTTCCTACTATACCTGACATGGTACCGTGTACTGTTGACTTGACCGATGTACCATGACTCGACCCGTTACCTGATCTTGTGTCTAATGCCAACAAACCTGACATGTAGTCCTCATGGACCGTTCCTGTTGTCTATCCAGACAAACCTGCTTTTACCTGATCATGTGTTGGCATTAGTCCTTGATTACTGAATACCTGACTTGACATACACAACTTGGGGGTATGGGGAAATCAAAAGTGTAAACTAAAGTGTAACTTAAAAGGGTATTGCTTGATCCGTGGTCCCGGAGGGTAACGGGACAGAGCCATTCGTGACTCTTACATTTTCCTGATCCGTGGTCCCGGGGGGTAACGGGACAGAACCACTATTGGTTCACATATTCCTGATCCGTGGTCCCGGGGGGTAACGGGACATATCCTTTGAGTTACATGGAGGATTACTCAAATTGATTTCAAAGACTTTAGAATAGAAAACCTGATAGAACAGTTTAGTTTACCCACTGCACGCTACCCTGTACTGGTATGATTCATATTATTGTTATTCTTGCTGTATTCATGTTTATATTACATTGCCTGCTACACTGTTCATATTATATTACTTGATGACATGACGCGCTGACGTCTGGGTTTTGCATGGCCTAGATTCCGTACCGCTGTTGCAGTCCGAGCAGGAGTACTTCAGCCAGCAGGCTAAGCTGTGAATTCAGTAGTAGTTAGTTTTATTTCCTGCATTTATTTCCTGATGTGAGCCCGCATTATGGGACACACTTTTCAGTTATTTGTATTGGATCATTTGCTTCCGCATTTATTTATTATTGACTCCTGTTATTCTGGATTATGGACATGTTTTAGATAGTTTTATCTTGTTCTTGATATCTCTACAGCCGTAATGTGACTGTGGATGGATACTTCCTACCCACAGGTAGCATGGTTGGCTATGTCATGTGCCCAATCTAGCGTACTCTGGGAAGCGGGGCGTGACAGTAATGCTGAGAGAGAATCTCATTCTCCTTTAGAATAGTCCAGGATTTCCGTGCTCAAGTATTCTCCTCCTTGATCTCATCAAAGGACATAATACTTATACCCGTATTGGTTCTCTACTTCTAACCTATATTCTGTGAATATATCAAAAGGTTCAGACTTGTGTTTCAACAGGAACATATGGCTGAATCTTGAGAGATCATCATAGAATGTAAAGAAGTACAAAGAACCAGTCCTGGCATGTGTAGACAGGGGACCTTACATACATCATCATGTATCAGTCCCAAGAGTTTACTAACTCTTTCTCTGTTTCCAGTAAACAGAGCTATGGTCATCTAATCTTTGTGACATGACTGGCAAGTTTCACAAGATGTAAATTCAAACTAATTTAAATATGCATCTAAATGTAACTTTAGCCAGTCGGGTCGCATTGATATGACCTAGTCTACAATGCCTCAAGAAGGATTCGTTCATTTCTGAACTCTTCCTTTTGTGTGTGTTCTGTATACTATGAACTGTAGTTTGATTTAGAACGTCAATGCTTTTAGATAACGTGCCTGAACCGATCAACTTTTGATATAGGAAATGTTCAAAACATTATCCAACAATGCAAAATTTTATCGTTTCTTTACTAATAAAGAGACTGATATGATTTTGTATATCATGTTCGGTATCTAATAGCATTTGTTCAGAATCAATGTACTGATAATACAGGGTGACAGTGACCAACAGACTTAGCTGCAACACTTGCCCCATCTTCTGTCTCATAAAACTTATCACCCGTTCTCAGTTCTCTACCTATCTGTAGCCCTATGTAACAAATTACATATCTGGGATCCTGATCCGGTATCAAATACCCAGGACGTAGAGGATACAGAGAAACAGTTTTTTGTAACGAACACACCCGAAGATGATGCATCAACATGCACTTTCTTCGTTTGGGCGGCACGGGAAATCTCGTATTCCCCAATTTCCTGCTCTGTCTTATAACATTTATAAGTTGGAGCGGGACCAATGTTCCCCAGCTTAGTATAACAAGCGGGTTCGGTCAATATATCCGTTTTATTATCTTGATTAAGGCATGATATGGTCGCTACCTGGAGAGAGAGAGAAGAAAACACTCAGCGTGCGCTCTTGCAAGATCAGATTGGTTATTATTTTATCTAATCAGGATGGCTCCCACTGTTTTTATCAAATCTTCCTTCAAACCCTAAAAGAAAAGACTAGCCGGGATTAATTACACGCTACAAGTTCGCCAAACTTTCAGCCAGGCCAGTGTCGGTACTTTGAGGGAGGTTTCCCGTGCTTTCGCACGGACCTAATTATAGTAAACCTCGTTTTCCCAGAGGCGTAACCCCGTTGACACCTTTCTAGACACCTACTAGATCGGCTAATTGTAATGTGTAAAACTCTCCCAGAAGTAACTCTTACTCGCAGCGGGTATCGGGATCCAACTATCTCATAGAAGGTATGCAATCTCATTGCAAATTTCAACACTTGAAATTCTCGATAATTTTACCCCTAGCACCCTATGACCTTGACGGAGGTCAACAAACCATAGGCTACTAGTCAAGTTCAACCCGTCATTTCTTGATTGAATCAAACCCACCCGCACGACCCTTGACGGAGGTCAACAAGGTCGCACGACTACCCTAATCCAATCTGCATCATATGCATAAGCAGATAAATACTAGTTAGCTACCGCACACTACGCCTTGACGGAGATCAACAAACGTAGCACGAATACTAAGTAGGACTTATCTGAAATGACGGAGGGCTACGACAGGTTTTTCTGAAAACCTATTGCGTAATGAACTTGATATCGTTGTAGAATCAAATGATTTTAAAATGGAGTGTTTTTTAGGCTTTTCTAGTTTTGCTAAAGGGGTCACTTCCGGTGAAGGGATCGTCGGCCCTTTCCTCGTCGAATGAGGTGCGGGATATATCATATATATCACTGTGCAAAGCAGAAACTATAAAAGCAATCAAAATACAAACCGAGGGGTGTAGCATCTGTCAGTTATTGCTAAAGGAGTCACTCCCGGTGAAGGGATCTCGGTCCTTTCCTTATCGAATAAGGTGCAGGATGTTCTACAAGGAACACCGTGATGCAAAGCAAGAACTGTAGCTACCTGTTTTTGAAAATTCGATTCCACAACATCTTAGGTTTCTTTTTCTTTCATTAACCATATTAATGAAGTCCCATCATTTAAGTCACCTAAACATCACAGATAAATACGACGTACACTTATGCCATCCGCATTCGCCTCGATGTCTCCTCGTGCACCGTTAGGTTAGGTAACTAACGACAGAGCGGGGCAGGGATAGCGCGGGTGTAAAACATAAGTAACGCCTATATAATATATCATATATACTATATACAGTATTTATCACAGAACATCAAATGATCACATCACAGATATCGCAGCAGAAGAATCATATGAAATATTGGATATACTAGGACGTCCGTGTTTTCAATACGAGCCAGTATAAAACACGGATTCCACGGTCGTGATGAATAGCCAAACCCACACCCCTAGACCCCTACGAGAGCGGCAAGCAACCCTACCAATTCTAGAGTTAGGAGACCCGGACTCGACTCCTCGAGTTGGTCTCCCACTGGACTCCAAAACCCGGTTACTTGTGCCCTCCTCCTTGGGTCTATCCCAGTGTGGAAAAATAAATAATATACAAACGGTGACATCTTCCGTAACCTGGAAGTGCCCCAATAAAAGAATATTACATACAAGTTTTTTACATGAATGAACATGAAAAACACTCATCTCACATAAAAAAAACCCCGGCTATTCAAACACGACGATCCAATATAACATATCCAGCAACACATAACATCACATGTCATCAACATAAGTAAATATGCCCATCCCAATTGTTGTTGACATATAGCAACGAAACCGGCGATATCACATATTACACTTACGGTCACAGAAAAGAAAGTGTAAAACTACAACAGTTGGAATCCGCAATCTCCTCAGACATTGCATGCCTGACCAAATGAATTTCTTAGACATCGCATGCCTAACATTTATAAACCCCGCATTTTAGTCTCATTATCGAAAACACTTTTCAATATCAAGTCGGGCAATTCAACAAGATTCCCGGCAATTTGATTGAATGCTCGTCGCAAATTTAGTAGGCGGCCGCACCCCCGATACCGTCGACGAAGTGCACCAAGGCGGAACACCGCTACCGCGAGCACCCAAACGGATGCTTTCGGCGACGGGGTTCTCCTACAGTCACTTAGTCGGGGCTAAAGGGTGTAGCTGTCTATTAAGTTTATCGGCGAATATCCGTGTACACTACGTGATTGCGACGGACTTTTGATCGCATCAAAATTCCGTGGGAACCGATCAAGTGAGACTAAAGTGCTGTGTTTATAACATTCATATTAGTTATCTCATAACTACTTGTGAATTCCAATTATTGTATCACATTCCAGATAAATAGAAAATATTAAACTTTCCAATCGAACATTCAAACACCCAAGTTTTCCCGAAACAGCTCAACACATGAAATAAGTTTAAAAACATTCACTTCATGCCTCAGTACCAACGGTCCAGCCGTAGAAGGGTCAAGCCAACGCCTCACATGTGGCACGCCGTACTGCCCCAAACCCGAAGGTTCAAAGGGCAGTTCAAGACGGTCACATAATCGAGTTAAGGTTTGTTGTCTTCTAAAGGGCCCATCACGTTACTTGCACTACTTAGAACGTCTTTAAACCACAGAAAAATCCAACACTTGGAAATTTCCCGGCAGGGGAAAAAGTGGGTATTTATATCCGGTCGAACTTTTCAACATATTCAAAAATTATCCGGAAAACATATAGACGAAGTTAAAGATTCCGATCGAATCGTCGAATCCCCAAAAGACCCCAGATTACTCAACTCTTGAGTGAAAATTAAAATTACCCAGAAAACACAGGATTCCATAAGAAACATTACTGTGCAAATTTTAGAGGGTGACGTCACAAAATGGCGGCGGAACCGCCGCACGAGCCATGCTCGTGCCGCGGTTCCGCGGCGGTTTGAGCTCCAAACAGTGTCGTTTTGCACAGTTATTCTTATAATTTCCTGCTTAGTTTTCTGCATATTTTTAATTAGGAAAAATGCACAGTTTTGAAAAATGTACAGAGAAGGGGTCAGATTAGGGTTTCGGGTTCGATCGGGTTTCTAACATCGTCTACGCATCGCCTAAGGCTCTAGCTAGGCTCTGATACCACTGTAGGGTTCCTAGGCACACCCATGAGGTTCTACAAGTGATCAAACATTTCTAATTCAAAAATTTTCTTATGTGCCAAATAACCCTAAGCAAGATCGTAACTAGAGGTATAGGCGATGCAAGCAAGTAAACAACTTTATTGCTAAAGGAAAGTGATTACAACCTTTGTAGATCCGGTCCTCCACTTCCTTAGCTCCGTGATGACGTCCCTCCATTGTACCCATTGGAATCCTAGACTCTCGCGGTAGTTTCATCGGAGAAAAGATCGGGCTAGGTCGTCGACTTCGATGCCGAAGATGATCTACGTCGAGGCAACTCAAGATCAAGCTCCAACTTCACCAAGTCGTGAAACTTATGAAGAAAACACCCTATACTACTTGGAAAGTGATAGAGGATGAAGAAATAGGAAGTGGGTTCACTTTAGAATTGGATTTCTCACTCTTTTTCTCAAGTCACCATTGAAGCTAGCAAACTTCTTTCTTCTTGAAGAAGAAGAAGAAGAATATGATAAGAATAATATGGAAAAAGAAAATAAAGTCATTCTTATCATTTTAGCAACCATGGTTTAGTGTAGAGAATAAACTATAGTTTAGTTGAATGGTTAGGTTTAGGAAAGAAACAAAATGGTCAAGCTTTCAAAGCTTCATGAAGTTTCAACAAAAGAACAAAGCAAGCCACCATTTCATTTATCCTTCCAAAAATGAATTAAAAAAAATAAATAAAAAGAATAAATAAACAAGTAAAAACCCTAAACCATCAACTAAACATGGTTTAAGTCTTACACACACCCATGTTTGTATGTATCATCAAACATGATACAAACTAGTGCACAAAACTATATCATATATACAATGTGCACATCAAGTGAGAAAATCCATCTAAAGTGAACCAATATTAGTTAATGCAAAGTAATATATCAAATATATAATTATACATTAAATCATCAAATCAACACTTGATTTAACGATCCGGTCATATCGCATATGACCGACTAATATCCGATGTATCGACTTATCGAATCAATCCTCGATTCGATAACTAGGTTATATCGCATACAACCAATCGATGCATTCATCGTGAGAATAGAATACGGTATCACATACTCACATTATTCTCGGTCCCACACATATCTCATATGCGCTCCTATTTCGTTTCGCTTGAGCCAGGAAACCTCTGTGTAGGACTCTAAAGACTCGTCAATACGCCGGCAGCAGGTGATGATCATATCAAACACCCACAAGCCGCAAGTGGTCTGCTAAACGTAACGGCCACCCGGGTATTGAGCGATCAGAAGATCGACGAGCAAGCCCGCTCACACTCCTGTGAATCCAACCAGTAACACTTACTGTACAGTCCGGTCTGTTCGTCTGATATGTCGCATATCTCGCATAGGGGTGGTAAACGTCAGACCCCAATAGCTTGATAAGTTATGCCGATGTAAGGTCCATAACATTCGTGAAACTACTGATAACTCTTACCAGTATATCACTGCAACCCTGGCCAGGGATTTCCTGTCATGGCCAGTCGAGCATGGCGCAACATCAACCCCCAATATCGGGAGAGACGAATCCCCTCCTATCGCTCATTGCCTCCATGTGAATCGGGACTGTACCCAAAAACCACCTGTTTGCACGACTCAGTAGAGCCGTGGTAGGGTGGAAATCAAAGCACAGTGGGAGACACACAAGACTCTATGACGATCTCGGGTCAACAGACTAAGCTGTACCAGTGTCACCAGAGAACTGCCATATGACGTGAGGTATAACACCATCTGGGAGTTCTCGGCGAGTCCGTTCAGTGTACCCAGTCTCCACTGAGCACCCGCATACCATCTCTGATGTCAAACACCAATGGATATGGGATCATCCATCGCCCATCACATGGGTCGAGAAGATATACGCTAGTCTACTCTGGAATATCGATGCCCCGTCTCGATATTCCCACGACTAGGAACATTGAAGGATGTACTCATGGATTACCATGTCCCCACTAGTATGATCCGCATCATAGTCCAGGTAGTAAAGTACACATCCTAAGGGCTTTACCAACATGTAACAGAGAGACAATCAGTGTACACGTTAAGGTAAAGAGTAACCAGATAGCATACTATCATGTCGAGCAAGAAAGTCATCCCTATATATGTCCAAGCATCCACTATAATATACATCATATGTATAGTAATGGCCTCTAGGCCATACATACAACTAACAAGGACATCATAGTCCGTGAGTTTAAAGACCTCACAGTCAAGGTTAAAGACATCATAGTCCGTGAAATGTGTGGTTGTCAGGACCCGTCACCTCTCTGAAGACGTTGAAGGATTACAACGACAAATATTAAAGGAGTGGAGAGATGTACCCTTGAACCGAAGTTGATTGGGAGATCTATAGTCCAATTTTTGAACTAAGATCAATTAATTAGATTATGAGCACATTGGCTCAGTTAAATCTGAATTGAGGACTTATGGCCAATTTGGGCTAAGTCCAATTAAATTTGAAATGTTAGCCCTTTGTTGGACCATTAAACATTTGTCTGGGTTCAACCCCCCATTATTTGGCATTACTAAACAGGGGTTCTGACAACATTTTATCTTTGTTGAGTGCCGAGCACTCATATGCCATATAGAATGATCAATTTTGGAAGGTAAGGATGTACTTGAGACTCAATAAAAAGAGAAGTCTTGCCTCAGAAGGACTTAGCCAATTTAGGCTAGGGTTGATTTGAATATAGTGTTAAACACTAACATATATTTTATGGTCACGTGTTCCCACGTGATGCGCTGAAAATAGTGTTAAACACTAAGAACAAAACGCTCAAAATAGTGTTAAACACTAAAATTGGATTGGTCACGTGGGGCCATGTGAGGCCTCTGAAGGTGGGGACCAGTCCTCCTTTGTTTTATTCTCAAATTTGCAAATAAGTGTTAAACACTTTTAGTTTTCACGGCCATCACGTGTGGGCACGTGATAGGTACTCATGCATTGATTTATCAGAGTGTTTATTAGGGGTCACGTGAGGACACATGAGGGTGCCCAAAGTTGATTCTGCCTTTGCCTTTGTTCCCTTTATTTTTAGAGTCACGTGGGAACACATGAGGCATTGCCTCCAAGTTTTTCTTTCTCATTTTAAGGGATCTGTTTCAGGGGGTTACGTGGGAGCACATGACCTAGTTTTGTTCCTTCTTTTCTGATCATTGAGGATAGGGGTCACGTGTCACCACGTGACCAAGTTCTTTACGTGCATGGGGAGCTTTAAGTCTCTTGTTTTAAGAATTAAATTCTCTGGTAGGGTTAAACCATAATTCTGTTTTAAAGGAATTAAATTCCTATGTATGTGGAAGAATTAAATTCTTATATAGGGTTAAACCCTAGTTCTGTCTATCTTGGAGGAATTAAATTCCTATGAATTTGGGAGAATTAAATTCTCATATAGGGTTAAACCCTAGTTTTATTTTGGGAAGAATTAAATTCCTGTGAATTTGAGAGAATTAAATTCTCATATAGGGTTAAACCCTAGTTTTATTTTTGGGAGAATTAAATTCTCTAAACTCAATTCTCCCTCTAAGTTTTGGATCTGCATGGCAGAATCTCCCCGATGAGAATTAAATTCTCAACTTGTGAGAAGATTTGCTTTTGCAGATCTTCAACCAGAGAAAGAACTAAGTCCTTTTGCAGAAGAGTTAAACTCTTAGATTGAGAATTAAATTCTCTTTTTGTTATATGGAGCTTTAATTCCTTTCCCCTTTCTCACCTAGGGTTTCTTTTCTTGAGAATTAAATTCTCCTTTCTTTTCTCTCTACTATTTTTCTTCAGAAAATTCCTAGATCCAAAAATCCATCCTCTCTTCTCTTCTCTTCTTGGCTCTTATTTATAGGAGAAGGAAAAGAATCAATTTGTTTAGTGAATCTTTCATTGAAAGATTTTGTTTGTTTTTGTAACTAACATGATCTCAGTGAATTTTATTCACCATTGGATTTTTAATCCAAAAGATATTCCGTTTGTTATTCTTTGTGAATTTTAGGGAAATCTTTCCTTATATAAAATCTTTCCATAAATTGGTGATTTTTAATCACCATTGGATTTTTAATCCAACGGTGCTCCACTTTACAGAGCATAATCCTCTTGTGTTTGGAAAGATTTAAAGAAATACTTTCCCAGTTAGAGTGCTTTGATTTCCCTTAATTAGAATTTAATTCTATTAATTCAGAAGGCTTTTAAAGCCCATCACGTGTTGGCACGTGATCCCAATGTTTGATCATTGAAATAAAATTTAATTCTATCAGTTAAAGGGCTAAGGGACATGTCGCGTGTTGGCACGTGACCCTCTTTTATTCAGAATTTAATTCTGCCTTTTAACAGAGCTAAGGGACCATCACGTGTCAGCACGTGACCCTTGGTCACGTGTGAGCACGTGATGCCTCATTGGGGTCTTTCCTTAGCTGTTTTGTTATATTTTTGTTTGCTTAGAATTTAATTCTATAAAGTAGAGATCACAGGAAACTATCACGTGTCAACACGTGACCCTTGGTCACGTGTGAACACGTGATACCTTGTTGAGGTATTTCCTGATATTTTATCAGGGAACAGACATTCTCTTTCTTTTCTTTAGAATGTGTCAGGTGATTCGGACCTTCAGGAGATCTAGCCCACCTTTGAGGACTTGGATCAGTTAGCCTTCGACCCGAGCTCTAGTTACTTGTACACATTTACATTCTGTATTTTCCATTTCTGTTATGCCACTGTTTAGGCATTGCTTTCCATTCCATGTATTTACTTTTTAGATGTATTGTAAAAATAATGTTAATAAATAAAGTTGTTGTTCAATTATATCTATTGTCACCGTCTCTTGTGTATTTTACTTATATTTCTTAGATACGTTTAGCGTGTTTACTTCAGAGTAAATACGTAGCGGCCTAGTCGCGCCCCCTGCCTGTATACTGGGAAGCGAGGCGTGACACGATTTGAGGAGTTGGGTCTGGAGATTCGTGCCACATGTATTTCTCAGTGTTTACTCCATTTCCACATGTTTGATTTTTCTGACTTTTTATTTTTCTGTGTATTGCACGTGCAATCTTTTGGGCTTCCAAAAAGTTAAAAAGAAAAATCAGAAAAAAATAATTGCGGCTGATGGGAATCGAACACAGGGGCTACGTCATAGCAGGGTAAGAGCTTTACCAGTGAGCTACAAGTTACTTCTTTCTTTTATTTAGCAAAGTAACTTATAACTCAAACTCAGGCTGTTATCCTCTCTTCTGTACATTAAAAAGAAAAATTTTGTACAGTGATTTCAGAGTCGTTACATTACATGTATACACACACATACACATACATATATCTGTATGTGTACAACATATATACCAATGGCTTAAGACTAAGAAAATAAGAACTAAGGGCATACCTCCTTACAAGTACGCTTACTATCGTATAGAGTCTCTTAAAACTCTATTAACTAAGTATACATATTTAATCTTTATATATATAACTATATACCTAATACCCTAATACTACGGTTGCGGGTGCTATACGCCATCCACACGACCTCCCCCGTATATATACATCTACTCACATACTATTCTCGCTCTAGCCGAAGTCGATGAATGCCTTGCTCTCCTTCGTCGCCTCGGAATCCCGTGCGAATATACCTACAAATCAGATCATATCATATCAAAATCAAAATCATATCCGAAAACCAATACGGCAAGCGAAATGTACATAGCTTAGAACCTATGGTCCACGCATGCAAAAACAACCAAACAACTCCCGACGTTGACGTACGAACGTCAAACGACCAAGTCAAAACTCAAATATCAAAAACCAAGTTTCAAATATCATAAAACATCACTAGAAATCATGTAAAATGACTCTAGATTTTTATTAATGTACAATTAGACGTTTTTGCATACATGGTAGGCCTAGGTATCTAAAAAATGAGCTACAGACCAAGTTTCAGTCCCTAACTCCAAAATTGGGCCACAAATTGCAGTCAAAAGATGAAGGCTTGGGCTCGGGTTTCTAGGGTAGCTTCCTAGTAGTCTGCATATCTCACTGTATCTACTATAAAATTTTTAGAGTTCTAGAGTCATCTCAGATTCCATCTGAACATCAAAAGTCAATGAAAAACCGATATCGGAAATTTCTACGTTCATTTTTGATCATTCTAAATCTACCACCACAACTAAGCCAGTAGACACTTACTAAACCTCCACTAATCTCTACTATAAGTTTTATCCACTAATTCTCATTCTAGAATTTTTTAAGTTCGCTAAACATTAACTTTTAAACTCTAAACTAATATAGGAGATTATGAAACTTAAATACTTAACTAAAAGTGAGAGGATTACCTTAAAAGAGCAACTCAAGAAAATTCTAAGATAGCCAAATGAACACAAGACTAGAAATTGATCCCACTATGATATTTGTAGTGATGTGAGGAACATTATTTGTGAAGAGAACATGGGATTTTGATGAAGTTTTGGGAAGGTTGTATGGTGGTAGAAAGGGTGGTGGAGGAGTTAAAGAAAATGGAGGAGATGAAGAAGAGAAAGAAGATGAAGAAATGAAGAAGAGAGAAGATAGTTGTAGAATCTTCCTCTCTTCTCTCTCACAACCATGCTCTCTTGTCCCCCTCATCATTATTATATCTTTTCTTTTTCCTTTTCTCATTTTTCCTTTTTAAAACAATTTAAAAACAAAAGTAAAAATGCAACCATACATGAAACAAAATAAAATATGTCATGGCACATTAACACATGGTTAACAAAAACAAGATTGGTTTAAACACGTAATTATTGAAATACTAATCAAGTTTATCATAAACTTGTATATAAATAATTGTATACTAATTTATAAAATGCCCAAATCCAATAAATACCTTCATAATTAATAATTCATATTAATATTCCAATTATTTTTCAAATTACATGTATATAATTATACCATTCCATTAAAACTATTTTCCATATTTATTCATAAAATTTATTATTTTATTATTTAAATTCCAAAAAAATATTTTATATTTCTGAAATATTACAGGAAGTCTCCATCCTTGAGAGACCTTCAATATATCCACCATGCATACCCATTTGAAGATAAATGAAGAAGAAGAAAAGATGAAGAATTAATGAGAGAGAGGATCAAGAAGCTTGGGCTCCAGATACAAGAAGGTGGAAAGAAGATGTATATACGTTTTTGGAGGGTGGGGGTTTGGGGGGCCTTATTTCTTAGAATAAGGTGCGATTTCATAAACACTTTACTCCACCTCTCTCTCTCTCTCTCATAACTAGTATTTTGCACGTCCGATACATATATGTATATTTTTAACATCATATATGTTGAAGGCGTGTGTAATTTTTTTTTATCCTGGACATTACACGAAAATTTCTAAAAATTAATTGAACGCAGTTAATGGTGATAATAAAATCGATTTATACAAAATAACAAAGACATAAAGCTTATGTATAAATTTATAAAGCATATCTCTTTTTGGGATTTTAAGCATCGGAGAGAATGTGTAATAAATGAGAAAGAAAAAGAAGATTGTTGGCTTTTCATTTTCTTATTTTTGTCTTTTATGGTGTATGAGTTGAATATCTCCAATTCTCAATTTTGGCTATCGGAATTTTATCATTTTTTCTATTTTCTGTTTTGTTGATTAATGACATCATCTAAGAACTTCTAATTATGATAGTGTACTAGTATATTGCACGTGAAATGCACGTGAGATCATTAAATATTGGATGATTATATTTATGGGTTGTTATTATGAGAGAAGAATATGGAGTAGATATTATTTATCGCTAGTTTTTATCAGTTGCATGTGCATTTTAATGATTAAGATTGATTTAATTTGGTAATGAGTATTTTTTCTCTCTTCCTCATTCTTACAACCATTTTTATTGGGCTCTTTAAATGTTGTTTATTCGTGTCATGTAAAACCCTAGAATTAAAGTTGCCTCTATTTTTTGGATTTGAATTTGAATTCTAAAAGTTAGCATGAATTGAAAGAAATTGATCATTGTGTCTTTATTCCTATTCTATCTTATCATGGTGACCTGAAACTCTCTAATACTTAGCAAAATTTATTTCTCCTTATATATATATATATATATATATATATATATATATATATATATATATATATATATAGTGTGTGAGAGAGAGAGAGAGAGAATTTTAATACAAAAGCTTAAGCAATTATCAAGACAACATAATAATACTTTAATACAGTGTATACAGATGTTTACTAACCGGAAGCAGACTAACCATGCTGGCATGGTTATTGAAGGTATGATCTATCTTCTTCGTTTTATTTACTAAAACAAGTACAATCAAAATTGTTTCTCATCCAATTAAATTTCCAAGTTTTCTCAAGTTTTAAAAATTTTCAAATTCTGCGAATCGCAATTAGTATGAATTATTTTTTGTTCATATTCATTTACAATTTTATTTATTAAAGGCTAAATTGCATAAATGTATCCATGAACTTTCATGTTTTTTGCGATTGATACCATGAACTTAATAATTGCAAATAGGTACCATAAACCTTGGTTTGCATCTGAATGTTTTTTGTGATTGATACCATGTAAATGGTATTAGTTGCAATCGGGTGTGATAGTTTATGGTACTTGTTTGTAATTAAATTGGTTCATGGTATTAATCGCAAAAAACATAAAAGTTCATTGGTACATTTGTGCAATTTAGCCATTATTAAACTCTCTTATGGTATCAAGGATACTCGTTATCATTAAGTGGGTGTTAGTCGTGAGTAATTTAAAAATCTTGATATTCAAGATTCAATGACAACCATTTTAGAATTGTACTATGAGTGACATGGATCAGCAATGGAAACAAACCAATAAAATTTGAACACAAACTTAGCAGAATCATGGGTTTTCTTGATTGATTAAGATGCACAATATATATATCAGATAAAAACAGGAACATGATATGCTACTAAAAAGGGGTTGATATAGTGGACTTCATGGAAACATTGAGATACAATGAAGGCTAAATTGCACAAATGCACCGTCAACTTTCATATTTTTTTTTGCGATTGATACCATAAACTAATTTAATTACAAACAAATACCTTGAGCTATCACCCCCCATCGCAACTTAATACCATCAACTTTTCTTCCATCTGCAAACGTTATATTTAACTGCCACGTCATTGATATTTGACCTGTTTTTTCTGATCCTTCGATAAAAAGATTCATTCTCCTCATAAAAAAGAGGAGGTAGAACGAATAAAGATTTCTTTTTCTATTCATCTCTGGAGTTGAATGTCTCATTCAAGAATTTTTTTTGATCCAACCCGTAGGAATCAATAGAAAAGGCAAATCCTCTATGATACACCAGATAGCTTTCAATTGTATCCCCCATGAAAGGAATATTTTCCAAAATCATCTATCTAATCGTTCGAATCTTTGTTGCGAAGTCTATAAATTATACGTCCCCTGGTTGAATCATACCGACTTATTTCGATTTTGACTCTATCCCCTGGTAGTATTCGTATCAAACTGCGTCGGATCCTCCCTGAAATATAACCTAGAATTAGATCTTCATTATCTAAACGAACTCGGAACATGCCGTTGGGACAGATATTTCGATTCCAGCCAACGATGACGCTATAGCTTCAATCTTATTGATTCTTAATAAATTAGTATCCGAAATTTGTGAGGGTCGTTCTAGCTATATAAGAAGTCGTTGATTATCATTATGTTATGAGTAAGAATAATAAGATTAGTTAAATATTTCGTAGTAGCCTCATTAGACCGTACATCTCTCTTGGTATATCCAGATAATAGGTAGGAACATAAACTGAAATATTCTGGAGCTACAAGGATGGTTATTAAATCGTTAGCACTACATAAAAACATTTCTCCTAGAGTAGCTGTTAATACGAATAACAGAAACTCTGTTATAGCCATTTCTGTACATTCAATGTACTCTACGGATAGAGGAATACATGGAGTTGATAGTAAAATAAGAAATTCTTTGGGATCCTTCCTTTCTTCAAACGAAACGAACAGAGATAGAATCAGATCAATTCTCGAAATGCCTTTTTGGATCTTCCTCAATGTCCCGGCTATTCACAAAATGTGAGAAGCAGATGATTATTCATCTGCTTCCGAAAGAAATCGAAGAATTTCTTGGGAATTCTACAAGATCAATTCGTTCTTTTTTCTCTGACAGATGGTCAGAACTTCATCTGGGTTCGAATCCTACTGAGAGGTCCACTAGAGATCAGAAATTTTTGAAGAAAAAACAAGATGTTTCTTTTGTCCCTTCTAGGCGATCAGAAAATAAAGAAATGGTTGATATATTCAAGATAATTACGTATTTACAAAATACCGTCTCAATTCATCTTATTTCATCAGATAAGCTTTTGAATAGGCATGAGTGATCAAATGGAATAAAGCAGCTCGATAAGAACCTATACCCAAAGTTAACATAATATCACCCAATTGAGACATTGTAGAATAAGCTAAACTTCTTTTAATGTCTCTTTGAGCAAGAGCCAAAGTAG